>OY764962.1:77677176-77824676 GCA_963668005.1 Melieria crassipennis | reverse complement strand
TTTATATTGATTGAGTGATTGAGCGCCGGCCGGATTTAGTGGTTTATGTTTCAGCTTCGAGTGACATTTATGTTGTGCTCCCAGCTGTCAATTAAATAGAAGCCTTTTGATTGGTAGAGATTTATTGATTGCGTGTGAATAACGACAAAATGTGATAGTTTCAATGTGAGAAATTTTGTGGCCCAGTAATTGAATAATTGAATAGTCAATGATGGGTGGGTGGGTTGGTATATTAAAGCTGCTACAACAACAAGTACAAAGAAAATTTGTTAAAGAAATGAAGGATTTGTTACCAAAAAATAGTTCGCTCTCGTTTGAAATCGATGTAAAATTGCACATTCCTTGTTTACTTTCAAAAGAATTGAGCAAACAATCGAGACTCCTAGATATCCTTGCAAGCTGCAGGGCAGACTAATTGGCCTTAATAGGGAAAAGCAACTGAATAGCTAAGGCTTCCCTTCATTTTGTTGGCAATTAATGCTTTTCTTTTTTTTGTTTCTTTTATTTTTTCTAATAAAAATCCAAATTGGTGTTTTGCATTTAAGGTTAAAAGATTTTCTATTTAATTTAAAATTATTGTTTTTTCTTTTTTATAAATGTTACAAGTGTTCAAGGTGCGTTCCAAAGTAAACAGGAATTTTTTACAATTTTTTTTATTCAAAACTAGTTGGGGCACGCATGATTTTTATAATGTCATTGAAATGGTCTTTTCTCAATTTATTTATTTAGCAAATAACAATTTTTTGACCCCTCAGATACTGATTTCAAATACTGAAAAACATGGGTTGTCAATGGGACCAATAAATCACGATTCTCTTAACCCTTTGTTGACCCATCCGAATTTGATGAAAAATACTTGTCGAATTATTTCTCATTTGAAATGCTTGCACCATATTTGAAGACAAAAACCAATTAAATCATGGTTTCCCAATCAAAGTAGTAACACTTTGTTGACCCCATCAGATTTTGTTTTTCGAAAAAGTGAAAAAGACATGTCTAATTATATTCCATTTCAAATGTTTCCACTAATTTTTAAGTCAAAAAGCCCATCGGTTCATGTTTTGTTCATAGTCTTCGCGTGTACGAATCTTAACCCATTGTTGACCCAGTTGGATTTTGATTCTCAGAAAAGTGAAAAACACGTGTCAAATTTTTTCTCATTTGGACTACTTTCACTAAGTCAATTCATGTTTTTCAAAATTTTTACACACAAACTTTTAACCCATCGCTGACCCTATCAGAATTTGATTTAAAAAACTAAAAAAAAGTTTAAAATCGATGTTTTTTTAACTCCGATTTTCAAAAAAACCCGACTTAGCCGAGGTTCATTTTCTAAAGTGAACCTATATTTCATGTGATGTTTGTAGCTTCAGATTTAAAAGCATGTCGAATGCGTGTTGTAGATCATCGTCCGTGATGTCCTTCAGGAGGTCGGTACAAGCCTCTTGGATGGCTTCGACGTTCTCAAAATGTTTTCCTTTCATCGGAAAATTCATTTTTCCTAAAAAGTGAAACTCCCATGGTGTCAAATCTGACAAACACGAGTGGTGGTTCATGGTTAAAATTAAATTTTTGGTCAAAAAATGGATAACAAGTATCTAACGATAAGATGGCTCCAGTCAACTTGTGTGGAACGAACCTTGCACACACTTTTCGATAGCCAAATCTTCAGATAAAATGCAAGAATGTGATGTTATTGAGATGCTTACATCCAATTTTAAGAATTTCAATTAAATTGTTGTTTGATCCTTAATGATTCCATGCACAGTTTTGATGGGATTTGCTGTCATCACGAATTTCAGTTGGCCAAAACGTTTTTAACGTTTTTTCACATAACGTTTTTAAATCACATAATCACATTTTCATTAAAAGTTCTACCTAAGTTCTATTTAAATTTAAAACACAACCTTAACATATGTCGACTCTTAAACTTCAGACGCAGTAACTTCGTTTTCATTGAACGAATTGCCATAAAATTGTGACTGGAAATCAAGAAAGCATGCGCCGTTCTAACTTCATAAGTCATATCAAGAACGTTCTAGTAGTTCTCAAAATAGCGCCATCAGAAAATCCCCTTTACTTTGGAACGCACCTTGTTGTAAAGGGTATTTTTTTTAGAGGTGTAGAACTATAAATTGAAATAAAACAATGAGACTACATAATTTTAAATTAAAAATTTACTTTATACAAAAAAAATTTTTACGCCATTAGTGCTTAAATATAATTTGAAGCATGTGAACTCTGCGGCTGCCGCGTACGTGGGGTAATTTCCTGTCCAACATTCGACCATTTTTTGAAGCCACTTTTGAAGCCGAAATTCGCACCCATTGTGTCTCGGCAATGGTTTGCACAATGTTGTATCCCAAAGTGTCCAAAGATTCCGGTATGTTTACCAAAGCCTTTACGTAACCCCAAAGAAAATAATTTAGAGGCTTTAAATCGCCCAATCTCGGTGGCCAATCGACTGGTCCATTTCGAGAAGTAATGCGTTCACCAAATGTTTTGATGTTTGATGCGTTATATGACATGTGGTGTTGTCCTGTTGGAAAAATATTTGTTAGGTCAACATTTCATTCAAATGGTGGCACGAAAGCGTTCGCTGTTCTCACTCATAAACAAGTAAGGACCAACGATTCATGAAAGCACATCAAACAGTGAGTTTTTGTGAATGTATAAGTGTCTCATGAATCTGTCGTCGATTCCCTTCAGTCTTCGTGGTACGAAAACAATCCATGGTTAGTCGAATTAGTAGCTCAAATATAGGATTACGTCGAACAGTCCAAGAACTGAACCATGATTTTCGAAATAAAGCACAATTTCCAAGCAGTCATCAGAAGAGACTGCAGGCAGTTTGTCGGGACATTTTCTATAGGTAAGGCATATGGACAAGTTGGGCATATCTGACAGTCCACTATTTCCTGCCTGTCGGGAGGACGATAAGACAGCAGACCACTTTTTGTGTGTCTGTGCCGCATATGTCCCAGTCAGGTTTGAGACGTTTGGCCCCGATGTGTTGAAAAGCGACCACCTTGGCTCCTTGGCACCTAAGGATCTATCCAGATTTCTCCGGAGGTCAGGTAGATTTAAAACACATTAACAGGGAACCTCAAATCGTAGTACAATGGACGTATCTCTGTCTGAGTGCTGCTAGACTTGCTAGATTGTTCCGACAAGCGAAAACAAAAAACAAAAAAGGAAAATTTATAGAATCGTTGTTATATTTTACGAATTTGTGGCTTTGTTATCATTATCAGAAAATGGAAACTCTAAAAAAGAACCTTTCATAACACAACTTCACTCAACTTCAATTTCAGTATTTGAATCCTTAATTGCTCCTTCATTGCGGCAATGACAAATAAGATGGGCGAGCTTCGAACTGGCAGCACTTTTGGCATTAAGTCAACACAACACATAACCGTGAAGAATAAATATAGTAATTCTATATAATATATAGGTACATACAAACATGGCTTAATATTGGTTTCATATATCTTGTAATCAACATGAAGTAAGAACCCATTTTCCTAGAACCACATCAATATTGTTCCAGGCATTTTTCGCATTAAGACTTATAACATTTAATGTTGCAACATAAAATTATAGCACATAAAAACTCATACTATTACTTAATCACAATTTGCCGAATCGAATTTCCTATAATTTTATCTGAAAAAAATGTCTACCTAAATAACTTAAAGTGACAGCAATTCTTTTATAATGCTGCGATTTTTACACCTTAAATTTCTGCTACATTAAACAAAAGAGACAACAAGAAATACTACGCAGCCCATTAGGGGCCAACAACAAATAACGGTAATAAATTAAGGTACTAAAAGACAGTGGACATTCAAGACAAATGCGAGCATTGTTGTCGAGCACAGAAAAACCCGCTGCTAAGTGACCCAATTTTTCTGGCTCAACATGAGATTCGATTTTTTTTTCTCAAATTACTTTGGTTTTTGCTTTATAGTCTTAAAACAAACATGAGTGTTGTTGTTGTTTTTATGGTTGTTGTGCTGTTGTTTTCTATACTAAGAGCGCTTCCATCTTCATTAAGACTTTGCTTCGTTGGGTGATCAATGAAAATAATCATTGGTGTGGAGGTCAATGGAGAAAATTAATAACAACGCGTGGCACAAATCGAAATGGGAAGAAACCTTCGACCAGGTGACACTCACACTTGTAAATGTAGCAGTAATGAAAGTGCCGTTACGAAAGGAGTAGCAATAAGAGTAAAGAAAAAACAAAAAAGGCAAAAAAAAAAAGGAGTGTAGGCAACGCCTTCAATAATATTGAGTAGAAGCACAAAAACAACACGGAATCGGCGACAAGGCGTAATTGAAGAACACATACACACATACATAGTATTGGGGGTTTTGGGATTCAAACCACCCCCAATAAAATTTATGTTTGTTACAAAAATTGTAGATGGCAAATGTGGGTTCAAATGGTATTTGGAATCAAGAGTTGTGTACAGAACCAAGGCGGGTGTTCCCAAATGAAAGCCTGTGTGCGACACTGTACATACATACGTACATAGATACATACATATGTATATACAAGGTGCGTCCCAAAGTAAACAGGACTTTTGCAATAGGGACGTTTCTGGTGGCGCCATCTATGTGTGAGGACATGCGTTGGAAAGGTACATCTTTCATTCACATACTGTCTAAATTTCATGACATTTGGTCTAGTAGGCGCCGAAATATCCCGCTCAATGTGACAGTATGTTTTTAACTTTGGTACGAGAATGTCGATCGAACAAAGAGCTAATATTAAGTTCTGTTTTAAACTTGGTAAAACTTTTACCGAAACGTTTAAATTGTTAAAGCAAGTTTATGGTGATGATTGTTTATCCCGTGGCCGTGTTAATGAGTGGTTGAATCGATTCAAGAATGGTCGTGAAGACTTGAATGACGACGAACACGTCGGCCAGTCGAAATTTGTGATTACTGACGATGCCATCAAAACTGTGCGTGATTTTATCAAAATGCAGCCAAAATCATCATTGGAATTGATGGAAATGGAATTGAACATCTCCAAAACATCAATTGATCGCATTTTAACCGAACATTTGGGTCTCCGTAAAGTGTGTTCTCGCTTCATTCCGCACACTTTAACCGACGACCAAAAAGCGCAGAGAATTGAGCACGCAAAAGACATCGTTCGGGAAGCCAGACGTGATCCAAATTTCTTGTTCAACATCGTAACCGGTGACGAAACGTAGTGCTTTCAATATGATCCCGAAACAAAGCGTCAAAGTGCCGAATGGAAGCACCCAGATGAGCCAAATCCGAAAAAAACCCGCCGTGAGAAGTCAAAAATCAAAACTCATCTCATTTGTTTCTACGATTCAAAGGGAATAATTCATCGAGAGTTTGTTCCACCGGGAAAAACAATTAACGCTTTGTTTTATGTTGAAGTTTTGAAGCGTTTGGTGCATCGCATTCGTCGTATTCGGCCAGAATATCGCGAGGAAGGAAGTTGGCGTTTATTGCATGATAATGCACCGGCTCACAGAGCCCTAGTTACGACCGATTATTTGACCAAAAATCGCATTTTTACCATCAATCATTCACCGTATTCGCCTGATATGGCTCCCTGTGACTTCTACTTATTCGGTCAGTTGCATTTGCCGATGAAAGGAAACCGTTATAAGGACGTTGAGGACATCCAAAAGGCTTGTACCAACATTCTGAAGGCGATGCCGGCCGATGACCTAAAACACTCATTCCAAATGCTTTTGGACCGTGCAAAACGTTGTATCGAAGCAGAAGGAGAGTATTTTGAATAAATAAAAAGAATTATACAAAAATAATCATCCGTTTTCTTTATTTTATAAAAGTCCTGTTTACTTTGGGTTGCACCTTGTATATAACAAATAAATATGTACCCATAGACACATGCATACATATTGAAAAGAACTGAGAAAACGCATAACATAAAAAGTACAGTCGTATTAAAATAATAAATACCCTAACAAAATCAACCAACTGTCATTTAAAACATTAATCAAGCACTTAACAATGTTTTCAGGGGTTACCTGAAATTCATAGAAAAAAATTGTATTGCATCAACTTTTACACAAAAGCTAAGTGCTTTGTGACATGCAGCCTGCCGCTTTCGACTCGAAAAATTGCGTTCAAAAAGCAACCTGTAACAATATGTACAACAACAAAAATTGCACCAACAATAAATGAACACCGACTACAACAACAACGCCAACATGGCAACATTGAGGTAAACGACCAAATTCCAACAGCAACAACGACGGCTACAACAAGTCAATGCCGCTAGGAAGGTCACGCGTCAAAATGCCAGTTGAGGTGACGTTACGTTGGATGAACGCTTGAACCAACCATTGAAAGCATTTTTCACCGAGAAAATTTGCTAAAATAAGCGAAAATCTGTCGGCACAAACGTGGTGAAAGGATAGAATGAAAACTGCTGTGGCAACGTTGTTGGCCACAACTGTGTGGGCACTGTGTGGAAACTGTGTGTGGTTGTGTGTATTAGTGAGTGTGTGTGTGTGTGTTTTAGCATATTTAGTCGACGCTTCACCTGGTAGGTATTAATTAAATATGCCTGAAGTGTGTTGGCATTAGCTCTTCATTTCATTTAAAATGGTTGGAAATTGTGAATGCATTGAAACAAAAATTTACACTTGACTCTAAGTATTCGAGCTAACTATGGAAACTTGAAGCAATATGAATCAATATTCATATAGAGGTTTGATGTCTGAAGTGGACCCAATAAACCACAGTTCTCTTAACCCTTTGTTTACCCATCAGAATGTGATTAAAAATTCCCGTCTAATTATTTTGCACTTTAAATGCTTTCACCAAATTTGAAGTCAAAAGGTCTATAAAATATTTTTTTCTTTATACAAACTTTTAACCCATTGTTGAACCCATCACATTTCTATTTTGGAAAATGTAAATTATTTATTATTTCGTGTCGAATTCTTTCTTATTTGAAGCACTTTCATCAAGTTTGAAGTCAATCGGACCATTTATTAATGTTTTTCACAGTTTCTTTATACAAACTGTTAACCCATTGTTGATCCCATTACATTTTCATTTTTCAAAATATGAATTATTTATTATTTCGTGTCGAATTATTTCTTATTTGAAGCAATTTCATCAAGTTTGAAGTCAATAGGCCCATTAATTAATTTTAATTATTTTTAATTCATTTTTAACACTTTCCTTACACAAACGGCTTGACCCCTCATTGACCCAGTCACATTGTGATTTTCGAAAAAATTAAAAACACATGTCAAATTATTTCTTGTTTGGAGTAGTTTCACCACATTTGAAGTCAAAAAGACCATTAAATTATGTTTCCTCATATAAACTGTTAACCCATTGTTGACCTATTAGATTTGGATTTTTAAAAAGTAAAAAACACGCATCAAATGATTTCTCACGTAAAGTACTTTCATCGAATTTGAAGTCAAAAGACCCATTAATTAATATTTTTTTATCAGTTTTTTATTACAATCTTTTAAGCACTCCTTGACCCAGTCAGATTGTGATTTTCGAAAAAATTCAAAACACATGTCAAATTATTTCTTCTTTGAAGTAGTTTCACCTTATTTGAAGGCAAAATCAAAATACTTCTTCTTTGGAGTAGCCTCACTTTATTTAAAGTAAAAAAAAACTATTAAATCATGTTTCCCCATAGAACCTTTTAACCCATCGTTGATCCGGTTAGTGTTCGATTAAAAAACTCTCCAATAATTTTTTTATTAGAAGTATTCAATTTTGAAATCAAAAGTCCCATTGGTTCATGTTTTTTCATAGTCTTAGCTCATTTTTGACCTAAACTTAAACTAAACTAAAAAACTAAAAAATACATCTGGCGTAATTTTTGATTTGAAGTATTTCCACCAAGTTTGAAATCAATAGGTCCACTTAATCACGTTTCTGTATACAATACCTTAACCCATGTTTTGCCCCTTTTGACTCCGACTTTCAAAAAATCTCGTCTGAGTGGAGGTGCATTTTCTAAAGGGGACCTATATTTCGCAATTCATGTTTGTGGCTTCAGCAGTTTTGGCTGAGCGATGATGAATCAGTCAGTAAGGACAAACAATTATATGTATGCCTATATAGTAGATTAATTTAATTTATTAATTAATTTAAGGCCAAATTTCTGTTGTTAGACCCTAAAGTGAATACGAGATCTGCATCTAACCAACTACCGTTTTGAGTTCGAATATAGGTTATCCTATCTTTACACTCAGCTCAACAACAATTCACAAACCCTCGGCCATCATTAAGGGAAAACATATGTACCCCACCACAACAAAAACAACAAACAGATTAACCACACCGCAGACCAATCATGAACCATTCAACACGAAGCAGTCAAACATTTGTGGCATTCTTCTCGCACACATTAACATTCTCAACAAACAAATACATACAAATGCCGCAACAAAAGTCACTGCCTACCTCGCACCTCGCACCTCGCACTGTTTACAACAACAAAACTATGCATTCCACATGCTAAGGGGCCCAGCTTAATCATTGCTCACACAATGCCTTCTTCGCTCGCAACGACCACTCAGATAAAGACTACGAAAATGTCATCTGTGGTCGGCACAAAGGTGCACACGCAGAGCTGTCGAAGCGCCGGTCGATGGGTCGGTTCACTGGGGAAAAGGGTTTAAAATGGCAGCGCCGGGTCAGAGAGAACGCGCCGGCAGCACTCGACGGCTGTGCCAAATGCTTTTTCTTACCTGTCGCCCGGCCGTTTAGTGTTCAATATTGCGTTGAGATAAATTGATTGTGTGCGATGCATAAAGTTTTTAGGTTAGTTTAACCTTTCAGTTGTTTCGCTTTAGTCACAGCCACAGTCTTAGCCTCAACTTGAACCTCAACGTCAGCGTCAACTTCAACCTTTTAGCATCAGTTTCAACTTCTGACTTTAAGTTGTGTGCAATGCAATTTGTTGGCTGCCTTTGGCTTGGGTTGAATTATTAATAAGAGGTAAGTGAATGTTGTTTTTGCTTTTTGTTTGTGCCATACAACAAGTGTGAACTTTTCCAACTTGAATTTTTCATGCTACTGTTTTCTATTTCGAAATTTCGTTAAAAAGTTTTGGCTTGCAACAACATTTTGTAGTGAATGGCAAACTGTGGAGAGCAAAGTGAATGCATGAAATAACAACAAAATCACACATGCAAAAACCAAATTAAAAGTTAAGCCAGTCTTGCAAATTTTTGACAATGACCCAAGACTTAAGGGCGTTCGATTGAGGTTAGAAGCTGTTGGCGGCAGTTTGGGATTTGTTGAACCCAAAAGGACAAACTCGAATTTGAATAGAAACAAAATAAGCGCGCACATATGTTTGGAAGTTTATTGCTGTAACGAGTTGTGAACAGGAAATACATAAAGATGAAGTTGGTTGATCGAGTCTAAACAATGTGTGAGTTACATTCTTAAAAGAAAGAATACTGCCGAAAGGTTTTGTTGAAATTAAAACTGACTTTGATGGCTAAAAAAGACTCCTTGGATCTTAAATAAAATTAGTCGCAATTCTTTTATAGCGAAATTTATAGAACAATCTTCAGCCTGGTTTGTGTTGGGTCTAGAAGGTTTATAGTCAACTAGTATGGTCGGTCCACTAATGGTCAATTAAAGTAGAAAGATTCTTTAGTTTAGGGAACATCAAACTGGACTCTAAATTATCTGCAGCAGTGTTTAAATTAGATCTATAAGGTTTATAGTCAACAAATATGATCAGTCAAGTCTAAGCAATCTAAATCTTTAAAAGGATATGGTAGAAGGTCCCAACTGATATTGATTTTTTAACTAAAATATATTGGGTTATTCTGAAAAATTCAGAATATCTTCTTAGAGCAGTCTTCAGCATAAGTTAAGTTAGGTCTATAAGGTCTACAGTTACCACATGTGGTCAGTCGAGTCTAAGAAATGTATGCCCTAACCTCTTAAAAGAGAGAATATTGGAGAGATTTTGCCTAATGGATTTTAACAAATTAAAAGATTTTTCAGTTTTAGGATAGTTCAAACTGATTAATAGAGCATCATACACTCAACAATCTCAAGTAAAAGTTAAGTCAGGTCTATAAAGTCTATGGTCAGCAAATAAGGTCCGTAAAGTCGAAGCAATCATAGAACAATCTTCAACATAGGTTAACTTAAGTTTGCAAGGTCTGTAGTCAGTAAGAAATTTGTGCACTAAACATTTAAAAGTGGGAATATAGAATGAAGATTCCAACCAATAGTTGTTTTTTAATCTTTCTTTGACTAATTCTACTTTGGGTGTTAATTCCTGATGACGAACTGAATAATAGGTCAACATCTGCAGAATAACCTCCAGTTTATGTTAGGTTAGGTAATAATGCCCTATAACAGTGAGGACGGCAGCCGCCGTGGCTCAGTTGGTTAGTGCGTTGGACCGCGAGTCGCAGGCAGCAACCTCAGGTTCAAATACTGCCTGTAATAACACCTAAAAAAATAACGGGAAAACTCGTTTTCTCTTTCGGTGGCTGTCCTCTCAGCTGGAAATGGCAAACCTCTGAGAGTAAAAATTGCTTATGAAAAAGCTCCCAACCTGCCGTTCGGAACCGGCATTAAACTGTAGGTCCCTCCAACCCGTGTACAAATTCACACGCACAACACGGGTAGTTGCGGGAAGCTAGGCCTTAGTCTCGCGTAAGCGGGCTGTCGTGCCAGTCAATTATTATTATTATTAACAGTGAGGATATGGTGACATAATGTTGTTGGGTTCAAGTCAAGTGTGTATAAATTCTTTTTTCAACACATTATCTCCTTTGTAACCTATAACTATTGACTTTTGTATCCTTTTAGAACCAACCGAATGCTTTGCTTTAGTCGGATGTATTCCCCTCGAACTGGTTTCTATTAAAAAAGCAAAGATTCTATGTATCTCATGATTTTTTAATATCAAAATATTCTGAACTCGATTCGGTTTCGGAGCAAATGTCAAAAATATTCGATCTGTCTCGTTTTGCTCAATTGACAAGTTCTGCGTAGTCAATGCCCGACCAGATCGGGCTATGATCGGCGCATTTGCGGCAATCGTGGGACCTTAGCTTTACTGCGAAATATTCTTCAGTTCTTCGATAAGTCACAGTGATAATGACATAAATAATGCAACAAAATTCCAGCATATGTTAGCTTAGCTTAGGCTGGACAATGTAGTGCAATGTATTGCAATGTAATGTACTGTAATGTAATGTAACGTAGTGTAATGTAATGTACTGTAGTGTAATGTACTGAATTGTATTTAAATTTAATGTAATGAAATTTAGTGAATTGTATTTAAATGTAATGTAATGTTATGTAATGTAATGAAATGTAATGTAATGTAATGTAATGTAATGTAATGTAGTGAATTGTATTTAAATATAATGTAATGTAGTGTAATGTAATGTAGTCTAATGTAATGTAATGTCATGGAATGTAATGTAATGTAATGTAATGTAGTGCAATGTAATGTAATGTAGTGTAATGTAATGGAATGTAATGTAATGTAATGCAATGTAATGTAATGTGGTGTAAGGTAATGTAAAGCAATGTAATGTAATGTAATGTAGGGTAATGTAATATAATACAATTAATTGTATTTAAATGTAATGTAATGTAATATAATGCACGGTAATGTTATGTAAGGTAATGTTATTTACTGTAATGTAATATGATGCAATGTAATGTTATGTAATGTAATGTAATGTAATGTAATGTAGTGTAATGTAATGTAGGGTAATGTAATATAATGCAATGAATTGTATTCAAATGTAATGTAATGTATTGTAGTGCAATATAATGTAATGTAATGTAATTTATTGTAATAAAATTGAATGCATGTGATGTATTGTAAGCAGTGGGGCATACATGGAGGGTTTTGGTGGTTGAAATCCCCTCTAAATAAAAAAATTCTGGTGCAAACTATACATAGTTTCAAATGGAACTGTGCTCAAAATATGTACACAAAACCCCTTAAATGAAATCCTGTGTGCGCCACTGGTTTTAAGGTACAGTAAGGTTAAGGTGAAGGTTTACGTCAAGGTGAAGATGAAGGTTACGGTTGTGGTTTTGGCTTAGACGATTATGGTTATGATTAAAGTAAGGGTTGGAGTAAGGTATGGTAAAGTAAAGTTAGGTCATTCTGTACTGAAGTAATGTAATGTAAGACATAGCTGACGAACTATAAGTCCATAAAAAGGGCACAATAGATCTTCTAGATCGCAGTGTACTATCCCCGTCAATAATAATAATATTAGGTCATTCTGTACTGTAGTAATGTAATGTAAAACATGGTGAGGTAATTTACCACACAGTCGTATAAGGCAAGGTACCGTGTGTTAAGGTAATATTAGGTAACATGAGGTGAGGCAATGTATGTCAAGATGACGATTAGGGCTAATACAAAGTAAGGTTAGGATAAATTGTAAGACCCCCAGTTGAAAATCGTTAAGACTGGAACCACTTAGGTTAAAATCACACATTTACCAGTACCATATCTTCTTTAGAACAACGGATTCACAAATTTGGGTCATTCTGTACTGTAGTACAGAGCAATGGACAAATGGTAGGCAATGCAAATAACACGAACCTTACAATACCACTGACCATTTCGGCCTCTTCGAATATCTTTCATTGTATAACTCACAGCTTGTTGTGTTTATCGATTAGGCAGGTAGTCACTCCACTGCTTCGAAGCAATCTTTCTAATACCAAAGAGATCCATTGTGTTACCATAATATTTCGTATTCAGAGACACATGTCATGTGGCATTCAGAGGCTAAAATGATGTCATTCTTATGCAGACGCAACGCATTCGAAAACGCTGTCACTTACACACGAAGTCACACACATCCTGTCACATATTTGCATCTAAAAATACGCATATTTCTATCTCCCTGGGGCCAAAATGTATTCCAGCAGCGTAACACTTTCACATGCCATATTTTGCATTCTAATTTTTATTTTTTGTGGTGTTCAGCTAAATGTCGGAATGTCAACGCAAAGCGTATGCGAAATTGTCGATTTGCATTTGTACATAGAATTGCGCGCTGATCTCGGCTCATGACGCGTCCCAATGTGCAATATCTGCATATAAATTTTCTGGTAAATTTTCTTATTGCTTTCGAGCTACAAAACGATTGGGGAATAAAAGCGATCGAATGGCGACAGTGGCGCATAGCAATAAAACGCAGATTTGAATAGCTTAACAGCGGATTTACGCCACTCGAATCCATAAATCCGCCAGACAAGCAACAGACTCGGGCGCACGTGTTGGCCGATTGGAAACGAATGCCTGAGGACTGTTGCTGCTGACTGGCGGCGCCTAAATAGCAAAATATGCAAATTCAAAGTCATGCACTTTGAGAATCCATAAAATGCTTCAAGATGCGGCGAGCTGCCGCAAATGCGCGCAGCAGCCAACAACAGTGGGCTGCATTTATTAGAACTTTTATTTTATTGAGATTTTTATTTGTGCTTGTGGCGCGCAATCAAATCATGGAAATCATGAAAAGTGGGAAAAGCGTTTGAAAGTCTGCGAAAAGCATCACGAAGCGTGTTTGCTTAGGTGGCGCTGTGTGATTCGCTGTGGCGCTGTGTGATTCGAAAGCGTCAACGAAGGAGACAGAGAGTCATATGGCAGCAGAACGCGCAGCAAGTGTCAAAAAATGTCCAAAAAGCAGTGAAACTGTCGGAATTGGTTTCAGGGTTTGGTGTGGTGTGCAGGTTAAAAATTCCGAAATCTCATAAATCAAAATATGGAAATTTATATGAGTTTACTTTGCAAGAATTTAAGTAGGACGACCGCTGTTGTGCGGCTTGTATTGCTTTCCATTTGCGATTACAACCGAAAGCGACCAAGTCGAGAAAGTGAAATCAAAATATGTGCAGTTTAAATAGAATTTCAAATGAACAAAATATGAAAATGAAGAAATTTATAAAAGTCACAAAATTATTCAATTACTTATGTAGAGTTGCCATGGCAGGCGGTGTTGATTGTGCTATGAGTTCGTAGAAACTTAAATTTTGCTGCTAAGAAATATTCAGCAGAAAAAAGCTTTGAAACTGTCAGAGTGATTCTAAGCAGAGCTAAACCGCTAAGCTGAGCTGTTAGTTTAGTTAAGTGTAGACTAACCCTAGGCTAAGACTAAGACTAAGACTAAGACTAAGACTAAGACTAAGACTTAGACTAAGACTAAGACTAAGACTAATACTAAGACTAAGACTAAGACTAAGACTAAGACTAAGACTAAGACTAAGACTAAGACTAAGACTAAGACTGAGATTAAGACTAAGACTAAGACTAAGACTAAGACTAAGACTAAGACTAAGACTAAGACTAAGACTAAGACTAAGACTAAGACTAAGACTAAGACTAAGACTAAGACTAAGACTAAGACTAAGACTAAGACTAAGACTAAGACTAAGACTAAGACTAAGACTAAGACTAAGACTAAGACTAAGACTAAGACTAAGACTAAGACTAAGACTAAGACTAAGACTAAGACTAAGACTAAGACTTAGACTAAGACTAGAGTAAGACTAAGACTAAGACTAAGACTAAGACTAAGACTAAGACTAAGACTAAGACTAAAACTAAGACTAAGACTAAGACTAAGACTAAGACTAAGACTAAGACTAAGACTAAGACTAAGACTAAGACTAAGACTAAGACTAAGACTTAGACTAAGACTAGAGTAAGACTAAGACTAAGACTAAGACTAAGACTAAGACTAAGACTAAGACTAAGACTAAGGCTAAGACTTAGACCAAGATTAAGACTAAGACTAAGACTAAGACTAAGACTAAGACTAAGGCTTAGACTAAGACTAAGACTAAGACTAAGACTACGACTAAGACTAAGAGTAAGACTAAGACTAAGACTAAGACTAAGAGTAAGACTAAGACTAAGACTAAGACTAAGACTAAGACTAAGACTAAGACTAAGACTAAGACCAAGACTAAGACTAAGACTAAGACTAAGACTAAGACTAAGACTAAGACTAAGACTAAGACTAAGACTAAGACTAAGACTAAGACTAAGACTAAGACTAAGACTAAGACTAAGACTAAGACTAAGACTAAGACTAAGACTAAGACTAAGACTGAGACTAAGACTAAGACTAAGACTAAGACTAAGACTAAGACTAAGACTTAGACTAAGACTAGAGTAAGACTAAGACTAAGACTAAGACTAAGACTAAGACTAAGACTAAGACTAAGACTAAGACTAAGACTAAGACTAAGACTAAGACTAAGACTAAGACTAAGACTAAGACTAAGGCTAAGACTTAGACCAAGATTAAGACTAAGACTAAGACTAAGACTAAGGCTAAGACTTAGACTAAGACTAAGACTAAGACTAAGACTACGACTAAGACTAAGAGTAAGACTAAGACTAAGACTAAGACTAAGACTAAGACTAAGAGTAAGACTAAGACTAAGACTAAGACTAAGACTAAGACTAAGACTAAGACTAAGACTAAGACTGAGGCTAAGACTTAGACTAAGACTAAGACTAAGACTAAGACTAAGACTAAGACTAAGACTAAGACTAAGACTAAGACTAAGACTAAGACTAAGACTAAGACTAAGACTAAGACTAAGACTTAGACCAAGACCAAGACTAGACGAAGACTAGACGAAGACTAGACTAAGACTAGACGAAGACTAGACGAAGACTAGACTAAGACTAGACGAAGACTAGACTAGACTAGATTAGACTAGACTAGACTAGACTAGACTAGACTAGACTAGACTAGACTAGACTAGACTAGACTAGACTAGACTAGACTAGACTAGACTAGACTAGACTAGACTAGACTAAACATTCATAGCTTGACTTCAAGTTTCAATTGTTTACTGCAATCCCGAAGGACACTTTCAATTTCACAAGTTTAAGTTCTCCAAGTTGTTTGAGTAATGTGAGACCCTCACAAATAGTTATCATCAAATACAACGTCTAGAAACCTAAGATTCAAATTTTATACGTTTACATATATTTCTTTTAATAAAATGTAACCAATTTAAAGCTCAGATCTAAATGGTTCAATGTAAAATTTAGCTCAAAGAAGTGATTTATTTAGGTACTGTTTTAACGCCTCAATTATAGTTTCATGAGTAAACCGTTGATTAGGAATGTTTCGCAGTATTATAAACTTCCACTTACGACCACATTTAACACCTCGTTTCATGGCAGCTACAGCAACTCATAAAAATTACCAACTCGTACAGCGCTTTCAAGTAGACTATAAAATCCGCAGTCATTTAATTTTCAGCGCCATAGTGTTATCGATATCCAGCATCCCCCAACAGCACAGCACACCGAACTCGGCACGTCGCACGCAACGATATAGTAATTTAGCGAAAGGGACCGACTGCAGTTGGCTGCCGGCAGCATAGAGAACGGCTTGTGGTCGGTCGATGGGTCGATGGAAAGTGAGATAAAGTAGAGTAGTTTTTACGCTTGATTGGATGTGATTTTTATGAGCGCTATGCTGCGAGTGCTGTACGCTCGAAGCGCCCAAACGCAATCACGTGCAGCAACAGGCGCCGCCAGCAGTCGAAAGCGTTGGCGCGCACAGAAAACCCACATGTGAGCATACTTGTGTCTTTTATGTTTATGTGTGTGTGTGTGTGTGTGTGTGTGCTTATATGCTGATGGTAACATTTTGAACTATGATTCGTTGTTGTTGGCTGCGGCTATGATAATATTGTTTACATGGTCGATGATGCTGTTGCTGTTGCCGCCGCCGCCGATGACGAGGCTGATGATGCAACTTGTTGCAACGCCCGAATGCACGCTGTGCTATTTTTCTCCATTTTGCATTTATGCGACACTCAGAGACAAAGGGGAGACTGCTGTCGCATGGATTGTAATACGAAAGCAGCGGGGGAGGCGCTTAGTTGATGCATTGATGTGAATATAATTTTTATCAAGCACGATATGCACTTGATTGCCATGCATGTGTGTGTGTGTGTAGTTGCATGTGTGTGTGTGTCACATACTTTATTACAGCTGGCGCTGGAGCAATGACAGCCGCTTTTGTTGACCCTCACATGCAGCAGAGTCAATATTATGGCAAGGCATCAAAATTCAATTTGGCAGGTTACCAGTTTATTACATCGTGTCGAATATGTAAATATGTGTAAAATATGATTACGACTAAATGCCAGCATTCGATTTAATTTCTCACTGGATTATGTTGGCTTTTGTTCATGGAAATTGCCGCATTGGATGAGCGTATACGGCGCGCAATTTTGTGTCAATCATATTGTTAACCCTAAAGCTCCCATTTCCTTTTTTTTAGTCGAAAAAAAGTTTATTTTTCATCTGGTTGCTTTTCAAGTGCCTGTAACACATCCAAGTTGTTTTGGGTATCTGAGCAACTATGAAAGTTATTGAGGACACCAAAGGGTTCTTAAACCGATAAACAGACTGACATCTTATTTCATGTTGAGTCGCTATAACAACCATATCTCAGTTTATACCCATATCTCTACAACCACGAAAGTTATTCCGCATACCAAACAAATAAACGAACATGGCTCGAGTGCTCCCTATACATTTCGAGTTGTTTATACGAAAAAATTTAAATTTATTTTGTTAAATATATTTTAGTATTAAGAAAATTGTTCTTATATGGCAACCCTATTCAAAAAAGCGCCTATAATGCCCATTTCATAATTAGCTCTTAACAAAAGACTATACAATTCCTATACAACATTTCCTTCTCATGTCTTAACTTTTTTATGTTTTTGTATCCATTAGACCTTTGGGAGACGAAAGGACGAACGTACGAACGCACTAACAGACACATGAGCAAACACACAGCCAGTCAAATGGCTATATTAATCGTTCGGGTTGATTCCGAGCTCAAAAATTAGTTTATTTTTACAGCAACCTTGCTTCCTGCTAAGCGTTACAAATGTCCAAAGCAAACCAAGTTATCAAAAGTACTTAGTGTAGGGTGTACAAATTCAGCAATTACAATGCAATCAATCAAATTTCTATGCTCAACCAAGTCTGATCACCGGCAACAAGTTGTAAATTGTATGAGAAAACTTTGTATGAGAAAACTTTTTCCGCAATAAAATTCTAAAACTTCAAAACATCTAATTCATTCATTTCAAACAACTGGCATGTATAACAACAGCAACAACAGCTTTAATATTTCAACTTATTACGCGAAGGTCAATGTCTAAAAAATATTTGTCAATCAACTAAAACTTGAAACAATTAAATCACAGTTACTCATACGTCAGGTTTGCCGTTGCTTGTAAAAAATAGTTGGGTTGTTTTTATTTACATAACCAAAATGTTAATAATTTAACACTTGAAACAGTTCGAATAAAAATTACCCATACGACACGTTGCACCGCTGCATGTGAAAAATTACTTATACGACACGTTGTACAGTTGCTTGTAAAAAATATTTCCCCTTTTATTTTTATAAAATTTTGATCAGTAAACACTTGTAACAGTTCGAATTAAAATTACTCATACGCACGTTGCATCGCTGTGTGAGACAAATTAATCATACGACACGTTGGGCCGTTGCTTGTAAAAAGTATTTGCGTCATTTTTATTTATATAAACTGTTAATCATTTAGCGCTTGAAACTGTTCGAATTAAAATTACTCATACGACACGTTGCACCGCTGCATGTGAAAATTACTCATACGACACGTTGTACAGTTGCTTGTAAAAAATATTTCCCTTTTTATTTTAGTGTTTGTTTTGATCAGTAAACACTTGCAACAGTTCGAATAAAAATTACTCATACGACACGTTGCACCGCTGCATGCGAAAAATCGCTCATACCACACCTTCGGCCCTTTTGTTTTTTATAAAATGTTAATCATTTAGCACTTGAAACAGTTCGAATTAAAATTACGCATACGACACGTTGCATCGCTGTGTGAGACAAATTACTCATACGACACGTTGGGCCGTTGCTTGTAAAAAGTATTTGCGTCATTTTTATTTATATAAACTGTTAATCATTTAGCACTTGAAAGAGTTCGAATTAAAATTACTCATACGACACGTTGAACCGATGAATGTAAAATATTACTCATACGACACGTTGTGTCATTGCATATGAAATATTACGCATACGACACGTTGTGCCACTGCTTGTGCGACATATTGAAAGAAATTTAACCAGAAGTGTTGTGCAAAATTCTTGAATAAAATCCATGCAAAAGCGTGAGGTGAAGTTTTTAGTGCCAAATAAGTGGCACATGGCCCGCTGGCGACGGTTTGTGGAAAGAAAGTTTTCGTTTTTGTGGCACCAGTGAAATGGGAGTGTTTATTGCAGCCATACCGTTGTATTGAAGTGAAAGCATTTGTTTCTTGTCAAAAGTTGGTCACAAGTTTGGCACTTTTGCGGTACATTTGTTTACATTTAAATGTTTCTTGAGACAAAGTTACAGGATATTCGAAAACTGCGAGGAGGCAAAAAAAAAACAGAGAGTGAGAAAGTAGAAAATATGGAATTGAACTGTAATTGAAAAATGGAAAATAAGAAAAATTGAAACACAGTAAAAAGAAATTGGGGCCAAACGTTATGAAGGCATTGAAGTTCAAGAAAGGAAAACTTGTGAAAATCGACTGTCTCAGTTTCTATGAACGAGGCAAATTGGAATTGCATTCAAAATGATAACAACTTATTAAACAAAACGTTGCTTATTTGATCTAAATCGGATCGTTCTAACTATGCTAAATAAAGCCTTCAATTTCATGCAAAACTAACAGATTTATTTTTACTAAACTTTATATTTAATGCTTTCAGTCATGTAATTTGCTGCAATTCCAATGAAAAGACGATTTTAATAAATACAAAACATGCCATATTGAAGCTTTTGAAATGCAGCACACACACAAATAACAAAAAAATGTTACATTTTAGTTTTATAGTTGTTTTCAAAACAGCAGCAACGAGCATGGCTTCGGACAGCAGCAACGCCGAGCTGACTAAATAGTTGCACACATTTGCACTTCGCGTCACTGCTGTTGGCAGCAATCAATTTCACCTGAAGCAGTCGTTGCATGGCGAACTTGAGTGGCACAGCAGCTGCATAAGCTTCCACTTAAGCGGCGCGCCTTCGTGTCGGCTATATTTTATGGCGACCATTGTGCGCCGCTGTGCAGCCGCGCGGTTCATAAATAATGGAACCAGTGCGCGAGCGGCTGCAACTAGTTGTGTGCTGTTGTTGTTGTTTGGTTGTTTGTGTTCATATTCTGCTGCATTGCATGTAATCTCATTTTTTTAATGATTTTTTTGTTGTTGTTTTTATTATTTTATTTTTTATTCATAGACATGTAATTGAATTTCAATTTTCAATCTTAATTGAATGGCATTTAAAAGTGTTTCGATGAGACGCATTGAAAATAGGAAACAAGCAATTTGCACCACCAACACGTTTGACATTCGATGGGCAAATGGGCTGCGTTACTGATTCAAGGCGCCATTCAGCTTCAATATGCGTGTTGCTGCTGTTTGAAAACACATAAAAATAATAATAATCGTTGATAACAGTGATTGCATAAAACCCAATAGACGCCAACATGTTGTCGTCATGTCGCATTGAATTCAATGTGTTTAATGTATTTGCGTTATTTTGCAATTAAAATCAGCAGCAATGCAACACTGGTGTCTGTTCGATTATGCTTTTTTCCAATTATACTTGTTGCCATAATTAGTTTTTTTTAATTAACTTGTTTTTTGCATTGCAGCAAATTTCATCACAGCACTCATTGAGTGTTGCTCGCATCGGCGGCAGCAGCCTTCTTTTCATGCCAATATTTACTATGGTTCGCGTTGGCGTTGGTGTTGGTGTTGGTGCTGCTCATTACTGTGGCTGACCGGTAATTGAGTTATGTTGTTGTTGCTGTTGCAATTGCAATTAGCGTTGGTGTTGGGTCGGCACAAATTTGATTTATTTGTGGCAACGCGACGCGAACGAGCCGCTTCAGTCCTGTGGGCTTCTTCGCAGTGCATTAGCCGGTTAATTGGCCCAAATTGAAACTCAATTAAAACTATACGAAACTCTTCGATGCACTTTGTATATGTCAGTTGTAATACAAGCTAAATTATTTGCGACAAATTAGGTGTATGAATTGCAGAGTGCTTACAAATGTGAGCAAGAGATGTGTCGGTGAGATTGAGTGGGGTTCGTATTGACAGACAGTTGGTTGAGCTCAAGGATGAGACAAACAAATTTTCGCTCATATTTAATACATCGCTATCCAATAGCACCTTTTGCTTCTCGAAAAGGCTGAACAGTGGCAGATAAAGTGTTCTCTTGTGTCCATGTGCTCGAGGCAGGACTTGCATGTGGGGTGATTAATGATTAACATGGTGGACAGATGCATTGGGTCCTGTAATTGCTCCGATCATGAGAAAAAGTTCTTAGCTTTCAAGTCGAGGAAGAAACTTCGCTCTCTACTTGCCAGGTGTTCTCACAAAGCACTGCGATTCTAGAGGATTCCACTCCGGAACCTTTTTCCACGTGATGCTGTGATTGCTTCAATAACACGGTGCGACAGCATTTTTCACACCGTAAAAAATCCATATGAGCGTGAAACTAGAGACCAAATATAGTAATACTGCGTACTCAGTTTTTCATTTTTACATCCTTTGTCCTTTTAAAAGGATTTCAAAATTATGAAGGGTAAAAAAACTAAAAAAATATAAAAAATACTTAACCTCGTTAGAATATGGCGATATGTATATCAAATGAAAGAGGAAAGGCTCAAGAATTTAAATAAAATTGATTTTTTATCTATTTGTGAAAAAATAATATGAAAAAGGTCCTTTGAAAATTTTAATCCTTTATATCCTTGAAAATTTATATAGAATTTTCTTGAAAAGTAAGTATGTTAAAACCCAAAATCTCATTACTCTAACTTTATTGGTTCGAAAGTTATTTAAAAAAAGGCGGAAGCTGCAACTCTAATGAAGTAAAAACATTCTAATTTATTTGAGTACGAGTATTTGAGTACTCGTATCAGTATTTTAAATAATAAAATGATACAAAATCAATAAACCGAGAATAATGTGAAAAATTTTTTTTATTTTTGTCGCACGGTGTAATGGGACGCAATTCTTTACTTTCTCTAGGAAGAAAGTCCGTTCTCTCTTCACTTGGTGTTCTCCGGACCATTTTTCTACAAAAGCAATCCTTGCATGGTTATTGATTATTTGCTGAACTTCCGATTATTTGTCTCACTGATTGCTCGCTGAGTACACCAGAGTGTCCTGGAACCCATGTAAGGATTAGCTGATTGTGTTTTGAAACTCGTTTCACCTTTGCTTACATTTGTTTACGATCTTTGAGTAGTTTAAAAAGTTTTCTAGTATCGCTTGGAAAATATGTGCCGCAGGCCAAACATGTGATTTGATAAATTTCAAAAAAAAATTCAGCACTCTGCACAGTGATTCGTTCCATAGACAAAATTCAAAAAATGTATAGTCTCAGAATTTAACGATTTTGATGTCATTTGAAAGGTAAAACTCCAACTAAGAGAATCCCAAAAAATCGGTGCTCAAAATTAATTAGTGTCTGTGCAAAAGCAGCTCAAAGTTGAAACTGTTTTCACAAAAAAATGTAAACACATATTTTCCGTTTTTTAGTCTATGGAGTAAAAAAATTGTAAAAATACATGGTTAGCAAAAAGTTGCTAAAACTTTCAACATAGATTAAGAACTAATGTGTCCATTTTCGCTTTTAATGTTTTCCCAAAATTTGCAAAACTTAGGCTTTTGTAAACTTCACTGTAAATTTGAAATATTTTTTTAAATTGAAAATCTAAAAGTTCGCAAAACTTGAGGAAAATATCTAAAAGTTATGTGAAAGTATGTTCCTGGATTTTTTTTTTATTTTAAGAAGCATTCTTTCTTTGTCGGATAATGTAATTACATCCTCCGATATCTTCCGATCTCGGAAAAGAATTCAATTTGAAAAGAGGTCTAAACAGCAATTTTTCGACAAAATTTATTTTATTCATCCCTAAAAGTATGCAATCAGCATGAAAAATTGAAAAAACTGCACAAATGCAAAACATACATCTATAATTATCATTAATTATCACTAAAGGGTCCTAAGACAATTTCTGTTACTCTTTGCAATTATAAATGTTGACGTTACCGATTAAATGTAAAATCTGGAAAATCTAGCCAATACACTTGTTGTAGCCCACCAAACATGACAAAAATTGCAAATTTTGTAGATCATGATTAACTAGTATACCAAATTTTATGAAGAACGGACCACTCCTTCTAATTTTGTCTCGCAGTTGTATGGAGTCGAATCACTGTGCTCTGTCCTGGTTATCCTCAAAACATAACAACCCCTTTGGCACTGCCACCAGACAGCCGTTTCTCTGAAAATATTCTCTTAAGCCTTAAATACCCAACAATTATATTCAGACATCATGTCTGCGCTTCACTTTAATCCACACAAGTGCGCGCAATGCACAGCACACGAGACTATAAGTCAGCTCCTTAGCGCAGAGATTAACTCGCCTGGCTGACTACACGGCACACTGTCGTCGTCCTTGGCGAGATCTTAGCACAAAGACCATAATTTTCTTTTTTTTTCTTAACGAGCATAAAAGACTTCTTCAAGGCATACGCTTTTCTTTTTGCTACTTTTTATATTTCTGCTTGAGCAGAATGCAACAGAATGAATGGTGAGTGCGACAAGCTCTGATTTCAAATGTCGATTCAACATGCATGTTGACATTTGTACGCAGCCTTGTTTTCGTAATTTCTACAGTAGTCGACAAGAGGAGCGTTGTTGAAAAAATTGTTACAAATTATTTTAATTTGTACAATAACAAGAATACTTTGCTTAACAAGGAATTTTGAGTTGAGATTCTTTGGTTTTGTATTTCAATAGAATACCATTTCTATAAGAAATCTTTTATCATTCTTCAACAAGGTATACAAACTATGACAGCAAATTGTAATTTATTTAACCCTTTCGCTACAGGTTTTTAGTGGGGAAACTTGAAATTTTAAATTTTACGTCTTAGGCTTCTATGTGGTTACATATATTAGCAACATTCGATAAGAAATTTTTTAATTTTATTTTTTTTAATTTTATTATAATTTTATACTCGGACCCTGTATTTTAGAGTGTTTTTCTATGAGAGCAACCACATCGTTATGGCTGTAATAATTACTTTAAACATACAACTTTTTACGCATACCGAAAATTTAAATATTTCTTCATTTACTTTAGCCAAAATTACAAAAACAAAGTATCTAAATTGAAAGAAAACGTCAAATTAAAAAGTTCTCTAATTTTTTCTGCTTCTTCTTCCTGTACTATGTCGAGATATACCATTAAAAAAACGTGTATACTTGTCTTCTTTAAACTTAAATATTCAGTTTAATAATTTCGTATTTTTCATAAAACTTCAAACTATTCTAAAGACCAACAAAAAATGTATTCTTGCAACCATAGAGGATGCAAACGTCCACAAAGTAGCATGTTGCCATATGGCAACAAAATAGCGAAATGGTTAATTGGCCTCAATAGACTCTAAATAGGTCGGAAACTGCCGCAAAGTTCTATCATCAGGTGGCTCTACTTTTGGCGCACTTTTTTCTAGTGGTTCACACCAGGAAACGATAGTACTTTCGCAACAACTCAGTCCTCCTCCTGGTCGTCAACATTCAACAAAAACATTGAATATCCTCTTCGATGGAGCTTCATTAGACATCCTAGAGACATGTTTGAGCCAGCGCAACGTCAAGTAGATAGATAGGTGTATCGGTTCTGAAGCGATTGCTTGGACCTTAGAAATCTATTGTGATAACACATTTTCAAGACTGAAGCCCTCATCTTCATGAAACGAGTTAGAACTTCTTAAAATCTTTTTAAGTTTAGTGAAACTTGGTCTAAACTAAACCATAGGACCCAACAGTATCGAGACTCAGCGTGTCACAATCGCCACTACTGTAGCATTTCTAACTGATCACTGTACCGTAGAAAGGCCCAGCGGCTGGACCTCCCTTTAAATGAGTACTTCGCTGTCGCAGCTGCCACTCTGTGAATGAATCCTCTTATTCATTCACAGAGTGGAATCTTATGAGCCACTGTCCTGGCGTAGCCCGAAAGAGACTGCGCCACCTTCGCGTCCCTTTTCTGGTTGATCTGCCCAATCTGTCAACCATTGACATTAATGATTTTGTGCACAGATGTTCCTTCATTTTCCAAGCAGAATCTGAATAGTTGGCTATCTGTGATTCCTAGACTCGCTCTATGCATATTTAGCAGACAGTGCCCGCTCAGGATCCCTTTAATGAACTTAAGTAAGCTCCTTTCTGCTTAGGGCTGAAGGTATTTGGATTTTCCTAAACCGGAATAAATAAGCCGGAAAAATTAGCTCGGGAAAGCGCTGTTAATGGCGGTGCCACGATAAGAAGAAATAAAGGAGTATACCTTAAGGTCTAGAATTGAAGTCTTGAAATCGATTGGTTTCGAAAGATTACTTAGTTCCGATCTTGGGGAACTAAATTGTCCAACTTCGCTCGAAGTAGCTGGCCTAAGGAATGCTGTCTTTTAGTTAGTTAGTGCGCTGGATTTTCACACCAAAGACTGTAGGTTCGATTCCCAGTTCGTGCTTACTAAACACTCATCTACTTCCATCGCTATCAAAGTTGCCGCTTTTGGACTTTTCGGACCAAAATTGGTCAGATTTTTTTACTTTGCTCCGCTGGTCCACTTAAACGAATTTCGGTCCGTTTCGTGATGTGAATACATTTTCATTAGTACAAAAAATTTACTTAAAAAAATTAAATCTTATATATAAAAATATTCAAAAATTCTGTGTCGGGAAAGTGTTTGCGAAAACGGCTCATTCTTTCGGCAAAATTTTTTTCGTGTGTGATAGAAGATATTAATGCGGTGGTTTGTAGCGATATTACATGTTTGTACGACAGGTGGGCGTGGCACCTCCCATACAACCTAAATTTTTAATATGGTATATCTTCGGAGTTATAAGTCGGACAGCATTGAAATTTAGTATAGTGCCGTCCCATTGATGTGTCATTGTACTGGTAAAATTTGGTGGGCGTTGGACAAGGGGCGTGGCACTTTTTATGACCCAAATATTCCGCTGAACCATAAGTCGCACAGAAATGAAACTAAGTACGAACTTGTTTTCGTAATTTCTACAGTAGTCGACAAGAGGAGCGTTGTTGAAAAAATTGTTACAAATTATTTTAATTTGTACAATAACAAGAATACTTTGCTTAACAAGGAATTTTGAGTTGAGATTCTTTGGTTTTGTATTTCAATAGAATACCATTTCTATAAGAAATCTTTTATCATTCTTCAACAAGGTATACAAACTATGACAGCAAATTGTAATTTATTTAACCCTTTCGCTACAGGTTTTTAGTGGGGAAACTTGAAATTTTAAATTTTACGTCTTAGGCTTCTATGTGGTTACATATATTAGCAACATTCGATAAGAAATTTTTTAATTTTATTTTTTTTAATTTTATTATAATTTTATACTCGGACCCTGTATTTTAGAGTGTTTTTCTATGAGAGCAACCACATCGTTATGGCTGTAATAATTACTTTAAACATACAACTTTTTACGCATACCGAAAATTTAAATATTTCTTCATTTACTTTAGCCAAAATTACAAAAACAAAGTATCTAAATTGAAAGAAAACGTCAAATTAAAAAGTTCTCTAATTTTTTCTGCTTCTTCTTCCTGTACTATGTCGAGATATACCATTAAAAAAACGTGTATACTTGTCTTCTTTAAACTTAAATATTCAGTTTAATAATTTCGTATTTTTCATAAAACTTCAAACTATTCTAAAGACCAACAAAAAATGTATTCTTGCAACCATAGAGGATGCAAACGTCCACAAAGTAGCATGTTGCCATATGGCAACAAAATAGCGAAATGGTTAATTGGCCTCAATAGACTCTAAATAGGTCGGAAACTGCCGCAAAGTTCTATCATCAGGTGGCTCTACTTTTGGCGCACTTTTTTCTAGTGGTTCACACCAGGAAACGATAGTACTTTCGCAACAACTCAGTCCTCCTCCTGGTCGTCAACATTCAACAAAAACATTGAATATCCTCTTCGATGGAGCTTCATTAGACATCCTAGAGACATGTTTGAGCCAGCGCAACGTCAAGTAGATAGATAGGTGTATCGGTTCTGAAGCGATTGCTTGGACCTTAGAAATCTATTGTGATAACACATTTTCAAGACTGAAGCCCTCATCTTCATGAAACGAGTTAGAACTTCTTAAAATCTTTTTAAGTTTAGTGAAACTTGGTCTAAACTAAACCATAGGACCCAACAGTATCGAGACTCAGCGTGTCACAATCGCCACTACTGTAGCATTTCTAACTGATCACTGTACCGTAGAAAGGCCCAGCGGCTGGACCTCCCTTTAAATGAGTACTTCGCTGTCGCAGCTGCCACTCTGTGAATGAATCCTCTTATTCATTCACAGAGTGGAATCTTATGAGCCACTGTCCTGGCGTAGCCCGAAAGAGACTGCGCCACCTTCGCGTCCCTTTTCTGGTTGATCTGCCCAATCTGTCAACCATTGACATTAATGATTTTGTGCACAGATGTTCCTTCATTTTCCAAGCAGAATCTGAATAGTTGGCTATCTGTGATTCCTAGACTCGCTCTATGCATATTTAGCAGACAGTGCCCGCTCAGGATCCCTTTAATGAACTTAAGTAAGCTCCTTTCTGCTTAGGGCTGAAGGTATTTGGATTTTCCTAAACCGGAATAAATAAGCCGGAAAAATTAGCTCGGGAAAGCGCTGTTAATGGCGGTGCCACGATAAGAAGAAATAAAGGAGTATACCTTAAGGTCTAGAATTGAAGTCTTGAAATCGATTGGTTTCGAAAGATTACTTAGTTCCGATCTTGGGGAACTAAATTGTCCAACTTCGCTCGAAGTAGCTGGCCTAAGGAATGCTGTCTTTTAGTTAGTTAGTGCGCTGGATTTTCACACCAAAGACTGTAGGTTCGATTCCCAGTTCGTGCTTACTAAACACTCATCTACTTCCATCGCTATCAAAGTTGCCGCTTTTGGACTTTTCGGACCAAAATTGGTCAGATTTTTTTACTTTGCTCCGCTGGTCCACTTAAACGAATTTCGGTCCGTTTCGTGATGTGAATACATTTTCATTAGTACAAAAAATTTACTTAAAAAAATTAAATCTTATATATAAAAATATTCAAAAATTCTGTGTCGGGAAAGTGTTTGCGAAAACGGCTCATTCTTTCGGCAAAATTTTTTTCGTGTGTGATAGAAGATA
Source organism: Melieria crassipennis (assembly GCA_963668005.1). Taxonomy (NCBI): domain Eukaryota; kingdom Metazoa; phylum Arthropoda; class Insecta; order Diptera; family Ulidiidae; genus Melieria; species Melieria crassipennis. The sequence continues at coordinate 77,796,330 of OY764962.1, read as the reverse complement.
TTAATGCGGTGGTTTGTAGCGATATTACATGTTTGTACGACAGGTGGGCGTGGCACCTCCCATACAACCTAAATTTTTAATATGGTATATCTTCGGAGTTATAAGTCGGACAGCATTGAAATTTAGTATAGTGCCGTCCCATTGATGTGTCATTGTACTGGTAAAATTTGGTGGGCGTTGGACAAGGGGCGTGGCACTTTTTATGACCCAAATATTCCGCTGAACCATAAGTCGCACAGAAATGAAACTAAGTACGAACCTACCATTTATTCATATCTTTCGACAAAGGGAATGGTGCGGGTATTGAACAAGGGGGCGTGGCACCGCCCATACAAGCCATATCTTTAATATAGAATATCTTCAAAATTGTAAGGTGCACAGCATTGAAATTTAGTATAGTGTCGTCCCATAGATGAGTCATTCTATTGGTAAGGTATGATGGGCGTTGGAAATGGGGCGTGGCACATTTTTTGTGACCCAATTATTCCGCTGAACTATAAGTCGCACAGCCATGAAACTTAGTATGAACATATCATGTACTCATATCTTTCGACAGACGGAATGAGGAGGGTATTGGACAAGGGGGCGTGGCACCACCCATACAAGCCAAATCTTTAATAGAGAAAATCTTCAAAATTGTATGGTTCACAGCATTGAAATTTAGTATAGTGTCGTCCCATAGATGAGTCATTCTATTGGTAAGGTATGATGGGCGTTGGAAATGGGGCGTTGCACATTTTTTGTGACCCAATTATTCCGCTGAACTATAAGTCGCACAGCCATGAAACTTAGTATGAACATATCATGTACTCATATCTTTCGACAGACGGAATGAGGCGGATATTGGACAAGGGGCGTGGCACTGCCCATACAAGCCAAATCTTTGATATAGAATATCTTTGACATTGTAAGTCGTACAACACTGAAATTTAGTACCCCGTCGTCCCATAGATGAGTCATTCTACTGGTAGGATTTGATGGGCGTTGGACAAGGGGCGTGGCACATTTTTTGTGACCCAAATAGTCCGCGGAACTATAGGTAGCACAGCAATGAAATTTAGTACGAACCTACCATTTTCCCTTTCGACAGAGGGAATGATGAAGGTATTGAACAAGGGGGCGTGGCACTGCCCATACAAGCCAAATTTTTAATAGAGAATATCTTTGAAATTATTAGTCGTACAACACTGAAATTTAGTACCCCGTCGTCCCATAGATGAGTCATTCTACTGATAAGATTTTATAAACATTGGACAAGGGGCGTGGCACATTTGTTGTGACCCAAATAGTCCGCTGAACTATAGGCCGCTCACCAATGAAACTAAGTACGAACCTACCATTTTCTCCTTCGACAGAGGGCATTGTACGGGTATTAGCAGCAACATTGCTTATTTGAGGGCCTCGATTGCGTTAATCGCTAGCTCCCTTCTTTTCCTTTAGTTGGTTTTCTTCGTCAATTTGCATCGCCATAGATTCGCCATCTCGCGTATTTCATTATAAGAAAACAAAACATGTCGTGCGGGACGAAGTTCGCCGGGTCAGCTAGTTGTAATATAAAAATGAATTTAAAGATATCGCAAATTTTTAATTTGGTCGGTTGGGGTCGGATTTGGTCGGAAGTTTGGTCGGGAAAAAAATGTTCAAGTGGTAACACTGATCGATATACACAAGAAGTAGTTAACCCATTAAAGCCAGGTACCAGTTCCGCCCATACGATTTTGATAAAATTTCATATTTCAATTTCGCAGCAATGGTAGCTTTTTCCATACTTTTTAAAGTGATCAGCTAAACACGTGAACAAAAGATATTGTTTACAGGTGAGTTAGGAGGCAGATTTTTGTGAAGTTCTAAGGCCACTACGTTTCGCCACATTTTCCACCTCCGGAAAATTCATAATTTTTGGAGTCTGGTAACTCTTGCTAGATGGCGGAATTTTAGGGTGACCTCCACTAGACTAGGTTAGGTTAGGTTAAAGTGGCTGCCTAGGCACGGGACCTGCCGAAAGACACACTTAGGCCACGAAAAGGGCCCGTTGTGATACCACAAGGAGGGAATGATCTGTCTTACTGCAAGTTAAGTGCCTATACAAGCCATTTTGTCTTGTGGATAAAACCTAGCAAGTCCCTGATGTTGACTGATCTAAGGTCGTCCAGATTGTCGAAGTAAGTAGAGCCTAAGGCTTTCCATCTTCGTATAGAGAGAGCCGGACAGTGACAGAGGAGGTGAATAATGGATTCTTCCTCCTCCTCATTCTGACAGCTTCGGCAAAAGTCCCGACTGTCAATACCTAGTCTGTAGGCATGACGACCAAATGTACAATGTCCAGTCAGAATCGAGACGATCGTACTGATGTGTCGTCTACTGAGAGAGACAAGAGTTCTTGTACGCCCGGGGTTAAACGATAACGATAGTCCACTAGACTAAGGTAGTTCCATCTTTACCCCAACCATCCCTATCAATGATTTTGAGATATCTCTACCACGAACTTTTCTGTGATTTTTTTAAAAAATCAGTTTTCATGGGTAAAATTTTATCCATTAGGCAGCAATGGGTTAAATGAGAATTATAAGCAATGTATAGGTGCCAATGTATAGGCAGCCGCCGTGGCTCAGTTGGTTAGTGCGTTGGACCGCGAGTCGCAGGCAGCAACCTCAGGTTCAAATACTGCCTGTAATAACACCTAAAAAAATAACGGGAAAATTCGTTTTCTCTTTCGGTGGCTGTCCTCTCAGCTGGAAATGGCAAACCTCTGAGAGTAAAAATTGCCTATGATAAAGCTCCCAACCTGCCGTTCGGAACCGGCATAAAAACTGTAGGTCCCTTCCACCCGCGTACAAATTCACACGCACAACACGGGTGGTTGCGGGAAGCTAGGCCTTAGTCTCGCGTAAGCGGGCTGTCGTGCCAGTCAATTATTATTAATTATTATAGGTGCCTTCTTGGCAGTTAATGACAAAAACCGCTAAGTGTGGAGGAAAAAATGTAAATTTCCAACCGGTCTTCGGAATCGGCGTTAAACTATAGGAACCCCTCCCACTGCCCCCATCCGTTAAAAATGTATATTGCAACGCATTTTGAAAAAATTTGCATACACATTTCAAGCGAAATTTCTAGTATTACAACGTGCCATATACTTAGACCTAAGAGAGACCTACCATCGATCTGAATTTCATGGGTCTTTCCAAGGTAAGAAAAAATGTAGAAAGGACCAAACACAGACAAGAAAAATGCTTAAGTGATATTTTAGGATGCTCGTCGATCTCACAAACTTCCAGAGCGGTTTGACGCCTTGCTTCGAGACTTGTTGTAGTCCTGCAAAGGTCGGCGCTTCGAAGCACGTCAGGCGAGTTCTAGAGGTGTGTCAGAGTTTCCCTGGGGATGCGAGGATTTCTATCAGTAAAAAAGTTTCCACATTATAAACTTTTTTTTGTCTTAACGACTTTGGGCTGGGCTTGAGAAATCTAAATCATAGGGAAAAATTCTCGGCTGTGCAATCAACAGTATTTCTTTTATGAATTGATGCAATTTTATAAAATTTGTGTGAATTTTGTTCCGTCTGCATTTCGTCTCATCTGTATTTGAATCTTTGCTATACTTTGTGTTATTTGCATTTTCTACGGTCTATATTTTGTCTTGTCTGCCTTTTGACTTCACTGCATTTTGACTGCATTTTGCGTAGTCTGCATTTTGGTTTTCTTTTGTATTTTATTTTCTTTGTATTTTGTATTCTCTGTATTTTGTCTTTTCTGCATTTTGTCTTGTCTGTACTGTGTCCTGTTTATATTTTGCTTTGTCTGTATTTTCTGTTTTCTGTATTTAACCATCTCTGTGCCTTGTATTAGCTGCATTTTGTTCCATCTATATTTTGTCTTGTCTAGTTTTTTTTATTTTTTAATATTGTCTCGTCTACATTTTTTTTTTCTATTTTACTCTGTCGACATTTCTAAAATGTGTCTGCATTATGTCTTCTTCCTTTGGCAATTTAAAAATAGACATTCCTAAGTACATTGCACACACCATCCAACGACCGTACTTACCATACCGTACTTTTTGTAGCTAATTAAATGCCTGGTTCAACATTGCACATCTAACGACATAATAAAGCACTTTATTTCTTTCGTTTTTCACAAATTCCTGAGTGGCCCTAAGCAGACAGCAGTCCGCCGCGTCTTCCTTTTCACATCCTTCGCTCAGGTGGATACAACTTTTTCCCGCAGGTTGGCATATTTTTCACACTATTCGCAAAATAATATTATTCTCAAAGCACATAATATTAGTGCAGTTCTTTTGCGAGGTTTCGCTCCATTTTTGGCCTCAATCCAACTTCATTTCTGTGCGCTGTTACTCAAAGAGTTACAAGTTGCCGAAGCCAACATTTTCTGCGTTAGATTAAGTCAGTTAATTAGTCAGCTGTTAGATGTAGTCTGTCAACCAGTCAGCTGTTAGATGAAGCCATAATTTTTAATATGTTTAAGCCATAAATTTTTTTTAAAAACTTTTTCATTTTATCTAATAATCTTTTTGCATTTCTTCTTTGCTACCTTTTCTATGTTTGCTTTCAATAACTGTTTCTTTTTTGTGGCAAAGCAGTTTTCCACTTTGAAATTGTCAACATTTTGCACTTTTATAATGCTTCGTTGTTGCCATCTTGTACTCTTTTAATTAAACGTAAATTGATAAGCTGTCAACGTGACAGCAACATCCGCGCGCTCATCCACACGTTTAATTTGCCTCATTACTTTGGTTATGCCGGGTAATTGGCTTCATTTGGCCCGCTGTTGACATAAGTCTACATGCCAAGTCATGTCTTGTCACTGGCGCTGTTCATAGAGTTGCCAGATTTGCTGTTTGCTGTAATTTTATTAACTCTTAAAGAATGTAAAATTTCCCCAAAGCATCGAGTTCTGCATTGAGTTCGCGATGGGCTACCGAACGTTTGATTTCCAAGAAAAAAAAGTTATCAACTGTAGTTGCAGTGCTAAAAGATGGCATCCCTTTTGTTAGCGCTATTGTTTTCAAATGCTTAGGATAACAAAAAGAAAAATTGCCTTAGAGATTAATCAACTTTTTTTCTTTGCTTCATTTACTTTAAATGTGTGTGTGTGTGTGTTTGAAATTCAAGATACGTGCCCATGCATTCACCTTTTTCCCATTTTTCTAAATCAAATGTTTTCCTTTTTGTCTTTCATTCGTCACCCTACTCAACTTTTTACCTGATAATCTGTTACCTTTTGCAGGCAAACTTAACCCTACTTCTGTGTTTAAATTGTGCAGCACAGGGAGAACTTTGAAGGTGATAAATTTGTTCGCCCGTACTTTGTTAAATGCTGACAATCTGGCAACATTGGCGCACATATTTGCCAACCTTCAAGGCTTTTTAAAATACTGTATTTCACTCTACTGATGCATTTTTTTTGTTCATTGCTCTGTCAGCAAAATTTCTACTGCTTCACCAAGTGGTTGTTGTTGTTGTTATTTGTGTTCTTCTTTAGCTTTGAGCGCAACTTTCTTGTCCACTTAGCAGCAATGACAACTTGATTTAATTTCCACTACGCACCAGCAACTTTGCTCAACTCCACACAACGCACAATTCGACGCCTCAACGATGCTTCAATCCGGTCGCTCCGTTCATCACTTGAAGGCGAAAAAGTTTAAACTCAAACAACAACAACAAGGAGTACGTCTTAACTTTCTCGTCTGCATGCGGCGCACGTCATTTGTTTGCAGTTTTTTGCAAAAATTCTTCAGCATTTTGCCAATAAAAAGTGGACACTGTGCAAGGTCCTGCAACAGCCTCGTCCTCGCCACTCGCCAACACACGACGCGCAACTCTTGAACGTTGTTGCCTTCAACCCGCTCGACCCGCTTTTGGCATGTCACAGTTGCGCCGATAGCCAAGTAGCAACAACAACACGAAGTGCCACTGACGTGTGCGTGGCACTGGCTCAAGCACACAAACAGACACAACAACAAATACAGTGCACACACTTTATGCACTTCAAAAGTACGTTTCAGTCTCTTTTAGTGCCGCGCACGTTTTGAATAACGTTCGTGTTCGCACTTAAACTTAAACTGCAACTGAAACTTGTGGCCCTATTTTACTGTCGCGTTGTTGTTGTCGTCGATACTGCAGGCCGCAGGCGTTGGAATGCGGCCTCCCCACCTCACCCACTTCCTCACTCACAGCTGAAGAGCGTTTATTGTTTTCATTGTTTGCATGTTTCTTGTTTATGGCCACTGTTGTTGTGTTTGGTTTATTGTCAAAATATAATTGCACAACCTTTGACAAGGTGCTGCGGGCGCCGAGGTTGGGTTGGGAGTACCAATAAAAGTTGGTAATTGAGAATGAATTCGCTGCAAAGAAATGTCAAGGTGTCTGCTGTACTGCAGCGCAATAAACAATTCGAAAACAATGTCAAATCGATATGTTCAAAGTCACACACATACTAAGAACAATACAGGATACAGGATATATGTACGAGTATGTATGAGTCATTGTCACAAATCGTCGCTTTGAAATTGTTGAATAAAAACGCCACATCAAGGTTGGCAAAATCACAAATAATAACAAATTTCATAACATTACCCAATCGTTGCTTTTATTTGCACAATTTTCATTAGAAAGTTGGCAAAAAAACTGAAAACAATTCAGAATAAATACAGTAGATTCTCTGAAGAAATTGAGATTGAATGAGACAATCTCATAAAATTCACCAAAAGTGTCCACTAGATGACACAGATTAATTTAGCATAAAATTTAACATCGAATTTTACATCAAAATTTGACATTAAACTACTTGAGCTCAACTAATTTGAGCTGAGAAGTCTCAGATTCTCTTCAAAAAGTTTGAACCAATTTGAAAAAATCGAAAGAGCAACAAATCTACACAAACCCCATTCAATCACGTCAAACCCTTAAGAAAGAACAACTTGAAGGCCCAGAACCAAATTATTTGACACTTCAAATGACTGGAGCTTAGCCAATTTGAGCTTAAAATCTCTGGGACTCTTCAAAAAACTCGAACTAATTCAAAAAATTTCGTTAAAATTTATGAATAATTCACTAAAATCCCATTCAATCACATCAAACTCTCAAGAATGAACAACTTGAATCCAGAAAAAAATTTATTTGACATCATCTGACGTCAAATTGCTTTACTTTTGCTAATTTGGATTGAATTGAATGAAGTTAAAGTTACTTGAGCTTAGCAAATTTGAGCTAAAAATCTTTGGTACTCTTTGAAAAGTTTAAACTAATTTAGAAAAAAGTCATTAGAAAAGGACAAAAAGTTACTAAAAGCCCGTTCAATCACAACAAACACTAAAAGAAGAACAAATTCAAGGAACAGAACTGTTTATCTGGCATAATCTGTCATTAAATTGTAAAATCTCGAGTATTCTTCAAATGACTTAAGGGAATTTGAGCTAAAAATCTCTGATACTCCTCGAAAAGTTTAAATTAATTTCGAAAAAATTCATTAGAAAAAGACAAAAATGTACTAAAAGCCCGTTCAATCACATCAATCCCTAAAAACAGAACAAATTGAAGGCTCAGAACTATATTATTTCTGACATCAACTGTCATCAAATGGCTGTATCTTTTTAATCTGCATTAAAAATCTCGGGTAAACTTCAAATGACTAGAACATAGTGAATTTGAGCTAAAACTCTCAGGTACTCTTCGAAAAGTTCGAACAAACTAAAAAAATTCGTCAAAAATGGTAAATAATTCACTAAAACCCCATTCAATCACTCCAAATCCTAAAGAAAGAAGAGCTTCAAGGCCCAGAACTAAATTTTTTGACATCATCTGACTTCAATTTTTTTAACTTCTTCCCCTACGAGCTTCAAATCTGACGCGCACTTCGAGAAGTTTGAACACATTTGTTAGAAAATGCAAGGAATATATTAAAACTTTATTCAATCACATCAAATTCTAGGAAAACAGCCCACTTGAAAGACCAAAATTAAATAAGCTGGCATCATTTGACTTCAAATTGCTTTTTGGTAAAAGAATTTTGAAAAAATATGGTAAAAATAGTTGGAAAGATAATTAAAATCTCCATTCAATCAAGTCAAATCTAAGGCAAAAGGTTCATTTGAAGGGCCACAATAATCATTTTATTATTAAATGAATTTACTTTCCAATCTTAACCGAAAATGTCTGGTACACTTGGAACAGTTTGATGAAATTTTGTAAGAGACTCCATTTATTCACGCTAAATTGTAAAGAAAGAACCAGTTAAGAGGCCAAAATCACATAAGTTAGCATCATCTGACATGAAATTGGTTTATAATTTTTCAATCTGAGCTTGGAGTTCGGAAAATGTCATCAAATTACTTAGAAAAATCATGGAATCTAAAAAAAAACCTCCATTCAATCACGTCACGAGCAAACAAGCCAACTCGAGCAAACAAGCCAACTTGAAGTCAATAATCGTATTTGACTTAATTTTTCCAATCTTAACCGAAAATCTCTGATACACTTGGAAACGTCTGAACAAATTTGTAAGGGAGCCCATTCATGCACGTCAAATTCTGAAGAAAGAACCACTTGAAAGATAAAAATCAAATAAGTTGGCATCATCTGACTTAAAATTGTTTTAACTTTTACAGTTGCAACTGAAAATTTCTAGTCAAACTAGTTTAAAAAATTATAGTCAAATTAGTTGGAAAAGGAATTAAAATCTCAATTCAATCACGTCAACTTCTAAAGAAAAAACCAGTTAAGAGTCCAAAATCAAATAAATTGGCATCATTTGATATCAAATTCTTTTACTTTTTTCAATCTTCACTAATAATTTTTGGTAATCATCAAGAAGTTTGAAATTTTGTTTGAAAAATTAAATTCAAATTAGAATAAAAAATCATAGATTCTAATAAAAACTCCATTTAATCACGTCAAATTCGAGAAAATACGCCAACTTGAAGAGACCCAGTAAGCCTATCTTGGATCAAATTTCTTCAGTTCCCTGAACTGAGTACAAAATTGTAAAAACTCTGCAGAAAGCGCAAACAATTTACGAAAACCCCCTTTCAATCTCAAATCAAGTCAAATCTTAAAAAATCACCAACTTTAGGGTCCACAATAATCGTATTTGACATCAGATTACCTTACATTTCTAATCTGAGCTAAAAGTCTTAGGTAAACTTTGAAAAATTTGAAAATATTTGGAAAATTAACAAATTTACAAAAGATCTCCTTTCAATCACGTCAAATTGTAGAACAAATTTCCACTTTAAGGACCGCAACAAACGTTTGTTACATTAAATTACTTAAAGCTTTCCAATATACACTGAAAGCCTAAGTTTTTCAGCTAGAAATTTAAAAACTTTAAAAAATCTGCAAAAAGTACAAAAAGACATTGAAAAGTAAAAAAAAAAAAAAACCGGCATTGCCTCATTTGATAGCAAATTGCTTGAAATTCTCGAATCTGTGTTGAATGACGCAGATATTTTCTACTAAATTGTGATGAATTTGAAATTTGAACGAATTCGGTAGAAAGTACATAAAATCTGACACTCAATCAAATCAAATTCTGTCAGTATAATTTCATTTGATAGAAAAGTTCTTTAACTTTCGAAATCTATACTTCTAGTACTTGCAGACATTTGCAGAAAAAATCAAACAAATTCGGAAAAACTCAGCTGAAAATATAAAAATTGACTTACTTACAATTCATCATTCAATCGCATCAAACAAAGACCAAAATCAGAAATATTTCAATTGGTAAACAATTTCTGAAATTTCCACCAAACGCATCAATTATTTGGCGAACCTAAGCATTTGAGTGTTAATAAGTTGTTCGGCTTTAAGCTGAAAGCGTTACAACGCTGCCGCCTCACGTCTGAAAAATTCCGAAAATTGCAAAGGAGCACAAAGTGCGAACAATGAAACTTAATAGCTTCAAGCTGAGTTGTCGCTGCTTGCCGCTTTCTATACAAATTTAAGAGCGCCAGAAATGTTAAAAGAAATTCCAAGAAAACAGCGCTAAAAGGAACTGCCCACTTTTTCCACTTGAATGTCCATCAAATTTTAAGCCTTTTGCATTAAGTGCGACCGCTGATGCCTTTAGTCCGGCTTTAACTTGTGCAGCTTTTCACTTTCACCTGCCAAATGAGCTGACACTCTGCGTTTTTACTGTTATTATTATTGTTATTATGATGCTGCCTGCTCAATTTATGAGCAGCGCTTTTTCGCGGCGTTTTATTGCCTCACAACTGTGCTACGTTGTCACTAAAGCTGTGCGCATTGTTGTTGTTTTATTGTTGTGTCGCATATCGCAACGCAACAGCCAACAGTCAGCAGTCAGTCAACCAGCCAACCATCCATCCATCCATCCATCCGGCCATTCATCGGTCCACTTAAACCGCCTCGCTTCCTTCCGTTTGCCTTGCGGAATGCGCTCGCTGCGTATTCAGCGGCCTTGTGCACTTCCTGCGCTGTTGTTGCCATCATTCTCATTTCAAGCCACAACTGGCTGCAGGTGTACAACGCCCCGGTTGTGGTGTTCTGATCTGTTGGCCGCATGGCCAACGTTTCATTGCTGGGCTTTAACGTTGCTGCAATAATAATGAAATTCTTATCGTTGTTATCGCATTTCGGTGTTATTTGTTGTTGTAATTGTTGTTGTAATTTCATTGTGCCATCACGTGCTAATGAAGTTTCGCTGGCTGAGCCTCAAATTGTAGCGTTCGTTCATGGCATTTCATTTGACAGCAATGAAGTGGTTGACGCTTCGGCGCCTAAATGCAGGCAACAAAAATTGTTGGCTCTTGCGCACAATTTTGTAGAGCAGCCGCTTATAGAGTCTTCGAGTGGCAATTGCCACAAAATACGGGGAGAAGAAATGAGTACACATTTCAACTGAAAGCCCTAAAAAGTATGCAACAATCTTTGTTTAATGAGAAGGTAGCAAATGAAAAAAATATTGGTTATGCTTTTCTAAGTGTTTTGGCAATTTATCGATGAACTCGAGGAATTTTCAGTACAGTTTTGGAAACTTCAGAAATTTGTTTAACAATCGAAAAATCGTGTTGTCTCTGGGAACGTTTAAAAATTAGGAAGCTGGCAAAATGAAGTATTTTTCAGTTTTTTTTAATTCTTCTTTTTAATTCTTTGGACTTTTAGAGGAATTTCGGAGATTTTTTAAACAGATTTGAAAAATTTTTAATTTGTTCGCGCTTTATTGATGAAGTTTAGTAATTGTCGGGAAAAATTGGATGAGTTCAGTACATTTTTTAACAATCAATCAATGAATTTCGTAATCACTTTGTTCTCTGAAATAAATTTTCAATGCATAGGAGACATAACCTCAAAAAACGTTATAACCTCAAAGTGCAACAATCTTTGTGCAATATTTCTATGGAAAATTCAGCAAAATAGTAAAATTGTTTATTATTTCCTTTATTTTTTCCCATATTTTCAAGAAATTTTAGCATTTTTCAATACAAATTTGAAAAGTCCAGAAAATGTTTAGCAATTTCTTAATAACTTTGATCTCAGTGGAAATTTTGAACGCATAGGAGACATAACCTCAAAATAAATGAAAGCTATAGCTATCACCTCAAAGTGTAACAATGTTAGTGCAAGATTTCAAAACAAAAGTTAGCAAAATAGTTAAATATTGGTGAATTTTTGTATTTTTTCCCATAATTTTGAAAATTTTCAGTCACTTTTAAAGGTTCAGCAAATTTTGTAAAAAACCACAGCAATCTCGTTATCACTTTGGTGTCTGGAAAAATTTTGAATGCATAGGAGACCTAACCTCAAACAAAAAACATTATGAACTCAAAGTGCAACAATCTTTGTACAATATTTTTAAAGAAAACTTAGCAACTTAGTAAAATATTTGTTGTTTTTTCCTCCATATTTTTCAGAAATTTTAGCAATTTTCGATACAAACTTTAAAAGTTTAGCAAATTTTCTAACAAACCACAACAATTTCTTAATAACTTTGCTCTCTGTCGAAATTTTGATCGCATAGGAGGCATAACCTCAAAATAAATAGAAGATATAACCTCAAAAAATAACCTTTATGAATGTCATGTATGCATTACACATAATTTGAAAAAAAATATTCACCACACATCGATTTTATTTGACAATGTGGAAGAAGCAATTACTGTATGAAAAACAGTTTCACAATTGAAATACGACCATTTTTCTGAGTGTAACATGATTCTCACATTTGTACGAAAAACGCCAACAGCAATCGGCTACAAAAATATGCTTCGAATCCTACTACCAGCTGTCCTGCCACGACCGAACTTTGCCCACTGGGCTTTGGTTGCTCTGACGGCTTCACCTTACATCGCAATTATGTTGATGAGTCTAATGAGAAAAGGATCAACTTACACACTCAGCTCATTATAAATGCTAATAAATAATTTCTGAACTTTTTCGGTCTGCGTATGTGATAAGAAGGATAAGAGAGAGAGAGAGAGAGGGGGAGTGAGTGTGTGTGTGTGTGTGTGTTTGTAGAGTTGATGATGCTGACGTTGTCGACAAGTTGCTGACATGGACTGACGAAAGCCGTTAAGTCAACTTTTGTTTAAACTGTCGCCGAGGCGTTGTTGCAGTTACGTGCTTACAATTCCCTTTTTATTATGGCAGCAAAAAGTTTTTTAATAAAAACCAGCACCATATTTTGTTAGACATAAAAGCATGAATTGTTTACACAATTCGCTGAATTGTAGGCAAAAACATTGCATGGCAATCAGCAAAGTTTGTTGATGCTTCGTGTTGTATGAAAATTTTGTACGAAAGAAAAATAAAGATGTGGGATTACATATGAATATGTGACAGAGGTATGTATGTAGTGAAGCACTGAAGAGGAGAATTTCGAAGTCTCAAACCCCCCAAGTATCTGTTTGTTCTAAAAATTGCGTTTAAGAAATATGGTTTCAAAGGATATTTGCCTTAAAAGTTGTGTACAAAACTCGCCCGACATGGAATCCTGTGTGCGCCACTGCATGTATGTACGTATGTTTGTATGTATGTCGCTGATTAAAGTAAGTAGAGGTAAATTCATATAACTTAACTCACGACTGTAAAATTCGATTGAACACTGCAAAAAGTATGCAATAATCTTTGCATAATGGATTGTTAGAGAAACAATGAAATATTGTTTCTTTTTTTCCGACTTGTCGAGGATTTTTTTGAATTCCCGGTGTAAATTTGCAAGTTAAAAAATTTGCAATAAATGTTTATCTTTGTTGAAATTTTAAAGAAAGTGTTTTTTTTTTAGATTTTGTTGAGTTTTTTCCGACTAGCAGAGACATTTTGCAGATTTTTAGATTTCGAAAGTCAGAAAAATATATCAATTGAATTCATTAAAATTGTTTTAAGTCTCGTGAAATTTTTTGAAAGAAGTTGGCAAAATGGAGTCTTTTTTCGGTTTTTTGCATTTTTTTTTTCCAGATTTGTAGTGGAATTTTGAAGATTTTTAGACAGATTCGGAAAATTAAGAAAACTTGTCATTTAAGTAGGTATAAATTTGTTTTTTATTTTTTCAGAAGCTGTTGGAACATTTGATGGTTAAAAATTAGTAAAATGGTGAATATTTCAATTTTTAGAATTCTTTTTCTTCTTCTTTAGAAAATTTTAAACCAATGATTGAGATCTTTGTTGAAGGTTTTTGAGGTAAGAAAGTTGGCAATTTGGAATATTTTTTGGTTTTTTGCATTTTTGTTTTTTGAAACAGATTCGGAAAATCCAAAAAAATTGCCATTTAAGTATTTAAGTCATTTTTAATATTTTCAGTTGCTGTTTGAGCTTTGGATAATTAGAAAATTTGTTAGATGGTAAATATTTCGGTATTTAGAGTTCTTCCCAGTTTGTCATATGAATTTTGAAAACAGGAATTTTCAGAAAATTTTAAATAATATAAATTTTGTAATTTTTTCAGTAACTGTTGACACGTTTGATGGAAAAAAAATTAGTAAAATGGTAAATATTTCGGTATTTGAATTCTTCCCAATTTGTCTTAGGAATTTTCAAAACATGTTTTTGGAAATTTTAAGCCCATGCAATGTGGCAATAATTGTGGTGCCTGTTGAAGCTTGCCTTTTTTCAGACTTGTAGAGACTTGTAGATTACTGAAATTTTTAAAAGAGATTCAAAAATTCAAAAATCTTGTCATTTGAATTTTTTGGTATATGTTACATATGTTGGAATTTTTTTAAGGTTAAGAAGTTAAACAAAAATTGAAGTTAGAAAATGTAGATTTTTGAAAATTTTTTTAATTGTCGTAGAAATTAAGGAAAATAGTTTCTGAAGTTCAGAAAATTTGCCAAAAAATAAACCAATATGGCAATGATTACGGTCTCTGTTGAATTTATTTGAGTTCGGAAAGATAGCAAAGTGGAATATTTTTCAGTTTCTTTTTTCTTCATTCTTTTCCAGGGAATTAGGGAATTTTTTATTTTAATTTGGAAAATAACATTTTCCCAAAAATTAAATATAAATATCAATGCCGTATTGAATTTCGAATCTGTTGAAATTATTAAAAATAACATTTTCCCATAAATAAAATATAAATATCCATGCCGTATTGAATTTCGAATCTGTTGAAATTATTAGGGGTCGGCTTTGCTTTGCTATGTAAAGAAGGTCTTCTTTTTTTTATGTTACTTGCAACATGCTGTAAGATTTCGAAAATTTGTAGTACAGATTTGGTACAGGACAGAACCGGCTGGCGCGCTCTTTTGGATTCGGCCAAGACCGATAAACGGTTGTAGCGCCAGCTAAGTAAGTAAGTAAGATTTGGTAAATTCAGAAAATTTGTTAATAAATAAAATTATTTTTTTTTTGATTTTGCTGTCACTTGGAAGTTCAGATTATAATTTTCAACTTCGAATCAACACGACAATTTGAAATCGAAAATTTGCAGTACAGATTTGGTATGCTGAGAAAATTTGTCAATAAACAAAATAATTAATCTTAATTTTGATGTCGGAAGTGCAGATTGGAACTTTCAACTTCGAATGGAAGATTCGAATGGAATGGTTCAATCATTTAAATAAATAAACAAATTCTCAAATATCTTACATTCTACATGCAATATAGAGTTTTTAGTTCTAAATGAAAAAGTAAAATATAAGAAAAAATATTCATAATCATTTTAAAACAAAGTATTGTCTACTCACAGCAAACTTAAGGCTTGAACTTATATTTCAAATGTAAACAAAATTTAACCTTCCTACATCATTTAAGTAGCTTTAAATATATAAAATTTTTCATTATACTGGGCCAAGCTTTCAGCCAAATTCACTGCTTATACTTTTAACTCTGTAAAGAAGTCTTTAATGGCTGCCTGGCTGGCAACACTTTGAATACACTTTGAATGAGGTAAAGCGTGAAGAAGGAAGAAAAGTACTTATTTTCAATATTAGTGCACATTACTTACTTAAGGAACAGTACAGATTTTTAATACATCAACAAACGTAAAAAATGTGCACAACTTTGTGCCAGTTAAACGTAATTATCGATCGACAAGGCGTCAAGACGTTGAGGGTGGTCGACTTTAAGGTTTTGGATGCGCCACAAGTCAGTGCAGTGCACACACAATGACGCATTTATTACGCTCATAAATTAGGCCACATCATTACAATAACAAAAACAACAGCCATTGTAAGACACCAAATGTTGTTGTTGTAGGTGGGAGCTGGCTTCATATTTTTCAACGTCAAGATGATTTATGCCAAGCAACACGATGCCATAAATTGACCGAAATTTTAGTGCTGATTTAAGCCCAAAAGTATGCAATATGCGCTAACGTGCTACCACTTGACAGCGTTGCCTTTGACTTGGCTAAAAAGCAAAAAGTCGAAAGTTAAACGAGGCGAGGAATTTTGAGCTCTTCGATTGACGCTGCCACAGCGAGGAAGTGTGAAAATGGCGAGAAATGGCGATTAGAGATAAGCTACACAAGATTTATTGATTCAAGAATAAAGTACATACATACTTACACATGTGTGTGTGTGTGTGTGTGTGTATAACTGTGCTGGTTGCGTTGGTGTGTGTGTGCGCAGCAGCTCGAATTAATTACCAACACATTTGCATATTCCCAATTAAAACGCTCACTTTCACGCCCAAACACACACACACACACACATACACCCAGCTACCAGGTTAGTAGGGAGGTGTTTTTAGTGGGTGTTTCAAGTTCCTCACTTTGGCTTTCAATGCTTTTTCGCCCTCTGCAAAAAAAAAAAGAAAAAAACACCCACCCACACCCACACATGTCTAGTCTATACTGCCTACATTTAGGCGCGCAAACAGTAGATCAAAGTACGTCGAAGCAGCGCGCCCTCTGTACAAACATATTGAATTACAAATGCACATACATACAGTAATTAACAACAAATAACGAGCAAACACACACCCACACATACACACGAAACACAGCAGCAGTGATTTAATGGCACCTTGGCGGCAACAGTGCGACCTAAATTGGTTATCGGTGATTGCAGCCCCAAAGTGTCAGCGAAAAATGCAATACCCAACAAATAAATACAAAAACTAATTGAAGTGAATTGAAGCGAAATCGATTAAAAACGCGCATTGAGTTCACCCAACACTAACGACCAACTCTTGGCGTGGCATATGTGAGCAACGCTAATGGAAGGCGATCGCCGTTGGATGTATTTAAGATTTTCAGCATTAAGTGGCAACACTGCAACAGCATCAACGCGATTTCAGAGCGCAAAGGCATTTTAATATGGGAGCCAAAGAGGAGTCGCAATGCTGGGGGGGCGATTGTTCAAATATTTGCGTCACTGTCATTAGTGTGCCGCTGCTTATCGATGCATAAGCGCCTGACGAGCTGCATGTTTGTTAATATTGACACACACACACACGCAAATATATGGAGACAATATCTGAGTTTGATGCAAAGCACTACCACTGATTGCTGACACGTCGAAAGTGGGTTCAGGGAGACTTGAGAAAGGGGCGTTGCGTTGTTGCAATTTCCAAAGCAAAGCAGGGAGAGTTTAAGGGCACAAAATGAACACAAGTTTTTCTAAAACAAATGTCCTTCTTTTTTCCGATTCATTAGGCTATGAAGAATTTTATAGAACAGAAACTGGAAACCCAAAAATTATAAGCTACTAGCTAAGCTAGCAATCCGCGCTTTTCATATTAAAAGACTCCATCTGGGCTAAGCATATCGAGGAACAAAGTCTTTTCGTTCGATAAACAAGAATTGAATCAAGTCACATTTCCAATGTCATTAGTGATCTAAATAAAAGTAAAAACAGTGAGGGTTGCAATGTAATCAAAGTCGAGAATTAGTAGATCAGTGATTAGTACATATCATCAAAGAACGGAGACTTAAGAATATCTTCCAATCAAAGACAAACCAAACCGAATTTATCGGAGAATAAAGTACGATTGAAAGCAGTCAGATTTCCAATGTCACCGAAGTCTATCAAAAATAATTTGGTAAATAACATCAACAATGATCAGAGACTTAAGGATATAAGACTTCTTTTGGGCCAAAGACAAACCAAGCCGAACATATCGGAAAATGAAGAAAGATTAAAATTAGTCAGATTTCCAATCTCATCAAAGTCGATCGTTAAAACATATCAACAATGATCAGAGACTTAAGGATAGAAGATCTCTCCAGGGCCAAAGACAAACCAAGCTGAACATATCGGAGAATGAAGAAAGATTGAAAGCAGTCAGATTTCCAAACTCTTCAAATTCGATCGTTACTAGATCGTTAAAACATATCAACAATGATCAGAGACTTAAGGATAGAAGATCTCTCCTGGGCCAAGGACAAACCAAGCCAAACATATCGGAGAATGAAGAAAGATTGAAAGTAGTCAGATTTCCAATCTCATCAAAGTCGATCGTTAAAACATATCAACAATGATCAGAGACTTAAGGATAGAAGATCTCTCCTGGGCTAAAGACAAACAAAGCTGAATATATCGGAGAATGAAGAAAGATTGAAAGCAGTCAGATTCCCAATCTGGAACAAATGCAGTATAACGAACCCTCATTAAAAAAAAACGGAAAATTGGACCATATAAAGCTTATTTTGGTGAATCTAATAAACTAAAAATTTTGCCTGGGAAACGCCCACAAAAGGCGTGGCTTGGGGTCAAAGTTCAAAGTTTTTATCAAAAAAACTCAATTAATCTTCAACTGATTTACACGATATGGGTATTAAACCATTCCATAAACCATAATATTCATACCTTTCTATTAATATTAAAACGTTAGATACGTATTATGTACTATTAAAGAAATTTCAGCGGAAACAAATTTTTTTTTACAAATTTTTCAAAAACGGATTTTTTTTCGAAAAAATCCATTATTAAGGTATAATAAGTTTGTTACCATATTGTAGCCTGTGAAATTTCCTTTACAACGAAATATAGGTTGGTAAAACATATCAACGAAGATCAAAGACTTCTTCTGGGTCAAAGACAAATTAAACTAAACATATCGGAGAAAGAAGTCAGAAGTGAGCAGTCATATTTCCAATGCTAGTTCGGTAAAGCATATGAACCATGATCCGAGACTTAAGGATATAAGATCCTATCCGGATCAAAAGAAAACATCGAAGAGCAAAGTAAGATTGAAAGTGGTCAAATTTTCAAAGTCATTGCAGTCGATCATTGACAGATCAGTAAATAAGAAGACTCAACGTTATACGGACTGTTTCGGTTCAGAAGACTACTTGGATAGTCTACATACCGTCTAAGATAGATACCGTCTAGATAGTCTGATGAAATCCTTGTCAAGCGATTCGGCGAACGAAAAAAATGTAAACGAGTCTTTTTCAATAAATTCAATTAAATCCAAAATTTAAACCAGTCAGATGTCCAATGCCAGCGATTTCCATCCTTGACAGATTAGTAATACAAATAAAAACTCACGAACTTAAATCAGGAAATTAAATCAGTAAATGACACTTAAGGATACAACGTTTTTTTTCGGATCAACGACTATCCGAGTTGAATATATCGAAGGCCAAAGAAAAAGAAGTTCTTACTGGCTGAGCAATGGGCTACACAAAGACCGGGATCCTTGGCCATACCAGATAGGCATCACTTTATGAGTTGTAATAATGATCCCTCAGAATATGAATGTTTCTGCCAAACCCTGATACATTTTTTTTGTCTATGGAATGAAAGTTTACTGAGAATGGTTAACGACAATAGCCAGAGTGAAACTATTAACAGAGAAACGCAGAGAGACTTGATTTCCCTTCTAGTGACTACTGTCAAAGCTACGGATCGATGAAGGAGATGAAAATGTTTTGAATTTTATTGGAGGAAACTGCAGTAGCTTTGGGCCTTATTTTTTTTAGTAACGAGCGAAGGTTAGGTTAGGTCATAGTGACTCTATAAAAGACACAATCGGAGGCCTAATCTGAGGCCTAATGAAAACGAGCGTTTTACCAGCCCGAACTAGGATTCGAACCAAGGTCCTCGGTATTGACATTGAACTATCTCTGTAATTTACTTATAGTGTGTTGGATTAAGTGGCGCACACAGGGGGGTTTGGAGGTTTAACACCCCAAATATAAAAATTGCTGTTGAAAAATGTGGTCTCAATTGGTAATGGGGTCAATTGCTGTACGCGAAACCCCCTAAAAAATAATTATATAATATAATAATTGATAATTATATCAACGGGGAAGGCATAAGCTGCAATGTTTGAACGCAAAGATCTGGGAATAACCTGGTTTTTTGGCGATCTGACTGATATGTCAAAGCTCGATGAAGGTGATTTGGCCAACTTTGATACCTTGGAAATACATATGTAGTTTTATATGGAACTGTTCTACGGATCAACTGTGTCTCAGAAGAGATTATTGCGCTATCACTCTATCCTGGCATAACGTATCCAAGGATAGGTTAAATTTTCTTTATACTCAAATTTCGATTCTTTAAGCTTTGATGCAGGAACAAGTTGAGTCTTCAAGTTACTCCAAGTACATACTTATTAGGTTAGAAAGAACTGGAATAGGTAGAAGTAGAAGAATATAGGTAGAAAGATAGGACTAGTGTGTGAATGAGCTCACAGACTGTCTTTAGACAGCTTGGGTCTTAAGCGGTATTAAAAACCGACTTAAGTGCCTTGAAGCGCTTTATTGGGGAATCGAACTTGTTCTCTCTGAACTGCGAACTTTCTTTCTTTCTTATTGACTTTTATCTCCTATGCCTCCTTTTTCTCCTATTCGCTTAACAGCATGGAGTCTCAACAAGGCAAACACCTTGTGTTGGTTACTTTAATCAACTGAAATTGTGCCAGGGTTGGTAATTAGTTTATCGTTTGCAGTCTTAAGAAGGGAACCCAATGCACTTCACCACTAAGTTAACTGGGCAAACTTTGTTTCTTATGGCTAGTTCATACGTAAACTTTGAACTTACTGAGTACTATCTATCACCACTCTAACTTAATTAATTATTCTTGGTGTTTTGCATATGATTTCGTATAATCAGGCTTTGATACAAAAAGCAGTTACTTCTTCAAGTCACTTTATTAGGTTAGGTATAGACTTCTTTGTATTCTTAACGATATCAGATGACGTTTTCTTCAAAAACCGGTTAGTTCTAACCGTTTGTAATCGAATCAATTTGTAGCTTCAGCGATATTGATTACTGATTTTGATCCCATCTTCCACTACCCCATCAAATAAAAACTTATAACTGTTAAAAAAAAGGTGAAATAAATTAAAAAATATAAAAAATCGCTGATCTTAAATGCCATTAGAGTGCAAGTGCCACATTAAGTGACACTCACTTCTCACGCACCGGAAATTCAATTTAAATGCAGAATATACAATGGGAAAATTGAGAAGCAAAAATACAAAAAACCACGCACACACATACACACACACACACCAATACATACAGCGAAATTAAACCGAGAAAAATCCCATTTAAATTTGTCAATCTGGGGCGCCATTTCGCTGGCGGCACTGCGGCTAAAGCGCAAAACTCAGCGCTACTTGTAAATTCCGCTTTAAGACCGAATAATCCTCAAATAATCACCTTGACATTTACTCGAACTTATTGTTACTTACAGCAGCTGCGGCGCGCACCTTCCGCGTTTGCCCAAATCGGCCGGCGCGCGTCTGTTGGTGTGACAGGTCGCTGGGGCGTTGCACACTTCGTAATGGCGACCGTATGCACGTAATCCCCGCAGGATTGTGGCAATTTATTTTGACTCTTAAATTTGCATTACCTGCCATTAATGGCATAAATTGAAATTGCGAGTGCGCAGCGTTTATGTGTGTGTGTGTGTGTGTGTGTGTGTTTGGAAGGAGTGAAGGAGCAGAAGCACAATAATGAGGCAACAGCTGGCGTTCAGAATAATTAATTGCAAATGAGTCAATATAACAGTCGAAGTATTTTGTTATTAATAATGAAGCTTATTGCATGCACACGCTGGAAGCTAATAAAAATTCCTAAAATATAATTAAAGAAAAGAGCAGTGAATACTCCAATATATTAGGGGTACAAATATGGCATGTATGACGTCATATGGGTGTTCAGACAAGCAGCACTTAAGAGTTTGCTGTGGCTTTCGTATTATTTCAGAAGACGCAGCACCGGTAATCTCAGAATTTTGTCCACTAGACATTATTTCAGATGAGCTGGTAATCAGAAAGAAGCTGACAACGGACGAATCAACGATGCAGCAAAGCAAAACAGTGCGCAGATCAAAGGAAGAAAATGCAAGAAGGTGGCACATACGATAGAGAAAAAGACTGATGAACTCACATTCTGATCCCCGACTTGAAGATATTACTCCAAGGAAAACCTGGCGAGGTAGACTATTGCCAAGGTGGGCTCAAGCAGGTAGCGCGCTGTCTTCTCATACCAGAGACCCTCGGTTCGAATCCTAGTGAAACGCCAGTCTACTTCTATCGCTCTTCATATGAAACAAAGAATGACTTTTATATTGCGACTTAAAAAGTAAAAGTCACTGAATTATTTTTTTTATGACTTTGATAAATAAAAGTCACTGAATGATTTTTATTGATGACTTAAAAAATAAAAGTCATTGAATGATTTTTATTGATGACGTTTATAAATAAAAGTCACGGAATGAATTTTATTGATGACTTAAAAAATAAAAGTCATTGAATGATTTTTTTGATGACTTTTATAAATAAAAGTCACTTACTGATTTTTGTTGATGGCTTTTATAAATAAAAGTCACTGAATGATTTCTATTAATGACTTAAAAAGTAAAAGTCAGTGACTGATTATATAAATAAAAGTCACTAAATAATTTTTATTGATGACTTAAAAAATAAAAGTCACTGACTGATTTTTATTGACGACTTCTATAAATAAAAGTCACTGAATGATTTCGATTAATGACTTAAAAAGTAAAAGTCAGTGACTGATTTTTATTGATGACTTTTATAAATAAAAGTCACTGAATGATTTTTATTGATGACTTATAAATAAAAGTTACTGAATGATTTTTATTGATGACTTAAAAAATAAAAGTCATTGAATGATTTTTATTGATGACTTATAAATAAAAGTCACGGAATGAATTTTATTGATGACTTGAAAAATAGAAATTATTGAATGATTTTTATTGATGACTTTTATAAATAAAATTCACGGAATGAATTTTAATGATGACTTAAAAAATAAAAGTCATTGAATTATTTTTTTGATGACTTTTATAAATAAAAGTCACTTACTGATTTTTGTTGATGGCTTTTATAAATAAAAGTCACTGAATGATTTCAATTAATGACTTCAAAAGAAAAAGTCAGTGACTGATTATATAAATAAAAGTCAGTAAATCATTTTTATTGATGACTTAAAAAATAAAAGTTACTGACTGATTTTTATTGATGACTTTTTTAAATAAAAGTCGCCAATAATTGTTATCATAGGATAACTAAAATAAAAATCGAAAAAATTGTTATTTGCAGACTAATAAGAAAAAAAAAAAAAATAACACAGCACAACAAAAAAAAACTTTTTTCTGTTGCATGAAGTTTTTTTTTTACTGTTTCTTACTAATTTGGGTGCGCTGATTTCGAATCTATCCTCAGATTTTTTCTAGCAGCTCTAGTTTGTGAGATATAGGTACCGTGTCATTTTTTCAGTTTTTCCTCTACTATTTCCATATTTTTGATCGTAATTTCTAACCCAAATAACCGATTGACATGATTTTTTTTCCGATGCAACTTATTTTTATAAGTTTTAAAATGCCGCGGTAATTGGACCTCAAAGTCGGAAAATATGGAATTTTAAGGCGTTTTCTTTGATGGTCAAAAACATACACAATTTTCGTAAATCAAATAACGAGTTAGGTGTATAATGAAAGCCGACACATCAAACATTACAACACAGCCAAATTATTTGGCGGAATGCACATTCGCATCGAAATAATACCAAAAATGTACCATAGTAATTTTCATAATTTTTCATACATTTTCCTTAAAAAATTAGGAGCCTCAAAATATGCTCTTTTATATGTTACATTTATAGTCTGAAACACAAGCAAAAAACAAAAAGATTTTGAATTGCTCCAAAAATTAAAAACGTTGCATATTTTGAGGCTCCTAATTTTTTAAGGAAAAAGTATGAAAAGTGATGAAAATAGCTATGGTACATTTTTGCTATTATTTCGATGCGAATGTGCATTCCGCCAAATAATTTGGCTGTGTTGTATTGTTTGATGTTTCTTCTTAAGATATTCATATACTTCGTAACTTGATTTATGAAACATCTGTACAATTTTCGCCATCAGAAAAAATGCCTTGAAGTTCAATATTTTCCTAGTTTGAATCTTTATTACAACGCCAATTTATAACGCATAAAATTGATTAATGTCAGAAAAAATGGCGTGAAATGTTGTAAGTGCAACTATATAAAAATCATGTCGATAGAATTATTGGTTCAGAAATTACAGTCGAAAACGAGAAAAATATTTTGCGGAAACTAGAGCTGTTACATAAGAACGGAGTATGGTTTTGAAAACAGCGTGGAAAAACGATTCAGATTCATGTAAAAAACTCCATGCAACAGACATGCTGTTGTGCAGTGTAATTGTTATTATAAGATTTTTAAAATATAAATAAAAAATAACTGTTATTCAGTCATTAAATAAAAGTAAAAAAATAACTCTTAAACATTGATTTTTATAATAAAACTTATAACTTTTACGGTCCCTGCTACTAAGTCATTAAAGAGAGCATATGTTTCTTACTCACAGTGAGAAACATAGTAGGGCGATGTGACAAGAGCGACAGCTGGAATATTACGAATGGTTCATTCTGTCATTCGTAGTGCGAAAAGTTCGAAAACGAATGCGAATAAAAGTTTTTACTCGATTTTTTTTTATTTGAAATAGTTCACTCTGCACTTCAAGTGAAACAACTTTCAATTACAAAAACAGCACAAATGCATTTAAAAACGTTATTACAACAATAACACTTTGACTCTACTTGACCTCCAGTCAACCTTTGATTGTCGCCACAGAAATCTGCTTTTGCCTTTTCCCAGCACATTTGCACAAACAAATTAGATGCGAATGACTGCGACAACCAAAGCTCAGCCAAGCGGAATGAGCAAAAAAAATAAGTAGATTTCATAAAATTAATGAAAATTAAAAACGAAACGAAGCGTTAAATTAAGGCACAACTTCGACCGCAACGTTCAACCGCGATGCCACAACAAACCACCAAGACACCTGAACTTTGTGCCCAGTGCAACTTTGTATCAAACTTTCAATGACGTCTGCAGCATAAATGTCGGATGCGTTGCGGTCGGCGCACTTTACATTTACTTTACATTTGCATCTCCTCCCTCCGCCCCAATAAAGTTACAGCCAACTTACCCGTTGTGCCATTCTCGCGTTCATTCATGTCCGTTGCCGACGATCGACGACCCTTGGTGGACGTTGGCGTGCATGTGCGCGAGGAGGCGTTCGTACGCAGGACCACGTCTGCGCCGCCGCCCATCGCACTTGCGCCATTTTCCGTTTTAACAATTTCCGCATTGTATTTTACCATTTTCCAGTTGTGGCCATTAGTGTGGCAAGAGGAGCAACAGAGCTACAGCCGTCGGCGCTGGCAACTAATGTCGCTCTGCAAATAGAAGAAACCACTGGAAGTGAGTAGAAGAAAATTGCAAGTTTTTAATGGCCGTGGTTGTTGTTGGCCATGTGGCACAACTAGATAAATTAATTGTCTTTGGAAGAGGAATAACAAAAACATTATTCTTCTTTTTCTTTGGTTAATTTTAAGCTCACCAACCAACTTTTGCACGCACCGAACGCGTCTTGCCATCCAAAAGCTGCTTGTGTGCGGTTATCAATTTCAGCCACACAACAAAACACTCTTACACACACACACACACACTCATATTAACACACACACTGCAGTGTACTTAAAATTAGCCAATTTCCACTTGCCGCAGCGCAGCAAAAGCATAATGGATTTTCTGCTGGTTTTTGCTTTCTCGCAGATGATCAAAGTTTTCTCACCATATGGCAACAATTAAAAAACTTAATTCGAGAGCAAACACATACATACATATACATGTGCACATATGTATACGTGTATATGTTCCTCTGCACAGTGGAATATTGAGGAGGTTTTAGTGGGTGTCAGACTTACACTTCCAAATGGCTTTTAATGCTTTGCTTCTTGATACAAAAAATCACAGTGGGAATATGGAACTGTACCAGCAAAGTTCAGTGCATACATCTGCACATTGCCAATATAAATGAGGAGATTAGGTCGCGACACGAGGAGGTCAGCTTTCACAGAATACCTCGTAGACCATTGAGGCTGCGCCTTTATTGCTTGGATCATATCTGAAACGTGGCGCACACTAACAGCCATTCGAGTAATTAAGATTTAAACAAAGATGTAACTCTGTAACTAAGTTACTTACTAACTGGCCATAACAACCCGCTACCTGGTTACGGCGCCTCTGCTTTGCGCGCTCTTTTTCCCGTTGGTCACATCAAGAGATGAATTGCCTTCAACTTGGTTCTCTCGCCCGAGACACGGTCTGGTTCTTCGCCGTCGAAACAATTGAATGTTGTCTAAGACTGTTAGGGTCGTTTAAAGCCTGTTAGAGCTTTCCAAGGGCTCATAAAATCGTCTTATGACTCTTAAAGACGTCTAAAAGATGTTAAAATATCCTAAAGGCCCGTAAGTAAGGTCGTCTAAATGATGTATGGATCATATTATGTAAGGTCGCCTAAAGGCTCTTAAGAGCATCTAAAGACTTTTATGTGAGGTGCCTGAACATTTCTTAATATTATCTAAAGACCCTCTTGTAGGGTTGTCTTAAATGTCTTATACCCTTGAATGTCGTCAAAAGGTCCTTAAGATAATGTAAATATTCCTAGGTAAGGTCGTCGAAAGACTCTAAAACCCCTTATGTAAGATGGTCAAAGGCTCTTAAAAACACCTAAGAACCCTTAGGTTGAAAGGTTCTTAAGATCATCTAGGAACCCTTATGTAGAATCGTCAAACGGCCCTTACGATTATCTAAAAATCCTTATGTTAGGCCGTTAAAAACCTGTTAAAATAATCTAAAGATCCTTATGTAGGGTCGTCGAAAGGCTCATACGATTATCAAGGAACCCTTATGTAATATCGTCGAAAGGTCTTTAATATCATCGAAAAATCCTAATGTAAGAAAAGCTCTTAAGATCATCCAGGAACCCTTATGTAAGGTCGTCGAAAAGCCCTTAATATCATTTAAAGACCCTTACGTAAGGTTGTCTAAGAGTCCTTAAGATATTCTAAAAATCCGTAAGTAAGGTCGTGGAATGGAACTTCAAAATCCTTATGCAAGATCGTCAAAAGACTCTTAAGATTATCTAAAAACCGGGTCGTTTGCCATGATCGTTGAAAAGCCCTTAAGATCATCTAGGAATCCTTATGTAATGTCGTCGAAAGGCTTTTAAGATTATCTAAAAATCCTTATTTAATATCGTCGAAAGGCTCTTAAGATCATCTAAAGACCCTACGGCCCTTAAGATCTTCTAAAAATCTTTTTTGCAGAATAGAATATCCATCCTATCTCTATCGTTTCTGTTATCTTATCGTTGATGTCATTGGTAGGTTTGTCGATTGACCTTTTTTTAGAGCAAATATACTTTCTTTCATTCTCTTCTAGATGAAAATGAAATATGAATATTGCTAAAAGGTATGCAAGTCATAAAAAAGCAAAGAAAGGGTAGTCGGAGCGCAATACGGCGGTGGTTCCAGGAAATTTTTAATCGAGATGGTTTGTTAAATACATATGTGATGAAGTAAGAAGAATTAACTTCCGGAGAGGAAACGAATAATGATTTTTATCACTTAAAAATATTCGGCCTTATGCTGAATATTGTCTCACCCATCGTTGACAATCTTCTATGTACGTGGGTGGTCCGATAAGTACTTAGCCCCACCGCCCGATGGTGCCACTATCGTAAGAGAAATTTACTATCGTGTAGTACATCCTCGTAGACGGCTACTGTCAAAATTTCAGCCATATTGGATTTGTAGTTTTGTTTTGACCGCGTGTGGAAACGAACGTGTCCGCGGATTTTAGAAAAATGGAAAAAGAGCAATATCGGTCGGTGATTCGCCAAATTGGTCGCATTAGGCTACGAACAGCTGGCCCCGTGTGACTTCTGTTTGTTTCCAAACTTGAAAAAGTCACTCGCCGGGCAGAAATTTGAGTCGAAGAGGAGGTCCAGAAAACGTATTTTTCAGACGGGTTAAAGAAGTTGGAGCATCGCTCGGTCAAGTGTATCGAGTTGAAAGGAGACTACGTTGAGAAATAAATCGCCACTTTTCCAAAATTTTTGTTTTTCTTTTGTAGGCTAAGTACTTATCGGACCACCCTCGTATATCGTCAAAGCTATCGTTTCGATTATGCTTCGGAATGCCTAACTGTATAGGATCTAAATGTCGATTATTGATAATTCCATATGAATTTTTAAAAACAATGGAGTAGTCTTAAAGTTTCGTTAAAGCATTGAGTTTTAATTGGAAAAATATCTTTAAGGAGAAGAAATTGTTATGAAGGCTTTGCTCCATTGAGACAAATGATAGAGATGTGCTTTATTGATTCTAATTGCTGTCGTAGAAACCTGGATGCTTCTGAAAGCCCTGGCTGCTCAAATTCGGCAGTGGTTCCAGAAAATATTTTCAAACCAAGCCCACAAAATGGTTTTAGTCGATAGAAAACTGAAATTTTCTATCTTTATCAGCTATTTCAGCTGATACCTAAAAAAGAAAACAGAAGGCAATGTATTCACTATTTTGCATGAATCCTTAAACATTAAAAAACTCTATTCAAAATGGCTAATGAATTTATTCAAATCTTATCAGCTGCCTCTTTATAGCTAAAATCTTTCAAATTATGCTAATAGTCTAATTTACCCGACCAAAAGCAAAGCTTATCATCTCGTTTTTTTCAAGTTTTTGCAGTGTCCTTTTTAGCAAATTAAAAGTTGATGTGAATTTTAAAACCTACATTTTTGCACGGCGACCTTTTTGCATTCTAATGTTGCTTTAGCTACTTTCCTCAGAGCCCAAGAACTCAAATGCTCAAGTGTTGCATATCATTTTGATCACACACACACACTTGCCAAACGTCATGCAGTCTTGCACATTTTCTGAAAATTTCATTACCATTTAGTGGCGCGTCTCTACACAGTGCCACCACATGCCGCGTTTCCTGGCAAAACGATGTACACACTACAACAACAACTCCAACTTAACATATTCACCCATAAAACTTGTGCAACTTTTTCAAGTTGCCTGCAGTTGCTCTGCACTCCGCGTTGCTCTCCACGCTTGATCCGAGAAACTGAAAATAGTTGTACGCTGCACTCGGCTGCAACTTGGCCAAAGTGCTGCGCAAAGTTGCCCAACCCAAGTTACGCACATTTTCACACGGCGCGCGCCACACTCGAACGTTCGAAGTTCGGGGCAAATATTTCTCACAAAATTGTCTGCGTGTCGCGCTGAGGTGAGCACCGATAAGGCATCCAGCGCTGCGTGCGTGAAGGCCAACGCTGTCTACAATCAGACGCGTGTGGATTTGCCAGAATTTATGATAGATTCCAAACCATTTGAAATGAAAACACAACAGCAACAACACAAATCAACAACAAAACAAAAGCGCTACAATTGTGAAATTGTGAAAAAAAATTAAATAAATCCAGAAGTCAACTTAAGTTAAGATAAAATAAACCAAAAGCTACATAAATTGCTGGAGATTTTCGTGACTTGATTGATTGTGGCGAGCAATTGTTGTGCGTTGTGCTGTAGCGGCTCGCTTTAGACTGTCAGCCGCTTAGGGTAAAATATGAGTTGAATTTGTTTATTAAAAAGTCGTTCACTTTACAAACAGTTAAAAATAGATTGCTTTTAGCACAAAATTCTTTTTAGTTCCTAAATTGAAGAGTAAAAATTCCAAAACTAAAATACTTGTCCAATTATTTCCCATTTGATGTGCTTTCATAATTTTTGAAGTCAATAGGCCCATTAAATCATATTTTCACAAACAAACTTGGGTTAGATCGGGTCAACAATGGGTTAGATCGCGTCAGATTTTGGTTTTCAAAAAAGTGAAAAACACGTATCGAATTATTTCGCATTTTAAGTGCTTTCACCACGTTTGAAGTCAATGGGCCCATTAATTCATGTTTTTTCAAAGTTTCTTCATACAAACTTAACCCATCGTCAGATTTTGAATTTCGACAAAATTAAAAAAAAAGTATCGAATTATTTCACATGTTGAGTGCTTTCACTAAGTTTGAAGTCAGAAGCCCATAAAAGCTTGTTCTTCCCTACAAACTTTTAACCCAATGTTGACCCTGTTAGATTTTAAGTTTCGAAAAAATGAAAAACAAATCTCGAATTATTTCTCACTAAGAGTACTAAAAGTACTTTCACCCAGTTTTAAGTCAAAAAGCCCATTAAATCATGTTCCCCAAACAAACTTGTAACCCATTGTTGATCCCATCAGATTTTGATTTTCAAAAAAGTGAAAAACACGTATCGAATTATTTCGCATTTCAAGTGCTTTTACCAAGTTTGAACCATTAATTCATGTTTTTTCAAAGTTTCTTCATACAAACTCTTAACCCATAGTTGACTCCGACAGATGTTAATTTTAAAAAATTGCAAAATACCTAACGAAATTTTTCACATATGAAGTACTTTCACCAACTTCGATGTGAAAAAGCCCATAAAATCTTGTTTCTTCATACAAAATTGTAAACCTTTAGATTTTTATTTTAAAAAAAATTGAAAAACACTTGTTTACTTATTTTGTATTCCAAGTGTTTTCACTAAATTTTAAAGTCAACTTGCGCCTCGGTTCATTTTTTTTACATAGTCTTCTCGTATAGAAATTTTAACACATTGTTGACTCCTTCAAATTGTGATTTTTTGAAAAACTGAAAAATACTTGTGAAATTATTTTTCATTTAGAATATTTTCACCAAGTTTGAAATCAATAGGCCCATTAAATCACGTTTCTTCATACAACATCTAAACCCATGTTTTGCCCCTTTAGACCCCAATTTGAAAAAACCCCATCTTAGCGGAACTTCATTTTCTAAAAATTACCTACAGTTCAAATTTCATGTTTGTAGCTTCAACGGTTTGTGCTGGGCAATGATGAACCAGTCAGTCAGACAGAACAAACAATTACTTGCATATAGAAGATAGATAATAGATAGCAGATAACAAGAAAATTATCTCTTCAATCCAATAAACCAATTGAATTCAGCACTTTTGCAAAACAAAAAATTAATTTCCCTTAAAATGTGACAGCAAATATTCAAAGAGAATTTAATTTAAAAAACAATTATTTAAATTAAATAAACAGTCAACGGGCGCACACACACACACACACACAATTTTCAATTGGATTGCATATGATTTCAATTCCGGATATGACAGCGTGACACAACACTTTCGACCCGCACGTGCACGCCTCACTGACACCTCTCACTACACCTTCACGCTCCACACAAACCAATGATCAGTTGTTGTTGTTCAACGTATACGTCAAATAAAATATATACATTTCCGAAAATAAATTGGAAATAACTATAGCAAAAGTATGGTTTTTGCGAGTATTGAGTTATTATTCGCAGCAGCTGAGATTAAACGCGTTGTGGACGCTAATTGGCTCACCGCCGAGTGCGCAAGAAGCCGCAAAATATGAAATGCTGCGCTGTGCGTTTGTAAACATTTCTACTCGCAGCCGATATTCGAAACATAAACAAATTAATGAAGAGAGAACAAACATTATTTCGAAACTGGAGGCCTATTTGGCTCGCTGAACTGAAATGCCCGGTTTGCGCCTGTTTCTGCTGATTCATTCACATCTGCCATTGGAAAGATTCTTTAAAGTGTCTGAACACTTCTATGTTAGTTTAGGTTAAAAGGGCAGCTAACCAATCGGACGACTAGTACAGTTGAAGACCCCTGAAGTCCATTTTGATAGCTTGAGTGGGTGTTGTACTCCTCTAAACCAGAGCTTCGGACGAATCAGACAGTATTCTCCAGCAGCGCAGAACCTGCAACGCCCAGATTAACAAACGTACTGCTGCCTACTAACACTTTTAGGATCGTTTGAAATCCTTTAACTTTGTTAAAAAAAAAACTGTTAGGGTCGTCTGAAGGCTCTTAAAATCGTCAGGATGCTCTAAAACCTTTTAAAATGAGCTAAAGATCCTTATGTGAGGTCGTCGTACTCTTTTAAGATCAACTAAGGACCCGTATTAAGGGTCGTTTGAAGGCTCATACGTCCAAAGGCTCATAAAATCGTTTATTGACTAATAAGATTGACAATCATAAGATCATCTAAAAGCTCGTAAGATCATCTAAGGATGTTTATGTAAGGTCGTTTGAAGGCTGTGAAGATCATCTAAACCAGTTGAAACGCTCCTTAGATCATATAAAGACCCTTATGCAAGAATCCCAAAAGGTACTTCAGATTATCTAAAAACTCGTATGTAAGGTTGTCTAAGATCAACTAAAGATCCTTATGTAAGGTCATCGAAAGGCTTTTGAGATCATCTGAAGACCTGTATGAATAGTATGGTCGTTTAAAGGCTCTTAAGATCGTGCAAACGTTCATAAAGTCGTTTACTCGTAATAACTAATAAGATCGACGATCATAAGTTCGTCTAAAAGCTCTTAAGATCATCCAAGGATGCTTATGTAAGGTCATTTTATTTCATTTCATTTAATTTATTTCATTTAATTTATTCATTTATATTGTACAGCGTATTGTCGTATGTTAAGATCATCTAAAACAATTGCAAGTTATATAAGGTCGTCGAAAGGCTCTTAAGATCATCTAAAAACTCATATGTAAGGTTGTCTAAAAGCTTTTAAGATCATCTAAAGATCTGTATGTAAGATCGCAGGAAGGCTCTTAAAATCATCTGAAAACTCGTATGTAAAGTCATCTAAGGACTCTAAAGATCATCTAAGGAACCGTATGTAAGGTCGACGAAAGTCTCTTGAGATCATCTACGGAACCTTATTCACGGTCGTAGGGTTAATTGCTTTAATGTGGTCAACAAGATGCAATAACATGATTCGAAGATAAGTGTCTCAAATTGGAGCCAAGTTGTGGCTTCTAGCACAAATGGATGCAATAAAGCAATGCTTCACTTCCCAATTAGATGATTGCTTTTTGTTCTTAAGACCGACATTTTTGGAGTTATCTGTGTGGAAAGTTAAATTCTATCGACGAAACGTTGAAATTGAACCCAGGTCCTTTGTCAAGTAAACCGAAAAATTTCCAAAAATACTAATGAAAAAGAATCTCAAGACTCTTTAGGACATTTTACGTTTCTAAGTACAATGAAAAGCTTCAAAGGTCTCCTAAGACCACGAAATATTATAAAAATTTATAGAAATTCTTAAGATTTTCGGCTTTTAAGTATTCAGTACACTTCAGACTTTTAACCTTAACCCTTTGAGAACTAACCACAATTTTCGTTCTTATTTCCACAAAAGTTTATTTTTTATGAAACTAATTTTTATTGCAACTAATAAATCATAGCTATTTTTAAAAAGCATGTACAACTTTTGTTCGATTCGATGATTTTTCAAAAATTATCTTTTAAAACTCTTTAAGTTGGCAAAAATTCTTAAGAAATTCATCTAAACGAGCGTCGAAGACAGTCCACTTTCGGAAAGATTGTAAGTGACTAAGTATAGGTCAGTATGTCTGTTTCAGGCCTACAAACTGGTTTTAAGTCCACTTGAATCAAGTCAATCTATCTATGCTTTACTTTCCCCTTTAAAGGTAAACTTTTTTGCTTCAGATTGAAATCCTTGCAACTTTTAGATCTTAAATCCTTTCTTTTAGGTTTCTTTAAGTTATCAAAAATTCTTAAGAAATAAGACCAATCAGCCATCAAAAACAGTCTACTCTCGGGAAGATTCTAGATGACTATATTAAGTATAGATAAGTATGTCTTTTTCAGGGCTAAGAATTGGACTTAATTCTACATGGATCAAGTAAATCGATGCTTTACTTTCCCCTCATATTAAAGTCTTTACAGCCTTTAGATCTAAAAACCTTTCTTTTAGGGTATCCAAAATTCTTAAGAAATAACACTGAACGAACGTCAAAGACAGCCTACTCTCGGAAAGATTCTAGGTGACTATATTAAGTATAGATAAGTTAGTATATTTCAAGGCTACGAATTGGCTACATGGATACAGTAAAACCATGCTATATTTCAGTCTAAAGTCTTCAGAATCGTGGAATCGTTCAAAAGTTGGTACATTTTCTGTATTCTTTGAACATTTCCAGCCTCTATGCTGGATGCAGAAGGCATTAGCATATTGGATTCTAGTCTAGCATGGTGGACTCTTAAGGTCATTTAAACTCTTTCAACATTTAACCAATTTAAATACTTTTAAGGTTTAGAGACCCTCAAAGGTGCCTATAGGCTATTTAGGCGCTTTAAGACTTTAAGAAGCTGAAGAGCCTGCAGATCATCGGTAATCTTAACCTCTGATAAGCACCACTGAGCATATTTTCGTTAATATTGTAGGCTATAACTGCACGAAAGAAAAGGACAACATACGTGGTATCAACCCAAGAGACGTTTAAATGCCAGGATTAGCTAACGTAAAAATTAGTTTGTTAAATAAAAATATCGACACTTAAAAGAGAGAAGTGTGGGGATAGAAGTGTTTGAGTCCTTTTAAAGGTTTCTTCCATTTGGGTTAATACTAACTAATGCTTAGTCTGGGCATGAACTATAAAAAGCACAAGTCTTCTCGTATCTTGAATTCCTGCTCAGCTCTGCAATTAAAGATAAACGATCTATCAAATAAATTTTCTTAGAACGCTAGCACATGGCATAGACAATTGATACACAAAACTTAACGAGCGGTCGCTTTGAGCTTAAAGCCGCCAAAGGCAAACGAATTAAATAAATAAAAGCGTTGAAATTTGCAAGACAACTGAAGAGATGAAACCATACGAAATTGTGGCATATAAAACAAAAACAAAACACTAATCAAACAAAACCACCAATAAAACCGCGAGTGCAATGAGGCAAAAAGAGAAACAAATAAACAAAAAATAGAAAGAAAAAAAAAGAAATAAGAAATGAAAAAATAGAAAAAGATAAACGTGAAGAAGTGAGAATTTCAAGTTGAAAAAGTTGCGCGCAATTTGATTATTTTTCCACCCATTTACATTGGCTGCCGAATTGGGCAGAGGCTACATGGCAACAGAATGCCGAACGAAATGGCAGCAACTAAATAGTTGAGTGGCCGGCTGGGAGGCGGGAGATGGCGCATGAAAATGGCAAACGGGAAACGAGCTGCAGCGAACGCAACAAAAGCAAATACATTGGTTGTTTTCTTGTATTTTCGCGCCATGCATAAAGCATATAAATGCACAAACAACAGCAACAACAAAAAATTACTTGTATAGAAAACACACACACACACACATACGCACAGAACCCTACAAGGAATGCCTAACCGAAACTCCAGAAAAAAGTTGAAAATTTGTCTAAAAACTAACACATGCATAAAAATTTCCCAAATCTCACTAACACATACAAAACTGCATTTCACATTTTGGGATTTTTTCCAGTAAGTGGGAATGAAAGAATATATTTGCATTAGTACCTTCCATATTCTCTGTATGAAAGAGTGAGATAACGATATAAACGTAGCGTGCCACCTGATTTTATGCACAAAATGCCGTAGTTCGCGAAAGACTTCAACTGCTACGTCAGGCAAGCGTCCGCTGTCGAGTTTATTTTTGTGGAACGTTTTGAAGGTAACAAAATCTTTACTTGACTAAAAAATAGCATTGGATTTAATTACTATTTCATGATTGTTTTATATAGATGTTTTCCGAAGCATGGATATGGCTAATTTAACAGAAGAACCCTGGAGGCTAAAACCAAAGGCGCCGGAAGAAATATTGTGTTTTTTGTTGGTGTGTCTTTTCTCGCTTTTCCTCTTTGTATTTCTTTTTTATAATAACCAAATACATTTTTTTAGACTAATCGTCCAAATAGTTTTAATGTATATTTACGTAATGGCTATCAGGTACATCTAACCGACAAACCGGTTAGACCTATCTGGTAGACATACCGAATCGTACGTTATGTCTACCAGATAGGTCTGACCGAATCGTACGTTATGTCTACCAGATACGTCTGACCGGTTTGTCAGATAGACGTAACTGATTGTTACATGCGAGACTCCATGTGAGTAAGCGAGACAGCTGTACGTTTGCCAAGATTTCGGAGTGCGTGTTAGAATGTGATATCAAATCACACGTACACGAAATCAAGTCACACGTACACAAAAGGACTAGTCAGATTTTTCACACGGCTAGAACAAACCTGACTAGAATTATAACCGATATGTTGGTTACGTATACCGGTTATATAACTAGTCATATGACCGGTAGTCTCCTTGTAGGGAAGGCTGGCAAAACACAAAGTCAACAATGTCAACAATACAACCGAATGAAAGCGTATCAATGAAAGCGCAACAACAGCAACAACAACAACCACAACCGAAACAATAAAATCAAACAAAATAGCATTACAACAACAACAATAACACATGTAAACAATGAATTCATTACAACTGCTTCATGCTTGCGCGTTCGTTGTCGTTGCTGTTGCTTTATTCTTGCTATATTGGGCGTTGTTGTTATTGTTGTTGTTGTTGTTGTTGTTAAACGCCAACTAAGTGCCCGACGTGCTCCGACGTCACCGTAATTTACAATTCTTGTTTTACATACAAACAAAACAACAACAATAACAACAACGAAAACAGTCAATCAGCAAAACGACTCATTTTCAATTTTTTGCATAAACTACAAAGGAGCAAGGCAGCCGCCGTGGCTCAGTTGGTTAGTGCGTTGGACCGCGAGTCGAAGGCAGCAAACCGCAGGTTCAAATACTGCCCGTAATAACACCTAAAAAAAAAAATAACGGGAAAATTCGTTTTCTCTTTCGGTGGCTGTCCTCTCAGCTGGAAATGGCAAACCTCTGAGAGTAAAAATTGCCTATGATAAAGCTCCCAACCTGCCGTTCGGAACCGGCGTAAAAACTGTAGGTCCCTTCTACCCGCGTACAAATTCACACGCACAACACGGGTGGTTGCGGGAAGCTAGGCCTTAGTCTCGCGTAAGCGGGCTGTCGTGCCAGTCAATTATTAATTAATTATTATTATTACAAAGGAGCAATTTGCGTTAAAATAACAACAACAACACAACCAGGAAAGTCAAACAAATCCAGCAACAAATCACACTTGCACTCTGGCGCCCTCGCGCTGAACTCGCTAAACGATCTCATGGGCATCGTTTTTTTGCATGCGAGATTTTTTTGTTTTGTTTTTGGTTGTTGTTGTTGTGATTATTGTCATTATTTTGTTTATGTTGTTGTTTTTTATCACAGCATCTCACTTTTGCATGTATCTTCATCAGCGATTGTCGCAATTACGTGCATACGCTGGGTCCTCTTTCTATTGTTCTCTCTCTCTCTCTCGACTTCTCTCTCGCTGTGTACTTTAGTCTTATTTAGATAAGACCGACGTGTCTTTCTGCTTGGTTTTTAAGACAATGCTGCACATACACATACATACACAACCTCATTCAATAAGCTGTTTATTACTTTTTTCACTAAAATAAAACTTTATTGTGATCCCACTGATATCTCTTCATCTAACTAAATGATTTTGGGGGATTCAAACCCTCTTCCCAAATATTTGTTTGTAACGAGAACTGTGGATGTCAAATATGGTTTCAAATGATTTTGGGTTCGAAAGTTGTATACGAAACCCTTCAAAATGAACTTCTCTGTGCGCAACTCTCTCCGCTGTATTCTTCTCTTAAGCTCTACTTCTTTTCTCTTATATATTTAGTTTCCTATCACCAACATTTATTCTAGCTTTCGTTTGCATTTCATTCTTTCCGATTTCCTTTCTTAAACTCCTCATCCAAGGCTATTTATCTAATTTTTTTTACAAAGCTTTTTCATCTGACACAATTTTGAACCATTGTTTTCATTGTTTTTCGATCAGCTGGTTTCATAGCATCGACCTTTCAAAATTATGATGCGTTTCTCTACAACTTTTACGGATTAGTGGGCTTAAGAATCTGCAGCGTTACAGAAGCTGGTCTTCACTCAGAAACAACTTGGACCCAAAAAGCTGTACTGGTTATCGATTCTCCATGGCAATTTTCAAGCCCAGATCTTTGTTATTTGTTGTATCAGATCTCTGTATCGGATCTATGTAGCAGTTTTCTAGCGAAGATCTAAGCTATTCGAAAAGCTGCTAAGCTCCGTAACAGTGGATTATTACCCACAGACGTCACAAGCTTAGACAGATCATACAAGGACTGTCCCACGAAAAACAAGACTGTTAAAATATAAAATAGCAAATATTTTTTTGCAAAATTCATTCATTTTATTCAAAATAGTCTCATTCTGCTCCGATACAATGTTTTGCACGATCAATTAGATCATCCAATGATTTTTTGAGGCCATCTGTATCCATCGTCTTCAAAATTTCAGTTGTGGCCATTTGAAACGCTTCAACATCGGGATATGGTTGCCATTCCATCGACAAATGCATTTTACCGATTTTACCGATCATGGCACCTGCGGGACACAATGATCCACCGGGTTCACAGGGAAACCCCAACTTATACTGTTTCGAAGTTAATCATATTTAATTAAGCTATTTGGGGTCATCAACAGACACTTGAATCCACGATCATTAAATTGCGTCTGTAAAGTTCTGCCTGTGAAAAACATTATAACACTTCATAAGTCATCGTCCAATTTTGCAGGAGCACCGACCATGCACCTTGCTGTCAAGCTTCCTGACGGACCGGAAGTGGGACATTTCGTTCTATTCTCCTTCACCAAGAGGTCGAACTATTGCCTTGACTTGAGACTGATGATCTCAGAGTACTTCTTCTTGACAAAGTCCATCAAGAACCCACAGAGGAAATAACCTACAGCGCACATCAAGAAGGGATTCACAATAAGTTATTTGACTCTCTGCGAGTGGAAGTGCAACTTACACAGCACACATTTTTCTCTACCTAACGAAACCTGTAGTGTTTTGGACTTCTTAATAAAGGGTGATCATACAAGAACGACACAAAAAATTAGTTAAAATAACACAACAACAATGTGAGATATCAATTGATTCAAGTGGCCACTTCGGCTGTGCTGGCAGTGCTTCAAGCAATCGGTCCAATTCTTGATGATTGGGTCCAATATATGCGACATTATTCCAGCATTGGCATTTCAAATGTAAGCCTCGATCTCATCCAAAATAGTTAGCTTGTTAGCGTAGACCAAGAACTGGAAGTAGCCCCCAGAGAAAATAATCGAATCGGGTTTCCAGTTGCATGAGATGAACCAGTCTATTGATTTCTCCTTTACATCTTTGACCTCACAACGAAATTCACATTGCGTATTTACAACTGAGCTGAAATTTCGATATTTTGTTTTTTTTTTGCATACGTTCGGCAAACGTAGAACGATGCATAATGAAATGACAAACAACACTAAATAGTTTGACACTTAAATATCGTAGATAGCTTTGACAGTTACTGAGACATTCCTATTGGAAAAATTATTATTTCTATCTGGTCACTCTTTGTGTCCCAAAAAAGTACTTAAGTCATTATTTAGCTTTGCTTTTTTTCGTCCAGTCTTCATTAGAAGACTGTATATATCAGTTTTTTAATCTATAGCTCGAAAGTTCGACTCTTCTCTCTTAACCATATCTATTTAACCGCGGCAGATTGCTGAGCTCAGTACCCAGTCGATCATCAGAGCTATTGGGTTAAAGTTCAAAAAATGGCACTCTAAAACGAAATCAAGGACTCTTGTCAGACAATCTCCGAAAATATATATATGGATTTCCCCATCAGTGATCAAGCAGTTAGTAATGAAATGTCCTGAGACGATCATTAGAGCTATTGGGTTAAAGCTCACAAAATTACACTGTAAGACGAAATCAAAGACTCTTAATTGTCAGACAAACTCCTAATAGTATATCTAATATATCTATGGGTTTCCCGCATCACAGGTCAAGTGGTCCACAATGAGATGTTCTGAAAATGCGGCTTGTTCAAAAAATTACACTGTAAGATGGAATCAAGGACTATTAATTGTCGGACAAACTCCGAATATATATAGATGGGTTTCCTAATCAGAGATCAAGCGGTCCACAATGAAATATCCTCAGTGGAAATGCGAATTGTAATGCTAGTGTATCTCCTTTTAACTTAAGTTCTATCAATCTTTATTAGTTAGGGTAGGTAGCTGCGACTGCGTGCTCACCGGGCACACCCAAGTAGCACTTTGTGCCGTTTTGCGGTCGCCTCCTCGACTGGGTCTTCCCTGCGTGGGAGAAAATACTGAGCCTTAAAGCAGACCCGCATCGTCCAAATAGGACTTGATGCATTTCAGTCTTATCTCAGACAGATCAGATAGAGAGCTAATCAGACTGTTCCCCAAGGAATTTAGTCTTTTAAATGCTAAGGCAGGGCAGCCGCAGAGGAAGTGTTCGAGTGTCTCACTTCCAATTGGCCAGTGACCCGTGATCACGGCTGTTAGCCTGGAAACATTCCTACGAGAATTTAGCAGCAGATCGTTGGTTCTGTGGAAGTTGTAGCGTGGCCAGATCTGCCGAGCCACTCTGCAGCTGGAAAGATTGCTCCACCTACTATTCGTTTTCCTCAGGAAATAATCCTTTATCTGTCTTAACCTTGCACTTAAAGGCGGTGCCACCCTTTCAGGCTGTGAGTCCATGGCAGATCCCACCTTGGCCAGCTCGTCAGCTGACTCGTTTCCGCTGATACCCGTGTGACCACCCATCCAACAGATGGTAAGATCCACCCGGCCGCTCACCAACCCTAGCAACTCCTTACAGTCTCTGACTAGTTTGGATTTGACTATGGGCTTGGTGAGTGCCTTAATGGCTGCTTGGCTGTCTGAAAAGATGTAAACATCCTTACCATGGAGTTCTTGCTGTAGGAGAATCCTGCAGGCTTCTCTTATTGCAAAGACTTCCGCTTGAAAGACACTACATGTATCTGGTAGGTGAAAGGCTTTTTCCACTACCAAATTCCTGGAGTAAATACCTGCCCCAACTCCACAGTCCATCTTTGAACCGTCTGTGTATAGGGAGGTACCTACGTTTGTAAAAGAAGATGCATAACGCTCCCATTCCCTTCTGGAGGGGAAGAGCGTGGAAAACCTAACATTAAAGTCGGCACCTTTTTTGGTCCAATCAATCAATCAATCTTTATTAAGTTTAATATGTTTTTCATTGCCTTATTTACGCAATTATTCGCCCAATCGAGCATCTGTCTAGGCATACTTTTGTTCGTCTCATACTACTACTCATACTCATACTACTACTCATACTCTACTCTCTCTCAGTTCAAATTTTTCTATTCATTACTGCATCTTTTAGTTTTTGGTCCATCCATCTTGCTCGGACAGACAACCGAACGGACGTATAGTTTATTCAGTTTCTTAGCTTTAATTCACACAACCCCGTATTTCTCTCATCTCAGTCTCATTCTCACCCTTGTCTCATTGCCCCTGTTGTCTCCCGTTTCTTGCTTTCGGTCCAGCCACATTTTGGCCCATTGTCGTCTGTTCGCTGCCATATCGTGTGCTCATATCTCATTTTGTTCATACATATATGTAAGTATATGTACTTAAGTACATTAGTACATATCTGTATGTATCTCTGGCAACTTGTCCGTCAACAGCAAAGAGTAATTATCATTCATTTCCATTGCCGTAGCGCAGCGGGCTGTACAAACCAACTGAACTGGATAGACTGCCCGACCGACGGACCCATCAGCTAGTCGACCGATTGCGCGAACGCAAATGGCGCGTATCTTTATCGCTGCGATTATTCTGTTTAGGTTGTCGTCATAAATGCTGCTTCAGTTTCATGCCAATCTCTCGACATTAGTGTTTTTGATTTGGTTTTTATTTTTGATTTTCTGTTTGTTTTTGCTTCTGGCAAACGAGTAAATGATTTATATTTCAATTTTTTGCAATTTTTTTTATTACACTTTTTTACTCTAAATGTGTAAATTATTGCCTCGGTTTCATTCTACTTTGCGCCTTTAATAAAATCGTTTTTGTAGTTGCTGCGCTGTGAAAAATAAATAATTTCTTTTAATCGTTGACATGCAATCAGTCTGTGCGTCAGTATGTGCGTTGCTTCAATACACTTAAAAATTTGCGTGTAAATATTGAATGACCCGCTCGTCACTTTGCCACTGACTTTGAGTCAATTCATAAAACATGAAAAAAAATCTCAGCACACAAATCTGTGTGTGAAATCATGAACCTTACGGGCGACTTTTTCAGTCGTTTTGCATAAAAAAGCAGCAACAAAAACAATACATATTGCCGCAGGTACAACACAACTCGGACACGGACAAGTCGCTTGTCACGTGGTGCCTTCGGGCGATTCAATCTGCGTTTTTAAGTTGCTGTCAGTTTTGCAAAGCTTGAACGCATCCCTCACCCATTTGAACTCTCAACCGAAAGAAACGCTGGCAGCGTGTCTGTCGTTTCCGTATTCCGCACTTATGTGGCATGTTTATTGTTCAAGTGTGGCAAATGATCAGCTATGCGC
Organism: Melieria crassipennis; assembly: GCA_963668005.1. NCBI lineage: Eukaryota > Metazoa > Arthropoda > Insecta > Diptera > Ulidiidae > Melieria > Melieria crassipennis. The sequence continues at coordinate 77,754,148 of OY764962.1, read as the reverse complement.
ATGAATAATTTCACAAATTTGCCTCATTTAAAAAGTGTGTGTGCCGGATACCAAAACAGCCCAAATTCAAAGATTACTTTTGATGTAGATTTTTTATTAACAAATTGGTGCACTTTTGCACTTGAAAAGGAAATATTAATTTTGTGAATATTCCAAGAGTCAGCTGCAGTTAAGGACGCCCCAAGGTCGAGAAGAAGTTCAAAGTACAGAATGCGAAAGAGCACCCAAAAATGGGACCGAGAATGGCTGCCGTTTTAAGGATTCGTTCAATTCGACTCATTTTGTCAATGCGTTCATCGATGAAAGTGGGTTTTCAAACTAGGAAAGCATGGTTCGAATCTCTACTCATCAACTATAATGTAATACGGTACAATAATGTACGATCGTACCTACTTCTCAAGCACTCTCAGGACTTCTGGGGGTAGGTAGCCAGCAGTGTACGCAAGGGGAGTTTTGAGGGGGCTTCAAGCTCTCCAAATATTGTGGGTTACAAAAATTGTGAGTGGTAAATATGGCCGGGCTCGATAGTCTAGCGGCTAGCGCGCCAGCCGAGACCTTAGGTTCGATTCCCAGCTCGGGGAATTTCTCCCATCCGCTTGAAATGTGTGTTGTAACACATGTTGAAAAAACCGTCTGGCATACACATTTCAAACTGGTAGAATTTGTGGTATCACAATGGGCCTTACAATAGGCCTCCAAGTGTGTCTCTTACAGAGGAACCTACCCTAACTTGAACGATACAACACTTTCTGTGCCACTGAATGGCTCTGGAGAAAAGCCATGGGGTCAAGATTCCTGACAAACTTGGCTAGCGCGGCAAAAGTTGAAATCTAGGATCCAACTGTTTTACCCCGAATTGAGACTGATTGGACTGATTGCTCCAGAACAATTTAAGAAGGAATTCACAATGGGCTATTTCGAACTCCGGTTGAAAGTGCGGATTGTGCCTCACACACCCTTTCCTACCTAACCTCACTTCCCCCAACATGAAATCCTGTGTGCACTACTGTAGCAACGTGTCTTTGTTCTCTTAATCGAAGTGCCTCCAAGATTATTTTCGGTATAGTGTTTTCAATGCACTTACTATGTACAGACTCCGACTGCACTCCGATTTGGTGAAATTACTGGTATTAGTTTCCCTGCTGATTACTTATATTATGACTGTGCCAAATCTTCCCAAGTTTTGGAGTATGCTGAGTCACGGCCCGCATGCTAAACGAATACTTTTGGAAAAGGAATCCTGTAGAAGTTGTCGAGATGAGGAAGAAGAGGAGTCAATCCTTCAACTCCTCTGTACCTGCTCGGCGCTTTGCCAGAAACTTAAGAAACATATCGGTTTCTTCCAAGAAAACCTACACGACATCTGCAATGTCAACATGAATGGCTTAATGCGTTTCATCTTAAGTTCCGGTTGGTTTGAATTCTAGTAGGACTAGTAGGATTCTAGTAGTATTTGAGTCTCCAGTTGAAAACGGCTGCGGCTGCCTCTTTTACGTACCTACCTACCTGAGTCCTGGTCGTCCTGAGCGAAGTCATATACGACTTCAGTAAAACTATGTGTAATTTCGCCCCGGAAGCTGCTTAGGGGCCCAGCTTAAAGTGCACTGAACTCGCATGGCAGGGGTCTTGGGTTCAATTCCTAGCTAACTTGGTTCATCACTTTCCTAAATTTCAATTCTTTGAATTGTTTCCCATACTACCAGTATTACCCAACCAAATTCTATATTTTTGGACAAGTTACTACGTATCCTTCCCATTCCAATCAGTTGCAGCAGATTTTCATATCCAGTAGTCATACCAGTACAATAGCTACAACACCACTAGCAATGCCAGTTTGGACTAACGGGCGTCTCAGCACATACATCATTCAAAATAAGCTCATCAAAGTCACTAACAACACCTTTTCAAAGACACCAACGTTTTCGTTCGCCAACAAAACCTTTTCAAAGACACCAACGTTTTCGTTCGCCAAAAACACCTTTTCAAAGAGACCAACCTTTTCGTTCTCCAACAACACTTTCTCAAAGATACCAATCTCTGAGTTCTTTAATAACATCTCCTACCCAAAAGCAACGGATTGACAGAAGACGCTCTATACAACCCAGTAATAAACTTTCACATGCGGAGATGTCACTTCTAGAGAACGACAGATGGAAGCTCCATCACTTACAACTGCTAACGATATAATAATCACCCATTCTGGCAGAACTTAAATCGTTGAATGCAACCAGCCTTGTTAAATCCCTTTTCTGCCAAGTGGAGTGAACAAGGAAAAAAAGAATGTAAAGTTTGGCCATCAAGCACAATGGACAAACTACGGTCTAGAGGATCGGTTTAACTTTTACCATAACTAAAGAAAACATAAAAAACTACAGGCAGTTAAAATTTAGTCCACTTGCAGGTAGTTGCCCAAACCTTGCAAGTACATCTCTTCAATGACTGTTTGAGAGATCCAAAGACTTGGAATTTGGATCACTGAGACAAGGTCGCTTTGTCAGTTGTCATTCTACCGGGTCCTTCCCAACGATTCAGAAAAGGCCAATGAGATACGGTTGTCCCCTTTGTCGTCATACATAGTGACCACCGAAGACATCAGGATGGTCCCGGCAGCAGACATACTGGCTTTCATTAGGAATGCTGTAATCTTTCTGTTTTAAAAATACGTAGGAAGACACAAAAGATCTCTTAGGTCGCAGTTTCAGACATATGGTCCTCCCTACTCACCATATTCTTCTTTCTTCTTTCGACGCTCACTTTTTTACTTTCTATCATCATTCTATTTTGCTTATCATCAAAGTACTTTAGGCGGTCGTTCTCTACGTTTTTGTGTTCCAACAATTTCCAAATAACTACTACTTACTTCTTAATGACCACTTGGCGTGCCAGTGACTGGGCACTTGTCAACTGTGTCCTCTTCGTGGCCACTCTCTAAGTTCTTCAAACTTGATATTTACTTTATCGACAGCCACAAAAACTACTGTAATTTCTTGCTAGTCACACTCAATATGACCGAACTTATTTATTTAATTCAGCTGTTCGTTTATAAAAATGGCATTAAATTCCACAATGTATACTATAATCGAAACCCTTAATCCCGGATACCTTTTGTGAGCAAAAATCAAATGCTAGCAAAGAATTCAATGCGACTAATAGTGCACGAAATTGCAACAAAATGTGTCATTTCGATTGCACCACAAATTCGCCGCAGCTAATGCGACCAATAGTGTCGCTGAATGGGACCGCGGCGTCTCCCACTGCATTACGCGTCCATTATGCGACAGCAGCAGAAATGCTGTCATTAGATGAAAATCAAAATTTTTACAACTTTTCCGCTTTGCTGCTTTTACTGCGGCACTGGCTATGACACTAAAATCGACAGCGGCAACAACAACAACAATAACGTACTACTATCAGCATTAGGAACACAACTGGCAACCATTGTCTGTCTGTGTTTGTGTTGTGTTTGTGTGTGTGAGTTTGCGGTTTTGGCTCAAATGTGTCAAATGCAGCAGCTGCAAATGGCCATTCCACGTATTGACATATGTACATATGTCACTCATATATATGTAGCTACATATATATGTCAGTGAGTCCTCCATGTCAGTGTGTGCGTGTGCCTGTGTGATGTGATTGCGTGTTCTCATGTTAACTCACATAAAATGATGCGAATGAGAATGCAATTAAAGCCAAATGCGTTCCTCACACAAACTGTTGCAACAGTTTGATTTCATCTTCGTATTGGTTGAGTGTTGTTGTTGTGCTGTCGCTATGCTGGAATTTATTTAATTAGACATATGAGATGAATTCGGGGAAATTATGGTCAAACATACTAAATTAGCTCATCTTTGTTTTGTACTCGACGGCTTGGCAAACAAAACCGTTTTCTGTAATTGGTAGCAGCTGTGTGCGTGCGTGCGTGTTTGTATGAGTGTGAATGTGAATGCTTTTGGGAGTACATTTCCAAAATATGATTAAAAATATGATATGTAGCAAAAGTAACACCAACTAGCAATCATAAGCAGGTTAATAAAATGGCAACAACTGACACAAACTCGGATAACTCACTCGACCTGGTCGACTACTTAGTTTAAGAATTTGTTGAATAAACCCAAACAAGTAAATTAGACAGATAGTTTTCGATTTGAATATGTCAAAAACACTAATTTTGCTAGGTTTGATAAGGAGCTGAGTAAACCAAAAATTCGTTAACGTGTAGTAAGGTAAGCGCGCTTTGCATTTACTTAAAAGTTCAAAACAGTGAACCATAGCTTCTCAGAAATTGCTCCTAGAAGACTTAAACTTATGATCGACCCTCAATAATTTCTTCTCTCAAACATTTATGTCAAACATATCTACTCCCTATTCCTAACCCTAATGGCTTGATTACACGTAACGAGTAGAGTGACGAGACAACAACTCGAACGAGTACTCGTTTCGTCTAAACAGTAAGGCGAGTTGTTGATTGAGTCAGTGACCGAGTAAAGTGGCGAGAGAGTCACTAGAATCACATTTTGTTTACTAGGCCGAGTACTACTTTACCGTTATATTTTTCTCTTTTTCGCAGCGATTCGCGGAATCGCTCGTAACATGCGGAATGCGTCACACACCACTTTTCGCTCGGTTGAATTTAATTGCGCGAGTTAATTAGTTCATTTTGTGCATTGTAAAACCGAACTGACTCGCCACGTGTTAAAATACGTTTGAACAACTCGTCGCTTTTGCTCGCCATCCCAATTCTCTCGGGCTAGTATCATTTTGATGTCTCGCCACTCTACTCGTTACTCGTTACTCTCGGTAGCCCAGCGAAACCTTCACTGGGCCTCCATCTCAAAGGTCATGGATTCGATTACAACGTGGCTTGGCTGCACTTTCCACAATTTCTAATATTTCCTTCGTTCTAATAAGCACTGAATTCCCATCTCAGGGGTCGTGAGTTCGATTCCTATTGGTTTTGGCTCCACACTTTTCTAAATGGTCATTGTTTCATTCTTTCTAATATTTAACTGAGTTCCCATCTCAGAGGTCATGGGTTCGATTCCTACTGGTCTCTGTGCCGCACTTTCCAAAATTTCCAATTATTCCTTCTTTCTAGTAAGCACTGAGTTCCCATCTCAGACGTTGGGCGTTCAATTCCTTCTGGTCTTGATTCTGCACTTTTCTAAATTTCCATTGTTTCCTTCTTTCTAATAAGCACTGAGTTCCCATCTCAGAGGTCATGGGTTCGAATCCTATTGGTTTTGGCTCCACACTTTTCTAAATGGTCATTGTTTCATTCTTTCTAATATTTAAGCACTGAGTTCCCATCTCAGAGGTCATGGGTTCGATTTCTTATACGGACTGAGCTTCCATCTCAGAGGTCGTAAGCTCGATTTCTACTGGCCCGCACTTTCCTAAAAATCCAATGTTTCTTGCTTTCTAATCGTTTCCAATGTTTCTTTCTTTCTAATTGTTTCTCATCTCTTTAGTACTACCCAACCAAGTGCTTATCTTTGGACAAGCTCGTGTCCTTTCCACTCGAATCAGTTGTAATGAGCAGCTTGAGCAGATTTTCATATCCAGTAGTCATACTAGCACAACAACAACAACACAAACAATGCTAGTTCACACTAACGGACGTCGCAGCGCATTTATCATCCAAAAATAAGTTCATCAAAGACACGAACCAACCACCGAGGGCGCTCTACACAACCCAGTAATAACTTTTTAGTGAAGTCTCGATGATTTCCATCTCTATAAAAAAAATGCAGTAATACCTTTATAGTAAGGTGAAGTCCCACACTGACGAGGTTTTGGCTTTCGATGCTTTCCATATGTATACAAAAAACAACCCAGTAGTAAACTTTCACATGCGAAGGTGTCACTCCTAGGGGACGAGAGATGGCGTTGCCATAAACCACAACTGCTAGCAATAAGTTAATCACTGATTCTGACAGAACTTCAAACGATTAGCGTAACCAATATAAAGCGCAAACCACAAAGTTAAGGCTCTATGCTGCCAAACAGAATGAATAAGGTGGTGGAATAAGTGGTCAAACACATTTTAGTAGATTTTAAAGAGGAAAATATTTACTTATTTGTTACTGTAGTTACGAAAAAAATACATAAAACTTTGATTGGAAACCAGAGGCCCTAGGTTCGATTCCTAGCTCGGGATGCTGAAACATTCGTCTACTTCTATCGCCATCCACATGAAGCCGATGAGAATTACAAGAATCGAACAAGTGCGCTCTTGGCAGACAATGGTAAAACATCCAAGTATGAAAGGAAATTGCCATCCATTTAAAATGTCTGTAGTAAAACATGTTGAAACAACAGTGATACATACGCATTTCAAACGGATGGAATTTGTGGTGTCACAATGGGCCCACATAGAGACCTAAGTATGTTTCATACAGACTACACTACAATCTACCAACCTACCTACCTACCTTGATCAGAAAGGGCACGTTTGGAAGTGCCACAGGATTACATTCCTTTTTCGTGTATATCAAAGTAAATTTAAAATTTGATTACATACCTAATTCTTGTATAACAAACTAAATGTGAAATAACCTTTTGTGCTTATTTGACATGGCCCAAACAAATAAATAATACACTCATTTGAGGGGTAAAGATAAGACGTTGTTCTATGAATTTAAATTAAATTCAATAGTCTGGCGGCCCAAACATTTGGCATGGCCCAAACAAATAAATAATTCATTCATCTGAGGGTTTAAGATAAGACGTTGTTCTATGCATTTAAATGAACGTCAATAGTCTCGCGGGTTTCACTAATCATTAAGACCAATTTTTGGCCAGTTCAATGGCCTCACATGGCAAGTGTTGCCCACTCAAAGTAATTCAATAAATTGTAAAGAGGCTTAGAATTAAATCGATTTCTTACTTGAAAGCGACAAAAACTGGCATACCACCAATCATGCAGTCGTTCAATGGCGTCAAGTATGGAAGTTATGGAAGCAACCTTCTATTTTGCCACTGATGGCCAATATCTTGAAAATATAATGCGACAAAATTCAAGCTGACACCAACCGCGACGACACGTACGCGCTAAGTTGCTTTGAAGTTGCTATCACTACGGTAGCGTTTTATTGCAGATTGTTGTGAATGCCCTTATCGCAGCACTGCATAAGCCACGCGGCAGAATGCGCACGCGGCGTCGAATTTGACAACTTTATTTGCTATCAGTAAAGTGTGACCGACGCATAATTTAAACATAATTTATACAAATCAAAAATAATAAACACAAAAAGTTGCAAATTGCAGGAAAAGTTTTTTGTGCAAATTGCCAAAATTACTTTTTAACACAATGAAAGTAAAACGGGCGCGCATTTTCTAATCAACGAAACAATGTGCACATACTAAATGCCTAACAGCAATGACAGCAACAACAACAAGACAGCAACAGACAGCAGCAGCTTAAAGCGGCCAGAGTACAATAACAGTAAAAAGTTAGTGAGCGTACGCGAACATTATTTCCTCGTACGCGACAGGGAAGAAACATAAGTCGAAGAAGAAGAGGAAGCAGTGACAAGCAACTTTTTCCTGCAAAGTTGTATATTTCAATGTGGCGGCAATGTTGCTTATAATATTTTAATGCTGATGCAACAATTATGGCCATAACGCGCGCAAAGGCAGCTTTGAAGTGCGCATCCTAAGCATTGTTGGTTGTTGTTGTTGTTGTTGGTGCTGCTGTTGTTGGTGCACGGCACAGTTGGGCGTGCGTTGCGGAAGTGAAAGACGTGGAGGAGGTTGACCGCCAACCGCCACACAGTGGCAAGCCTTCGACAACAACAACAACAACAACAACTAGACAAACAAACCAACTGTTCCTGTGCCTTCGAGCAGCAACAGCAACAAATTGGTTTGCATTTTTTCAGCATTTTTAGCTACCAGCGTAGAAATGTCAAAATATGCCAACGTGCCGCATGGAGCGAATGCGAATAGCGCGAAGCAGCGAACCGTACCGACAGCGGAAATTCAAGTCAACGATACTTTGCCACGTTGCGTATTTAATTTAGCCGCACGTGTGTTCGTGTGCGTGTGTGTGTGCATGTGTGTATGGGTGTGTGTGAGCGCGTGGGACCCCAAGCCAGCGCGCCTTGGTTGAGGTTAGGCACAAACGAATTCTTGGGGCACGCAAGTTGCCGCAAGCAACAGGGAAATTTCATGCCGTGTTATTATTTAATTCAGTTTTGTTTTCCGTTTTCAGTGACTGGCGCGCTTTGTGTCAGGACGCAGTGGCACTTTTTGGCTAACTTCCTGACTGCCTGTTGAACCACACACTGAGCAGCGTACGCAGAAATTTCGCATTCGTCTGCGTCTTCCTTACTACATTGTTTTAATATTTTTGAAAAAAAAATGATTATTTGAAAAATGTACTGTTGCACGCATTGTTATAATAATGGCCACCAAAACAACAATAACAACAAAAAATATTAGTAGCAAATTTCCCCACTCAAAATGCCATTCTTTGCCATTCGCAGGCAAATATTTCAGTTCACAGGAATGCCAAGAGAATAAATATTAAATAATAATGAAAGTGTATGTATGTCTGTTTCTGTGTCCAAGTGGGACAGAAGCACGATGGTTTGCAGAATATTTACACATATATACATACATACTGGAAGTATTTAATATTAGTGCAAATGCGAAATTCACATTGATGTTTGCTTTCTTTTTGTTTGCCAATTCTTTGCAGCTTTTGCATTAATTTTTTTTAATACACACTTTTCTTTTAATTGTTTTTATAAATTTTTCTTTTATGGTAAAATTATTCTTTAAACGATTTACCCTTTCCAGTCAATAGGAAGACGTGAAATGAAATCAACCTAAAGAGAAAAATCAGTAGCTCTTCTAATCGATCTTTATCTGCTCTGTGATCAAGCCCACTTTGTCGGGGTTCGTTCTATGTTATTTCTATATTCTTTCCATATTCTTTCTTCTTCCCAAAGAAACTTCTTAACCCTTTCGCTATTTTGTTGCCATATGGCAACATGCTACTTTGTGGACGTCTGCATCCTCTATGGTTGAAAGAATAGATTTTTTTGTTGGTCTTTAGAATAGTTTGAAGTTTTAGGAAAAATACGAAATTAATAAACTGAATAATTAAGTTTAAAGAAGAGAAATATACACGTTTTTTAATGGTATATCTTGACATAATAAAGCAAGAAGAAGCAGAAAAAATTAGAGAACTTTTTAATTTGGCGTTTTCTTTCAATTTACATACTTTTTTTAAAAAAATGTTGGCTGAAGTAAATGAAGAAATATTCAAATTTTCGTTATGCGTAAAAAGTCGTATGTTTAAGTAATTATTACAGCCACAACGATGTGGTTGCTCTTATAGAAAAACACTCTAAAATACAGGGTCCGAGTAAAAATATTTCAAAATTTCTTATTGATTGTTGCTAATATAACCAAATAGAAGCCTAAAACGTAAAATTTAAAATTTTAACTTTCCCCAGTAAAAAGCTGTAGCGAAAGTGTTAACAAGTCATTTTTGTACAAAAACATGTTTTAACTTGACATCTTTTTGGCAAAAGTAGCTAAAAGTTATATGCAATTTAAAAAAAATCAAATAAAACAAACTAAAATAAAATAAAATAAAATAAAATAAAATAAAATAAAATAACATAAAATAAAATAAAATAAAATAAAATAAAATAAAATAAAATAAAATAAAATAAAATAAAATAAAATAAAATAAAATCAAATAAAATAGAATAGACTAAAATAAAATAAAATAAAATAAAATAAAATACAATAAATTAAAATAAAATAAAATAAAATAAAATAAAATAAAATAAAATAAAATAAAATAAAATAAAATAAAATAAAATAAAATAAAATAAAATAGAATAGACTAAAATAAAATAAAATAAAATAAAATAAAATACAATAAATTAAAATAAAATAAAATAAAATAAAATAAAATAAAATAAAATAAAATAAAATAAAATAAAATAAAATAAAATAAAATAAAACAAAACAAAACAAAACAAAACAAAACAAAACTAAATCAAATAAAATAAATTAAAATAAAAAAAATAAAATTAAATTAAATTAAATTAAATTAAATTAAATTAAATTAAATAAAACAAAATAAAATAAAATAAAATAAAATAAAATAAAATAAAATAAAATAAAATCAATTCAATTCAATTCAATTCAATTCAATTCAATTCAATTCAATTCAATTCAAATCAAATCAAATCAAATCAAATCAAATCAAATCAAATCAAATCAAATCAAATAAAATAAAATCAAATAAAATAAAATCAAATAAAAGAAATCAAATCAAATAAAATCAAATAAAATAAAATAATCAGCACAATCCAGGGAGAATTACAATGGGTTAAGCATAACAAAACCTTATCATCAAATAAACTACTTGAAGAATTGTTCACACTCAACCAACCCATTGTCCAGATTGCCCATTGTTTTATTTAGATGTTCCAAGGACGATTTATGCTAGAAATGCACCTCTACCTAGGGCCCTTTAAGGGGAGTTAAACAATGTTACCGATTTTGATATGTCACTTCCGTAGGGTCTGTTGTTAAATAGTTTAAGTAAATTATAGTTTGTAATTATCAATATTTCCTATAGTCAGTAAGGACATTTGTTCAATGGCTAAATAAATAAATAAATAAATATTTCCACACAGAGACTACAGCATAACAAAACCTCAGCATCGAATAAATTGGTTTCGAATCCGCCCAAAAGTTCACAGCTGCAGTGACCTTGAAGCTTTAATGTGTTCTACTCAAAGCAAGTTGGCCATTGACAAGGACACAAGGCTTCCTGAGCCTTCCTTCTGAGTCGATTTGGACCAAAGGGAAGGATGGGAGAGAGAAAAACGAAAGCAGAATCAAGGAAGAGGTTAGGGATCCTTACCTCTCCCCGCCTGCAAAAAGTTATGAATCCTTTCTACCCCTGAACTTTCTAGTTCCTTAGAGGAACCTGCGGAGGGATTTATGAAACTACAAAAAACAAAATCTATGTGTGTTGTTGGCAAGTAGACTTAAGAGGCTTTCAGGATTCCTGGCACCAACATTTTCGAAGCAAGAAGTGTAACAATCTTGACACCGCAATTACTAACAATAATGATGTTGTCGTGGTGATTAAGTATTAAGTATTAGGCTACACGAATCTGTGTGTTTAATGGAGAAGAGAAATTATTTTTATTTGGTATTAACAGAACAGCGAAACACCTCGAGTCCGGGTGTCCCAAATTTCAATTCAATTCAATTGTTTTTTTTTTGCAGTGCAAGGGTGTGTATTGTGGCTGGTGATGCATTGTGGTTTATTTGTTTACAACACGTCATTAAAATGGTTACGACAGACTTGCCCTTTTCTTGTGGCGTTTGGCAGCGTTTACAATTTGTTTATTTTGTTGTTGTTGCACACCCCCAAAAAGAAAACTAAATTAATTCTATAAAACAACAACAAAATGATGGCATCACGAGACAAAGCTGCGCCGAGTTTTGTGGCGCAGCTGTTTGGTTAGCGACCACACTGCACGACCGCAACTCAGGCCTTGGCTCGAACGACAGAAGGTGCTGTCTGCCTGCCACTGGGGGGGTGAAGCCCAAAATGTATACAAATTAATTAATGTTGCGCGAAAAAAGCCAGCGGCCGTAGAAACAATGAAATTAGCTGGTCGTAACGTGACATGGCCGCTTCCCACAGCCAACGTCAAACGTAGGGCAGCAGAATTTTTTTGGCAGAATTTTGTTGGGCGGTTGTGTGTATGAGTGGGTTTATGGGGGATGGGATGTGAATGTGAATGTGGGTGTGATTAGATGGAATTGTGCCTAAATGCGGCTTGCATACAGCACCAATCTGCGTCTTAAAATAAGCACTGCTCATTTGAAGGCGCGTTCCCTGTGCGCTGAGTTGGGGTCAGGATTTCGCAGTGTGATTGTGAGTAAAGTTGTGCGAGTAAGTAAGGCAAGCAGTTGAATGTGTTATTGATTGACGGAGCAGCGTTTGACAAAAATAGCTCATGGAATTGAAGAATATGAAACTGGCAAATGGTTGACTATTTAAAGCAGAATTTAAATGGATTAACGAATGAATTGCCGTCATTTGGCATGAAAAATTGAGTATTCATTGAGAAGTTGAAATCTATACAGAAAGATCTGAACATATAACTTGGAAATGGAGATAATTAGTTTTATAATTAAATCAGAACATAAAAGGAAATGCCACTAATTCACTTGTTGTGCACAGAATTTTGCATTAAATTTTTATTTTTCATTCTTATGAAAGAAAACCAAACTTCCCACACATCTTTTATTCAGTTCAAAGATAGAGACAGAAAAATTTGATGAGCTCTTTGTGATCTCGTTTACAATTACAACAGAAATCATTCTCCCATGTGAAATTTATCAGCATCCGTAAAATCTACACTTTAAAACGTGCATTTTCTACACATTCGTCTTTCATTGCCACATTGCAGTGGGAACTTAATGTATTGCAAGCCATTCAAATGCAATCATCCAAATTCATTTGTGGCGAGTCAGTCGAAACTGCCATGAAAATTGCTGAAATGATTCTTTTTTTGTTTGTTTGATGAAATTTTCCGCTTTAGCAGACATGACAACATTTAAGTTTATTTATTTATTTAGTAGCAGAGCACTGCAGCTTTGCAGCAAATTTGAAGTCAATGGGCCCAATAAGTTTGAAGTTTCGAATTTAAAAAGAAATCCATCTTAAAGTTAATTTTTTTTAAATATAAGTACCTACAGTTCAAATTTTAGGCTTGTAGCTTTAGCGGGTTGGGTTGGGCAAACAATTATATGCACATAGGTTTGAGTCGCATTGGCGGTGCCACGCCCCTTTTATTAAATGCTCAGACCATTTTTGTAGTCGAAGGGTGTGACCCAGTTTCATTGATGTGCGACTTACAGTGCCAAAATTACGCGGAAAATTTAAGTCAAAAAAATGTGTCACGCCCCTTGCCCAACGCCCATACAATTTTATGAATTAAATGACACATCTATGAGACGACGATACACAAAATTTGAATGATTTCCGACTTATAATTCCAAAGCTATTCCACATTAAAAATTTGGGTTGTATGGGCGGTGCCATGCCCCCTCGCCCAAAACCCTTCCTATTCCTGCTGTCGAAGGGTACGTCTAAATTATAAGTCTGTGCCAAATATCATGGATGTGTGATCTGTAGTTCCAAAGTTATTCAAAACATTTGGGTCGCTTGAAATGTGCCACGCCCCTTGTCCAATCCTTATGAAATTTTACCAGTGAAACGATGTACCTAAACGAAGGCCCTGTACTGAATTTCAATGTTTCCGACCTATAATTCCTAAGACTTTCTATATTAAAAATTTAGGTTGTATGGGAGGTGCCACGCCCACCTGTCGCGTCATATTCACACTATGCGGTTTACCGATATTTAGTCAAGGCGAACATTTCTTAAAATATTCAGCTCAATCGACCGTCTAGTTATTGATTTTTCATGTCGTGTGGCCAACAAACAAGCAAACAGCAGTGGCGCACGCAAGGAGGGTTTTGGGGGGTTCAAACCTCCCCAAACTATCTGTTCGTTACATACATTTAGGGTGACAAATATACAACATCTACGTATAGTTCAATAGTCAACTATAGTTCATATAGTCAAATCAGTAGCACACAGAAGGGGAGGTTTGGGGTTCAAAGACCCCAAATACAAAAATTGCTGGTACAAAATATGGTTTCAAATGGAATTGGACTCTAACGTTGTACGCGTTGTAAGCCCCAAAATGAAATCCTGTACAGGGCTCAAAAGTTTTGACGGATCCTCCTGCCGCTCCCCTCAAATTAAATTTTTTGTGCGCCACTGATGTATAGTAAAAGTTGTTGGTAGTTCAGTTTTCTTTAAATTGTTATATACAAATGAAATGAAGAAAATTAAAAATTCATATTTGCAAGTTTCTTCTCTGCTGCCACAGTCAGCCCTATCTCCCCTATGCTCTATATATGTTAAAATAAATGATGATATAAATTTTCATTAATTTTTTTAAGTAGCTGTATTATGTATTTATCTGCTGGCTGACTGTGTTTTGTGGGCACTTTTTATAAATTTCCATTCATTCATTTTGTTAATTTTTTTTCTACCAAAATGTCTGTTGTAGTTGTTGTTGTTGTGTTTTGATTTTTTGCCACTCTGATGTGAAATTCCTTTCATGTTTCAAAAGACCATGAGTTATTTTTATGCTTTAGCTGTTGTTGCTCATTTTTGTTGTTGTATAATTAGCAAATTTTTGAGTTATTTTCGCAGCCAAATAACAAAATCAAAAACAACTACAACAGCCACTACAGAATGTGCGAAACGTTCACAATTGTTGCGTATGGCGATTTTTCAAGTTGTTTATTTAGAAAAAAAAAGACAACAACAAAAATAACAACATGTGTGTGGCAACAGCGACACGTCATCTCATTTTTGATGAGTGTTCTAAGTGTACAACTACGACAGTTGGATTGCGCTGGACTTTCACCAGACTAATAAAAATTTGTATTGAGAATTTAACCCTTTCGCTACTTCAGGGACGTTGGTGTCCCACGGCATGTTCAGTTGACCCCGAAACTCGTAGTTAGTATTAAAAACTCAAACAGAAAAGTGTCTTCAAAAAGTAGCAAATAAAGATTGTGCAAAAGTCGTAGTGAAAGGGTTAAGGCATTATTTCAAAATAACAACAACAATTCTAACCAATTTTTAATAGCATCTTCTCTTGTTTTGCAGTCTATTTGAATTTTAAACTTGAACTCTCGTAGTATTTGCTTCCAACATAATAACAACCAAAACCACAACAACAATAACAACAACTTGTACTTAGCACCTCGCATCGTATAAGTGGGAGATCTTTCAGTACAGTATACAGTATAACAATTTCCATACACTCGTCCGCCGTCCAACAACACAGACCGCACGCCCAATGCTTTCTTTGCGTTTTTATTGCCGCCAATGTTTAGAGAATTACAATTTTTGTTTTTTAATTTTGCCAAGAATTGTGCACATGCTGCTCATACACATACTTCAAAACAATACGCAAACAATACACAAAATAAAAACGCAGAGAATTTACGAAAACTAAGAATCTAATTTACTCACTAATTTCTCATTTTATGACCGCAGAGGTTGGAGATGCTGCGTTCGAATAACGGCTGAGTTCATATTCGAGTAGCAACAGAGAACTCCCAGTCGATGGAATAAAAATCGGGATATAATGAGTTATATATAATGATGGATTCTTGCGGCAGAAATGTGTTTCAACTGTCGCTTCGTTCGAGCAAGCAGGAATGGGCGAACAAGTAGTAATCTGAGGATAGATTTTGATTTTGGTTAGTGCACTTTTTAAGACGATTCTGTATAACAATAAAAGATCCAAGTTTTGCTATAACCAGAAAATTTATAATTCAAAGTTCTTTCATATTATGTGTTCAAAGAGTTGGGCTACTTGAATAGGTTTAGGTTAGAACACAAATCCGGACATATTGTGCAGTGATCCATAGAGTGGCAATACTAGTGACGATCTTTTGACCTATAACTGCCTCGTCTTTCGATGACTATGCAATCTCGAAGCAAGCAGAACCCACAGGAATATGGGAAACGATCTTATTTTGTAAGACGATTCCACACTTCTAGATAAGATCCAAGTTTTTCTGTAACCAGAAATTTTCTCCGCATTCTTTTGACCATCCGTCTAGTGAGAGATTCGTAAACGTTCTGATTCTATATTTTGACAAATACAGTCGTGTCGCTCCCGTCGTCTATGTGTTCGGGGCATAAGTCCTTCTGACCAGTAATACCTGAGAGTTTTTCTGGCAAGGCAAAGCAAGTAAAGGTTTCAGCGAGTTAAAGTCTCCACTGACTGTAGACTTGCGATGTTTTAGGTTACTTTACTACTTGTTAGGTTAGGTTAGCTTAGGTTAGGTTCATCCTTTGACTCTACGCTTACCACACTTCGAGTAAAGCAGAATTTTTTTAATAGGTTAGATTAAACCTATTAAACCTGCCACCTAGATTAGGTAAGGTTAACTTAGATCAGATATTGTTGTACTTCCACTCTTTAAGCATTCAATGATTTACTTCTCCGATGTAGACAAAATTTTAAGTTTCCTTTCCATTCACACATATTTGTAATAGAGTATCGAATGGCATCAAACTCTCTGGGTTAATGCGTAGAAGTTTAATAAACAGTTTAAGAAAAGCTTAGGAGCTAACCCTGTTACCCCTGTTAACCCTGGAATTTATAAAGAGTGGAACGTAATCAACTTCTTGATTAAGCTAACCAAATCTGGTGATTCAACATCCGCGGTCTTTATTTAAGAGATCAGCTTACTGAAAAGTAAAGTTTCTACATTTAGGGCCTCTACAAAAGTTCGAAGCTTTTCAGATTAGAGAAGCTTTTAATTAGTTAAAATATTGCATTGGCCATAGGTTTCAACTTCTTGATTCGCTGTTTTGATCTGAGAGATCGGCTTGATAAAAAGTAAAGTTTCTACATTTCCGAAATACCGAAGCCTTACGGATGAGAGGAGCTTTTAAAGAGTTAAAATATCACTATAGGCTTCCGAAGTTTCATTTCTCGTTTGTAAAAATAAAAAAAGGTTAGATAATGTTATGAAGGGTTGTGCCGCATTTTCACTCCGTAGACTTTCGATGTTTTACTATTCGATAAAAAAAATAATAATAAAATAAACAATCAAGTTTTCGATCAAATGGGTCCCGACATATTTGTGACGACGTATCCAACCGTCTCAGACACTCTGAATTAAACTTTACAGCAGTTCAACTTTTTAATGAAGTTTGATGTGATGTGATGTGATGTGATGTGAGAGTGGGCAGGAAGGCTACAAGCCTTCCATAGTACTTAGTCCATTTCGGACCATTGTACTATACCCATGGGGGATAGGGAAGGAAAATGAGAGTAATATCTCATATTTCACCCGTTTTGAAATGTGTATGCAACACTGCTCTTTCCTCATAAGTTACAGCACGCAATTCAAGCGGATGGGGAAAGGGGGGACCTACAGTTTAACGCCGAATCCGAACGGCGATTGGCAGTTTGAAGTTTAGTAGATCTGTTTCTGTGTCTTTCTGTGTCATAGAGATAAAATAAAAAGTAGTGTTTTTCAAACATTATTTCGAACTCATGTTTTTGTTGTGATTAAAATATATTTACTAACAATTCTGAATAGAAAAAAATGTTTCAAATCCTTTAAAATTGGTAAATTCTCCAGTCAAGAAGATTCCTCAACATGTAACTTCTTTGACACTTTGATTAAGAGAGACGTTGTATTGAAAAACCAGGAGGGTTTCAGTCGACTTTGTCTAACTTATTCATACTCTGAACATATAACATTTGGTTTTCGTCTTCTTTCCCATCATCTAGGCATCTTTACCGAACCTGTCTTTGAAAAGTGACTGAGAAAACGAAGAATTGCATACTTCTAGTTTAACTATTGCACAACTAGTTTACAACTTAAATAAAGTGACTTGCAGTCTAATGTCTAAATACAGTTGTCGAAAGATGAGAATCGAACCCACTTAGTTCGGTTTTGTGATCCAAGACACTTACTAGAAGAACGCACACATTTAACTGTCATTAACCGATTATGAGACGAAGGACCATTCGGGTTGTGTGTATGAATTTGTACACTAATTAAAATATATTTTTTTAGCCTTCGGAAGGAAGTGGTTTATTCGGTTTTGTTTGAGTTCTGATTAGAACCAACGAACTTATGTTCCAACGCACTAAGCAACGAAAATTGAAATTGAGAAGAAATTATCGAACTTATTGCATGACACAATCCATAGGAACTTAAAGTTGGCCCACCTAGAAGTTTTACAAAAACAAATCCAGCACAGACGTCATCGTGCCTACAAAAACCACTTTGTTCAGGCGAGTTGATTCGGAGAGTTGAGTCCTCAAAAATTTTGCTGAAAAAATTGTGCACAAATATTCACAAAAATGCTCGCAAAATCAGTGAAATGGCAAGAAACGGCCATCTGACGACCACAAATTTAGTATTAGGTCGCTGAAAAACTGACAGATACGCGTCACAAACGCCGACATATGTAATCGCGCCGCAATCAAATCAAGTTTACTCAAAAATGGTTATGATTTCAGTTGCTGCTTTTCATTTTTTATAATATTTTTTGTAAACGGCAACGACTGCACTGCGACTCGACTCGGTGATTTTAATTTAATTGGACGCTGTCGTCGTCGCTGCCATTGTCGGCGTTGGCATCGTTGACGGCGCTGCCATTGTCGACACAGCTGTCAGCGGCAGTTTGGTGACGATCAGCGCCATCGGGCGTTTGCAGTGCGCAAAATAGCAAACATCTAACAGACATTGCAAATAAAAAGTGGCAGAGCAAAAAATCAACAAAAAAGAAAAACAAACATAATAAGCAAGAAAATCTGGCAACATTGAAAATAAATGCTTAAAAAAAAGATTGCAAATATAATCTGCCAAATGCAGCGAGAAAAAAGTGTGAAAGAACAAATATTCACAAATTGAGCAGCAGCAGCAGCAATAACAACAACAATGGTCACAGCAACTGCAGCAAAATGAATAAAATCAAATCAAATCACAACGCGTCGCGTCGCTTCTGCATTCGTGAATTTGTCGCGTTGCGTCGGGTTAAGTGTGCTCAGATGTTGTTGTGTTGTTGTTGTGATTTGTAGTTATTATTGTTGTCGTTGTTATCATTGTATTTTTGTGTTGTTGTTACCCATTATTGTTGTTGTTGTTATGCGCTTAGCTGCACATCTGTTGATGCAATTTGATTGTTTGTTGCTGTACTTGTCTCCTTCTATTGTTACACCCTACACCCAGCCAACGCAGAATGTGATACGAAAGGAGTTAGACAAGAGTTAATAGATTTGTGTAGAAGGCCTGACTGCCATACAAAAGTATATTCTTATATTTTAAATCAAGATCAAGGAATTAGTTTAAGTGGTTGAATAAAATTCGGTTGGTTTTTAGGTGTTGGTTTGTTCGTTGGCTGAATAAAGAATGAAAACATAAACTTACAAAACACAACACTTCACAGAATGAACAGCCGAGACCGGGGAACAGAAATATAGGGCAACATGAATACAAAAGGAGAAGGAAAGAATGGGACTAGAGGAGAGATCAACAAAACTGCACTCATTTAACCTTTGGAAATTTAACTGGATACGTCAACGACAATTAACGCCTTAGCGCCATCTTGATCCCACAAAAACTTGGTTAACCTTAAAAAGGGTTGGATGATTGGGTTGGTTTGAGTTATATCCATTTTATTTTCTTTAGAAAGGATTCTATTTTTATTTCTACATTTTGATCTTAACAAAGCATTGAAGAACAAATGGACAGAGTCCGTCTTATTTTTAACACATTCACGACCAATGAGACTTATATAAAGAAGTGCGACTTATGTGAAGAATTCTCATTGATCGAACTTATGTAAAGTGGAACTAATGTGAAGAATGGGACTTAAGTGAATAGAAAGCTTTTACTTTTAGTTGTTCAAATTTTCTTGTTTTTAGTTCCATTTTTGTTTAAGGGGGTCTTCTGGTACGAGCTGAAAATTTAAGTATATTTTTCGGAGTAAATTGCGAAGGAACTACTTGAGATAATCCAGTCATTTTTGCTTTATTTTATTGATATATTGGAAATTAAAAGGAATCACATTCGCGACTTTAGAACGACCTTGAGGTTGTTGCTTTTTTCAAACTTGTTGGTAAGACTTCTTCAAGAAATATTTATCGAATTCGATCCATTTTTTTTTCAGTTATTCAGGAGACATATGGCTATGTTTTCACATATGTCCCACAGTTGTGAAAAACTTAAACAGTAGCTAATTATTAATTATTTTATGGAAAACTAATAATTATAGAAATAAAGATTTTTCGATCGGTTGTGAATATTTAGAACTAAAAATTAGTCTGACAACTAATGTGATTAAAGTTTCCCAAAAGTTCTTCATAAATATTTTGCAACTTAGTCTGACAACTAATGTGATTAAAGTTTCCCAAAAGTTCTTCATAAATATTTTGCAAAATAATTTTTTCTCGCAAAATGTATTAATTGCATTTCAAATCTTCAGACAATAGGGCTGTGTCCTTGGTGCAACTTAGAAATAAGTCAACCTAGACCCACGCTGTAACACGCTTTTTTCTCTGCTTTCTGCTGCAATTTTCAGCAATTTTCATTGTGGTTTTCATTTTCAATTTTTTTGTTTATCTTGCATTCAAGTGTTGTTGTTGGCTTAATGTTTTTTGTGATAGCTGTTGGCATTTTTTTTATTGTCCTTCATTGTTTTCGTGTCATAAGTTCATTGTTGCAAATAGTTGAAGAGGGTGCAACGCGCAACAATTAAAAAAAAACAACAATAGCAGCAAGTACAAAAACAAAATGAAAAAAACGCTTTTATGAAAACGGCTCATGTTTGCACATTATTTATTTAAAATATTTTGAATTTTTTGTTCTTGTATTCATTGTTTTAATTCGACGGATCTTCTGAGTGAATTTTGTTATTTTTAGTTTGAATTTTTCTATATTAAACACAAACACCTACATTTAAAAATATAGAAACACATAAGAGGTGCGATCAAATATTTATGTAAATATATAATAAGTAAAAATGTATGTCATTGCAAACATAATAACATAGTTTTGGAAAATTTAAATATTTTTGTATGAAAAATTAATACAAGTTTTTTCATTGAATAAATAAATTTTAAGTATTTTTTTTTTAAACACATGATTATTTTGTATTTTGATATAATGTTTCATTTGAATGATCGGATTGGGGTTTTTTATTTTTTCAAATTTTTTTTGTTATATTTTATGTTACTTTTTTATTATTATACTTTTTTCTCATTTATTATTTTTATTTTTTATTGTTTTAATTCATTTGTATTATGTTTTAAATGATTTCTCATTTAATATTAATTATTTATTAATTATTATTTATTAATTATTTATTTTTATATTATTTTTCCATTTTTTCGTTTTCTTTATTATTTTCTGTAATTAAAGATATTTTTGTTGATTCATTATTAATTCTTATATTTTTTTATTTTCTCTTTCTTGTTATTTTGTAAAATTGTTGTTAATTATTTTTTTTGTGTAATTTTTATTAAAATTTTTTAATTGTTTTATTTATTTATTACAATTTTTTATTACTTCTTTATTATTATTTTTATTTTTTCCCTATTTGTATTATTTTGAAATTATTTTTGGGTTATTTTTATTTTAATATTTCTTATTGCAGTACTTTTGATTGTCTGAAACATTTGTTTTTTATTATATTTTGTTATTTAAGACATTTTCATTTTTTATACTTGCTTGATTTTTAATTATTATTTTGTTAGTTTTATTAATCAACATTTTAAGTGCAGAAGTTTTTATGTTTTTAGTTTTTTGACCATTTAATATTTGTTTTTATTATTAGTTTTTATTTTATTTATTAGTTTTTATTATTTTTTAAATTTTATTATAAGTTTTTATATAGTTTTGTTATTATTTTATACATTTTTTTATTAATTTTTTAATGCATTTTTTTATCATTCAATTATTATTTCAATTATATTTTACATTTTTTTATTATGATTTATTAATTTGTTATTACAGTCGTGTCTGGATATAGTGAACTAATTATTGCAAGGCGTGTTCACAGTATTGAGGTTGTTTACTATATCAAGGTTAACATTTTTATTCAAAAACTCGTTTTATTTGCTCAAAATACACTTTTTGCTTTTGGCTTGAAATTGCTTTCAAAATTTTGTTCATGATTTAGAGGCTCCATGTCAAAATTTGGGTGTTCACTATATCGAGGTGTTCACTATATAGCGTGTTCACTATACCCAGACACGACTGTATTATATTTCCTGTTTTTTATTATTTTTTAAATAATTGGTTATTACTATTTGTTATTTTTCTCCTTTAAAATTTGTAACTGCGGTTTTCCTTACTGTTTTATGTTTTCAGTGTGATTATTTTATTTTATTTTATTTTATTTTATTTTATTTTATTTTATTTTTTAATTAAACAAAGTAACTTATTTTTAATTATTTTCTATTACTATATTTGTTTACTTTTTTTTTCTATTATTTTGTCTGCTTCTTCTCTTTTGTTATTATTTTCTATTTTTCGTTATGTTTTTGTTATGTTCTTTGATTTTTTGTCTACTTTTTCTCTTTTATTTTTGTTTTTATTCTGTTTCCTTTGGTCGTGTTATCTTTTATTAGAACTTTTCATTGTGGTCATTTTAATTGTTTCAAGTCTCTCTTCTTCCTCTTCTTCTCTCTTTCTTCTCTTCTTAATATTTATATATACATATATTATATTTTAACTATTGTTTGTATTATTATTTTTATTATTATATTTTTTTATATCATATATATTATATATTTTATATCATTTGTTTATAATTTTTTTATTATATCTATTATATATTTTATATCATTTGTTTATAATTTTTTTTATTATAATTTTATATTTTTTATTTTTGCGATTTGCTTATATTTATTTATTTTTTACATCGGTTGCGTTGTTTTGCCAGGGTAGGTGATTGGCCTGCCGTATTGTATTATTTTTCTATTGATTTTTTTAATTATTTTTTTATTTTTTTCCAATTTTCTTTTTAATATTTATTCCTTTATGTTCAATTTTTCATTTTCGAATTATTTGTATAAATTTATTATATCTTTATTTTTTCGATGATTTAAAAATTGTATTATTACGAAATTTAGTTATGCTGGCCAAGGCAGGCGTAGTTCGAATCGCTGAATTGTCAAGGTAATATACACTGAAATTCTTTAACGCAGTACACAACGGTAGTCACTTTAGTTACAATTTTCCAGAACCACTGCCCGGAGCGTAACTCATTCTCAAAACTTCCAGCATCGCCTCGAACCGTAATAATTCGCGCATATGACTTTTCGGCAATGGTGTTGTTGCTGACGAATATTCGTTCAGTGTTGTCTATGCTATGCTGTGCTTATAATCACATATATGTCACATCGCTAGAGATTCATCATTAATTTTGGCGAATTGCAAAATGTTCTCTAGACGCCTACATACACATAATTATACACACAAAAGGGGGCGTAATCCACCAAAATATCCGTTTGATACGAACACTTTGGGTGGCAAATATTACTTTAAATGGTATTGAGCTCAACATTTGCGTAAAGAATTCAAAATTTAATCCAACATTAAAATAGAAGCATACTTACACCCCAACATGCTTGTCTTGCTTGGCTTCTGAATATATAACTTTAATCTTTCGCATGTATATTTTTCATTTCATATTTACTAATGCTGACAATTTGTTCATTTGTCATCTTCATCTGTTATCTGGGTTGCTGCAGCACGGATGCGTGTTTCTCATATGTGCCTGACATACTTCTTACCTAACCTAATGTCAGCCAAATTTGATTTATGCACTGAAAAATCTACATTGGTTCAAATGTCTGCTTTCTCAACGAAATAGTTGAAAGGGTTTAAGGCTTAGTTGCAGTGGCGTCCCCAGGATTTCGGGAAGGGGGGGGGATATTCAAAAAAATTCAGTTTAACGCAATTTTTATACTTTAATTTTTGCGTATTATTTTTAATACATGTTGCATAAAATTTTACATATGCACATACATACATATATGCATACATATGTACATATACTAAAATAAAATTCTTAAAACGAAAAATTCAAGTGGCACGTATTTTTAGGTCATAAAATCCCAACTAAAAAATTCAAGTTTGTTTTAAGTTCTGAAATTTTGAAAACTTCTTCTAGTAGAATTACGAAAAACTCAAAAGACCTATTTTAAAAAGCATAACACACCAGCTATGTAAAATAAATCCAAAAAATAAAATATTAAAATGTATGACGTTCCGAAATTTAATTATGATATAGGTGAACATGTTTTCCATGTTTACACACAATTCACCAAAAAAATGTACCCGCATTTTTGTCAAATTTCAACAGCTAATGCAGGGTTGGCATGAAGCCTGTGTTTGACTACTACTTTGGTAAATAGTCGATACTTTTGGGAACACTGAAAATACAACTATTCTGCGAGAACAAGTGCAATACTGATTTTTGTATTCATTTATTCTTAACCTTTCTGCAGGCATCCGGTTCTGGCCAGACCACATCGAACTTCGGATCCACTTTAGTAATGTTGTAGTTAAGCTATCGAGCTCATATTTCATGATATCCTCAACTGATACTTTCTAAGTACAAAAACCATGGCCTCGCCAGACCATGGTGTATTTTCATAAAAATTTGCCAGTTAGTTACAATTTTTTTTGCTATTTCCCACGTAGTTATTGTCAGAATGCACAGTGATTCGACTCCATACAACCGTGGTCCGTTCATAAAATTTTGTATACTAGTTAATCATAGTCTGCTGAATTGACTGCTTAAACTGACTGCAATGCCTGAGACTTAAATTTGCAAATTTCGTAATTTTTGGAAAGCTACAGCACCAAGTGTGTTGGCTAAATTTTTCAGATTTTACATTTAATCGGTAACGTCAACATTGATAATTCCAAAGAGTAACAGAAATTGTCTTAGGACCCTTTAGTTTTGCAAAAAACGAGAATAATAGACGTATGTTTCGCATTTGTGCAGATTTTTTCATTTTTCATGTTGATTGCATACTTTTAGGGACGACGAAATAAATTTTGTCAAAAAAGATGTGTTTAGACCACTTTTCAAATTGAATTATTTTCTGAAATCGGAAGATATCGAAGCATGTAATTACATTATCCGACAAAGAAAGAAGTCTTAAAATACAAAAATCCAGGAACATACTTTCACATACTTTTTAGATATTTTCCTCTAAGTTTAGCCAATTTTCAGATTTTTAATTTAGAAAAATATTTTTGATTAAAAGTGAAGTAAAAGCCTCAACTTTGCAAATTTTGAGAAAATATTAAAAGCGAAAATAGCCACATTATTTCTTAATCTATATTGAAGGTTTTAGCAACTTCTTGGTAATCATGTATTTTTATAATTTTTTTACTCAATAGACTAAAAAACAGAAAATATGTGTTTACATTTTTTTATGAAAAAAGCTTCAACTTTGAGCCGCTTTTGCACAGAAACTAATTAATTTTTTACACAGATTTTTTTGGGTTTTCTTAGTTGGAGTTTTACCTTTCAATTGACATCAAAATCGTTAAATTCTGAGACTATAAATTTTTTGAATTTTGTCTATGGAACGAATCAATGTGGAATGGCTTAAAACATTTTTTCGTTTGTTCCTTATTCAGTCCTTTACGGAGCATAGGACTTCAACTAGGCTTTTCGATCTGACTCGATTTGAAACCCTCATTTCGTGCCATCCCATGTAATCGTGACATACGTTAGTTGGCGCAAAATCTACCTGATCCAAGTGTTTTTCTCTCGCCTTGGCTTTTATTTTCTTTTGGGTTAGTAAATTATTGTTTTCGTTGGAAAATATTGTCTGAACATATTCAAAATTAATATTTATCCATTGTACTCATGGCTATGTTCGTGTTTTGGTGTCAATTCAATTACATTCCAGATGTGAAGGAAGTATTTGTTGTCTTGTCGTTCCGGTTTTTATCAATTGGATTGTTTTTTGTGGCAGAGATGGAAGGAAGGGAAGGCTGTTTTGAGGATTAGACTTGGTTTTTAAACCTCGACACTGGAGTAAAAATCAGAGAGGACAATTTCTCTGAAAAAATTGCCTAAGCAATAGCGGAAACCAATGCTTAAGAGCAATAAAATTAAGATATTAATTAATTTGCTGCTAGAAGTAATATTTGGCCCTGAACAAAACGAAGCTTCTGATACTGATAGAAAAAATGGTCGTTTAAATAGTTCAATGTGAAGATAGCGACGACGAAGGCGACAAAGAAAACGGCCAGTTCAACCTGAACAATAACATGTTGAGCATGTTCTGCATGTTTTTCTTTGGCAAAGCAGTTCAGCATTGTCAACAGTTCAAGGAATCCAATGCCCAATGTAAAATCTCAATGTTTTTGACGCATGTAACTGAATTATATCGTTGCAATAATTGCATTGGTCAAGCAGTTGAAGCAGATTTACATTTATAAAATTTCTTTCTTTTCCTTTTTTTTTGGATTTCAAAATTAATTCATTGAAGTTGAAACTAGCTAGTTACTTAATTATTCTAGTATATTTGTACCGTTTTACGTAAATAAAATGTAGGCAAGCAAAACAAATCAATGTGTTCACACTTTCTGGTTTTTTTATATCCTTAACAACAATCCTCGACTATCCTCTTGTTTACATTATGGTCTGGCCAGATCATGGGAGCTACTACTAGGTTTTAAGTGGGTGATCACAGAACAGGTAACGCAAATAATAAAAATGTTTGCAGAATTCCATATTGTTACATCAAATTGGATAAATGAATTTATCCACCAAGGGGGGGGATCCATCCCCCTAATCCCCCCCCCTGGGGACGCCACTGCTTAGTTGCCATCCGCTAGAACTAAAATACTCGACATTTATTTATTAAAACATGTCCAATACAACTTGAGCACACTGTCAACACTACTCGTTAACACTTTATGAATCAGACAAAGCCATTTTGATTCGTTTGATTCCAGGTCTTTTCATGCCTATCATACCGTCATCTGGGCTTTCTATTCAAAACGTATAGTATACCAAATATTTTGATAATTAAAAATTTCGAAACTACAACAAATTGTAAAAATAAATTGAAGCATTTTTGTAAGCATTTTTCAATCACAAGCCGCCTTAACATGTCAAAGCAGTTTCTATATTTATAGCCACTTTTCATAAGCACACAAACGCGCCCATAGATAAGTGTGTATATATTTATATGAGAAAACATACATACATTCATATATAGGTTTACATGTTTGTTTGTTTGTTTACTTTTATGTACGTTTAGTCGCTGTTCTCATGTCATTTCACTGCTGTTGTCGGTGTCATTTGCATTGCATGTGGCCAGCGTAAGACACAAACTATCGAATTGAACGCTTAATTAGTTTGCAATTAACACACTTAATTACGTTAATTCAGCAAAAATTTATTGCTGTCAATTTTTTAAAATGTAAACTACCACTTGGCGCAACTTTGGACAATATTGTCGATATGTAATTGCGTGCAATCTGATTGGTTTCGCCAACTGTCTGGCTGCTTTAGTTTAACCGCAATTTTCATTATCGCTTTTAGTTGTTTTTGCTTTTATTATGGCTTATTAGATGGAGGAGAGTGTCGCTCTCGAACCGGTTTGCATGTTAGTTCTATGGATATGTATGTATGAATGTATATGAATTTGAAAAGTGAAAACAGCTGCTGGCTTGTCGTACCGGCTTCAGAACATCGACAAAAACAAACAACTAAAAAGTATGTTTTTTACACCGTATGACAATGTTAAATCGACACCAAGTGAGAACTCAAGAATTACACACTAATCAGTTTAGAAATATTTAAACTTTACAAACTATGCGACCGCAATTAGATAGAATTTACATTGGATAATCTGGATTCTGGACATTCCAGAACAGACGAGCTCGCTACGTGAAGACATGGGAACTTTTGGCATCCCTCTTTTGGCCTGTAAACTTGGAACTCATACAGGTTCCATACAATAAACCAAAGACAAATAACAATTAATTGTCTTTGAATAAACTAACCTAAGATGGCATGAGGGCAACACACGATTTTTTGCGCACTAAATTTGAGTGGAAGGGCGGCCGCACAAACCCTTCCTTACCTCACCTAACCTAAGGACCTTAAACTGTTTGAGCGAGTGAGCCTTAAGTTCGATTGATTGTGGCATCACAATGGAACATTAAATTTTTCAAACGATTCAAAATTTATTTTACGAAATGATTCTTCTTGTGTAATTGAAGATATAACCACAACCTGTATTCTTCCAGAAACAACTCAATATCTCGCATTAATAGAAATGCCTCATATATTACAAAAAAATTACTTGCTCCTCTGTTTAAATTGATGTTCTATGGTTTGAAAAGTAAAAGGATTCTGCCTTTGTATATTCAAAGCTGAAATTCAGTTAGGAAAGAAAGAGTTGGATGTGAGTAATGGCACTCGATGCTTTTACTAGGAAGCCAAATCTGCTGTGGGCCACAATATGTCTGTTGTCATCCCTTTCGCGAGCTTATTTCTCCCACCAAGTCATCTAAGAACTCAGTCAGCCAATAACTAAGAACTCAGTAAGTGATTCTGTTATCTAAAATTTTCAAACAATCGCCTGTTTTCCATTATAATTAAGTATTATGAAACCTGCTCTTAGTATGACTCCAAGTAGATTAAAATTGTTGCATTGCGCAATTTTAATTATTTTTTTATTAGTCTCACACTTATATATTTAGAAATAATTAAAAAACCATTTCTCACACAGTGTTATTATTTTTGAGCTATAATTGAGCTGAAGTGAATCACTAACAAAGAGAAATGTGGCGCAAAAGGTCAACAATACGTTGCAATTTAGTTTTATAACTATATATTTTTTTTAATTTTTACTCTAAACTAGTTCCATGAACAAACTGTACCATCTGGTAGTGACTAGTGACTTAATAATAATAATGCCAATTTTTACACTCGCTCAAACAAAATTGAGGCAAGCAATCACAAAATTGTCTGAGAAGTTTTTTAAAAAAATATCAAATATTTTTCCACAAAATTTGCATATAGAATTCGTATTTCAAGCATTTTTCCTAAACACATAAACGCCTCCACTTGTCAGCTTTTCAGATGTTAAAATTGCATCAAACTTTCAGACAAATTTGTCTGAGAAGTTTTTTACTACGAAATGTTTTCTAATGCCAGCTTTGACTCTCGTTCAAACAAAATTGAGTCAAGCAATCACAAAATTGTCTGAGAAGTTTTTTACCACGAAATGTTTTCTTTCTAATGCCAACTTTGACTCTCGTTCAAACGAAATTGAGTCCAGCAATGACAAAACTGTCTGAGAAGTTTTTTGAGTACGAAATTGTATCTTTTTAACGCCATCTAGTTTAACCCGATCGCACTTAGTTCTATAACATGAGATACTGATTACCAAAGGCATCTATTGGAATCTTGTATTAAAAATACTAAAAACTTTTCCACAAAATTGGCATATAGAATTCGTATTTCAAACATTTTTCCTAAACACATAAACGCCTCCACATGTCAGCCTTTCAGATTTTAAGATTTCATCATACTTTCAGAAAATGAAACATTTTATAAAAAAAAATGTTGATGCCAACACATTTATTTCTCTTCTTTGCTAAAAGCTGCAAAAAATGTTAATATTAAAAATAGTTTTAAATTTGTGAGTTTTTAAAATTCTTTTCAGCTAATTTTCCATACTTCAAAAGCTTATAATTTTCTTTTTAAATTCAGCACACAATTATTTATGAATATTTGATAGACACAACCAGCAAAAGTCTGACAGGCAAAGAGTCCAGTGGTGCACGCTAGAAGAGTTTTGGGGGTTCAAGTCTCATTCCCAAATGTGTGTTTGTTTGAAAAATTGTGGGGTGGCAAATTTGGTTTCAAATGATTTTGGGTTCAAAAGATGTGCAGATTCCGCAAAATGAAATCCTATTTATGTGCGCCACTGAAAGAGTCCAATAAATAGGCAAAAGTGTGGAATGTTTAGAACTCGCAACGTTAAGTTTTATTAAAATTAAAAACCATTTTGTTTGTTTGAAAAATTGTGGGGTGGCAAATGTGGTTTTAAATGATTTTGGGCTCAAAAGATGTACAGATCCCCCAAACTGAAATCCTATTTATGTGCGCCACTGAAAGAGTCCAACAAATAGGCAAACGTGTGGAATGTTTAGAACTCGCAACGCTAAGTTTTATTAAAATTAAAAACCAAAGCAAAATTGTTGCTGCAGTGGAATAAAATTATTGTTGATACTATATTTTGAATAGGATACAAAAATATTTTAGAATTCTTTATTGAATTCATGATCTATATTATAGTTAGATTTTTTAAATTTAAATTTACTTTGGTGTGATTATTGTGGGGTTTTACAAAACACAAAGAAATATTTAGTATGTTTAAACATGACAATTCAAGCCTGTTTAGATTGGGTTTCAAACACGTGACGCTCTAACTGGAGATACAACATACAGCAATGGGAAAAATTAGAAGAGGAAAACTATTTATTAACAAAACGTAGTGGCACAGATAGAACTTTTTCTATTCGCGCTTAAGAAATACAGCTACGATTTTAAAAATATATTTAAATATAACATCAATCAATCAATGTGATGCGAACATTTTTCAATGATTTTATTTTATTGTTTTTAATATGAAATTAAGTAAATTGATTCAAAAGTCACCGTGAGTCGTTTATTTGTTTTCTTATGTTCTTTCATATAGACGAAAAGTTGAACAGAAATGTGTTGTTCACACACCTACACAAATGTAGAAATATATCTATATCAACTCATATACACATATTTTTGTATTGATATATCCACCTCCACATACAATGCATAAAATTCTTTATTTAATTCATTTTGATGCGTGTGTCATCATTCGTATTCGTATACACATTTCAAATTGTGAGAGTCGGAAAAAGTGTTATTCTTATCCGTCCATCAATTCATTTCTTCTTGACATGGATCCACTTAATTTATTGGTTAGTTGGTTGATTGTGTGGTTGCTACCACGGCTCGGAAGCACAATTAGCACCTAAAGTACCGTTTTGGTGCCACATTCTTATTTATGTTGATATTATTCACTTAACTGGCCATAACAGCTCGTTACCGTGTTAGGGTTTGCCGCAAAAGGCGCCTTCTTCAGTTGACAACATTAAGAGGTGATAGCGCGTCCTCAACTTGGTCCTTCCACCGAAGACATGGTCTCCCTTTTCGTCGTCGACCTCCAACTACCACTTCGAAAACCTTTTTCGCCGAAGCTTCATTGTCCATACAGGAGACATTTCCAAACCAGCGTAGCTGCCGGATGTTCATTCACTGTGCTATGTCCATGTCTTTAAACAGCTCATGGCTCAGGACCGAAGATCTTCGGCTCAGGACAAAGTATCTTCCTTTAGAACGGTGTGGCAGAACCCCTTTGAAAGACCTACTACTCTTTGCAAATAAGACGAAAGCCATAACAATGAACTTATTCCAGAAATGAGAAAAGGATCAGACGTACATATGCGGTAGTACTCGTACAATGGACCATTCTGTCTATGTAAGGCGTACTCGCTGCCGCCATAACCTAACCTAACCTTCCTCTCGAGCACCTCAAGGACCGCTATGTCGCTACGCGTCAAGGTCCATGCTTCTTCGCCATAGAGGGAGACGGACAGAATAAGTCTCCTATAGAGTGAAAGTTTTGTCGGTTCAGAGAGGTCTCTGTTGCCTCAGTTGCCTACGAAGACCGTAGAAGCTCCTATTGGCAAGAGAAATCCTTCGCTTCATCTCCAAGCTGACATAATTTCCGCTGCTTATGGCGGTGCCAAGGTAGACGAAATCCTTGCCAACTTCAAAAGCATACCTGTCGGCCTCGAAGCGAGACCCTAGCCGCTTCGAGACCCTACGTGTGTGTAGACAACATGTACTTCGTCTTGCCCTCATTTACCGCCCGACCTCTTTTGGCAGATTCTCTTTCGATTGCCACAAAGGCAGCGGGCACGTTTCCCTCTTTAGGTCCGATGATGTCAATAACATCGACGTAAGCAAGGATTTGGACACTCTTGTTGAAGAGAAGAATGTATCATAACCGACCTTGCAAAAACGCTTTCCATGGTGAAAGTGAAGAGGTCACACAACAAAGGAGAACTTTGTCCCAAGCCATGGATGGATCGGAAAGGTCACTTCCAACCTTGAGACTTCCAAAGTCTCACGAGACAAGTTTAGTTTACCAAGTTTAGACAATGTGGCGCTTAGGCGATGGCTTATCGGGCTATCATATGCCTTGCAATAGATAAAGAGATAGTGGTGTTGATATTAATAATAATAATTTAATAATTGACTGGCACGACAGCCCGCTTACGCGAGACTAAGGCCTAGCTTCCCGCAACCACCCGTGTTGTGCGTGTGAATTTGTACGCGGGTGGAAGGGACCTACAGTTTTATGCCGGTTCCGAACGGCAGGTTGGGAGCTTTTTCATAAGCAATTTTTACTCTCAGAGGTTTGCCATTTCCAGCTGAGAGGACAGCCACCGAAAGAGAAAACTAGTTCTCCCGTTATTTTTTTTAGGTGTTATTACAGGCAGTATTTGAACCTGAGGTTGCTGCCTGCGACTCGCGGTCCAACGCACTAACCAACTGAGCCACGGCGGTGTTGATA
This sequence comes from Melieria crassipennis, assembly GCA_963668005.1. Taxonomy (NCBI): domain Eukaryota; kingdom Metazoa; phylum Arthropoda; class Insecta; order Diptera; family Ulidiidae; genus Melieria; species Melieria crassipennis. Next base: position 77,721,857 of record OY764962.1, on the reverse strand, counting down.
TTACCTTTTTTTAATCTACTTTGTGAGATCCAGGAAGTGTTGAAGCCTCCTGAACCACATGATTGAAATTGTTCTGAGGTCTTTCGGGAGCGAGCGTAGCCTGCTCCTTTCTAAACCCGAGCATATATGCAGAAAATGGGTCAATGCCTCTCTCTGATTCTTCTTCCCACAACTGCGACAATCATTGTTAAAGGCCAGCGGGCCGCTAGTTTCCCCACAGATTAATAACCCATTAGGAACGCAGTGAGTTTTTGTGATATTTTCTCAGGTGTTTCCAAGCAGTTGCTTCGCCATGTTCAGGTCGTACTTTGGCCTTGTTTTCCAAAGATTTAATGATCTGTTTATGATCAACGTCTCATTGTTCGTCAATTTGCTTGTCTTTTTTTAATCATTTTTTTCTCCTTACCAGTGACGCACACAGGGAGGAGGTTTGAACCTCCCCAAACATCCCCTAGCCATAGCCATTTTCCTTGCTTTATCTGTTTGAGTAAGTTCTTCACTCGTCATAGACTGTAGACACTTAGATGTATCGTTTCAGATAGTCATAGAGCCATCGAGTCATCTGCTTTTACATATTATTTGTCTGTCGGTCCACTTTACCATTCTGTGGATTCTTATTTGGTCTGCATTTGTTTGCCCAACTCTTTTCTCATTGTATCTGTCGATATGCTAGTAGATCCGTACAACTTTTAGACGATATGTTTGTAATTGCCGCTCAAACTTCCATCTATATTAAAATCTGTTCATTCATCTTTCGGCAGTCTAGCCTCTGGTTTTTTTGCCGATGCGTTTGTTTAACATTTCGCGTTTGTGATTCTGTGATGCTGTTCAATTTTCCGTTCATACCAAAGTCTCTTTCCAGGTGTTTGTAGTTTTATACGTGTTGCTCATTCGCTCAAATTAAAGTAGATTATAATATATATACATATATATATTTCTTCATAGATAAAAAAACATGACAAATATTTTTTAAAAAAGTTTCTCTATTGCATTAACCCAACAAACATCAAATCTGTTTCTGATTCATTGAAGTACAGCCCACACTCTCGATCACTTTTTTGCGATTAGTTACTTAGCTGGACACTACAAAAATTTTCATACGAGATATGCTGCAGCCAATACAGCAACAAATTTCTATAATTTTTTTTTATATTTAAAATTTTCTTTGAAGCCCCAACAAGTTTGAAACTATTGTGTATTATTCAGGGTTAATTTTTCTGAGCATTGTTACATAAATTACAAATAATTTTTAAATTTTTGATTTCAGAATTTTTGAAGTTCTAAACATTTTATTAGTTTGATCTAATATTCATAGATCTAATATTAATTTAAAAATATTATTTAAACAACCAACAATCCGCCTGTTTAATTGTTCAAAGGGCTAATGCAGCCCTTCATCTTTCTGCCTACTTGTGTATTCTACCTTTTTTGACCATCTAAATCAAATTTTCACTTAATTCTTCTACTGTATGCAGAAGTTTTCAGAAATGCGTTAAATCAACTGTTGGCCTTTTGTCCGCCGTAACACAATCTTTCTTCTCAAATGTTCAACAGACTAAGCCCAACTCTTCATCCAGGATCCATTCGGGTTTGTTCATCCAGGACAATGGGGTTTACAGTCTGACAGGAACGTCACATGTCCTATGCGCAGCTTTATTGTTCAAAAAGGACATTCCGGCTGTCTGTCACACATGTGCATAAATTTAAGCCCACACACAGAAACAAATAACATATTTACATTTTTATATGTGAAATATGTAAACTTGGCAGGTTTCGGCAAATTTAATTAAATATATAAAAATAATGACATACAATAAAAGAAAAAATAGAAAACAAAAATCCATGCACCTCGCTTGCGAAAAAAATGTGCGCGCGCGTAATTTATAAAGCGGCGGCAAAGCTCATTGAAAAAAGTCGACAACCAAAGGCAGAGAGGCAAATAAAAACAAAACCAAAACAAAACAAACAAAAAACACAAATCAAATCGAAATCGTATCAAGAAACTGCAGAGGTATTTAAGAAAGCAAGGCGACAGAACAACGAAGAAAATTCGCTCAATTGGCCGACGGCAACAACACAACGTGCGCGGGACGTGCCGGCGACCGTATAAAATATAAATAAAATCTAAGCAATGAAATGACTTTAACGTTGGCGGCAAATGTTGAACAGATAAATTCACATATTTAGCACTGAGGGCGTGTCGGGGGGCGGGGAGACAACATGCGGCGATCGCAATGCCATCCAACGTGTTGGCAGGCGCGCAGCTGACGCACGAGACGCATCATAATTTTTGCGCGCCCTGCAAGCCGGCCAATTTGTCCCACTCCTACACACACACACACACACAAACACATACAATTGCACATGTGTGTGTGTGAATGTGTGTTTATGTGTCATTTATGTTTTCTTGTGTCATTGTGCGCTTTTGATTAAAATTAAAAATAACTGAAATTTCAACATATAAACACACACACTGACACAACGATGAGTGGTAAAATTTTATTAATGTCACGCACACAACAACAACAAATACAATAACGATGAAGAGCAGCCACAGTCGCATTGTAAGAAGCGGAAAAAGACACAGACACCGTCAAAGAGGCTGACAGCGTGTCGCTTATATTGAGCGCTGATTCGCTTCGACAGCAACGCACACACACACGCATACATATGCAATCGTTGCGCCAAACAACAACAAACACAGCCGTCTTTCGACACAACGCACACGAACCGCCTTCGCCGCTCGATGTTATCGCTCACGCGGTGTACGCCTTTAACTTTAATTTATTAACTTAATTTACACTGTTCAACAGGTTTTTTGAGTAAATCGTAAATCGTTTTTCATATTAATAACAGTAAAATAATATACGAAAGGTTAAAGTTAAAGCAGTTGAAGAGATAATTGATTATTTCATTTTTGGTGAGTTGGGTGGGACTAATAAATACCGAATTACATGAAACATGGGAATTCTAGTTTCCACAATAATTTCCATAAATATGCTAGAAATTCGACTTAGGATGCTGTCTGACTTTTTAATGCATAGTTAACATTTTATTTTAAATTAAATGAATGGGAAATTATTTCATATTCTGGAGATTGATGGGACTTGGAAATGCGGACTACATCAAACATCGAATCAAAGCTCTGAGAATGGGAAGTTTGAGCTATAAATAGTTTTCATAACTATTCTAGTTAGTTTCCACAATAATTTCCATAAATATGCTAGAAATTCGACTTAGGGTCGGCTCTGACTTTTTAATGCATAGTTAAAATTTTATTTTAAATTAAATGTATGGAAGATTATTTCATATTCATGAGATTGATGGGACTTGGAAATACGGAACTACATCAAACATCGAATCAAAGCGCTGAAAATGGAAAATTTGAGCTATAAATAGTTTTCCTAACTCTCTGACTTTTTTTAGTGCACAGTTAAAATTCTATTTTAAATGAAATGGAAGATTATTTCATATTCATAAGATTGATGGGACTTAGAAATACCGAACTACATCAAACATCGAATCAAAGCGCTGAAAATAGGAAGTTTGGGCTATGAATAGTTTTCATGAGAATTCTAGTTTCCATAATTTTTCTACAAATTCGACTTGGGGTGCTCTTTGATTTTTTAGTATATAGTAAAAATTTCATTAAAAAACTATTAGATGAAGTTTTTGAAAAATCCTTCATCATCAAATTTCAGCTCAAACAAGTTAGTTAAGCTTTATTAAAAATATTAACAAACCTTTTTTTCGAAAGTAACTGCAGCTATGTTCGTTAGGTTAGCTTAGGTGTCTCACATAAGGCAAACTGAGTTCTTTTGTGTTACCACAAACATCGGTTGGACGGAATTTCTATAGATGAGGTCGTTTCTGTCTTTTGAGCCATAAAGGAATCGTACTACTTGGTTCTAGCAGATTGCAGTGCATTACACCGCTTTAAAAAGAGATTTCCATTAAGAATTTCTGAACTTCAAAATTAAATAAAAAGATTTGTAGAGCATATCTCAAAAAGCTTTAACAGCTTTAATCCTTCTAATCTTTTCTAAATTATTGGGTGTGACTGGATCTGATTTGAATTATGTTGTTTTCAAGAAGCTGTTAAAAAACTTTCTAATCTATTTTAATCTATTGGTGTATAAATAAAATTTGAGTTTTTTTTGTAACTTTGAACTTTGCTTTAGGACTTTTCTCATCTTTTATGCAGCTTAGGGATTTCGCGTTAAAAAAGTTCCTCGTCTTTTGAGACGATCCAAGAATCAACTCAACCCTCAAATTTTGGCTCATTCGTAAGAAGTAAAATGCTGTTCGGCCAGGCCATGAGTCATGAAACAAGTGTTAGTTGAAAAAAAATAACAAGTGCGATAGGACATCCCATTGAAACGCCTCCAAAGATTCCTTGACATCAACACTTATTTGTGCCTCCCATAATAAGAGAAAGAAGGTAAGACCCTTCCGCCGGACGGAAAAAGAAAGCCATTGTGATTGCCTACTGAAACGAGCAATAAAGTTAATGTTGACCGTTGACAGGTTAGCCAAGTCTAGGAAAAAGAAAAGAAGCTTACAAGGTAAGGAAATTTGTTCCTAACCAGGGCTGTACATAAACATTGTCTCTTCTTCATCTACCGAACCGCAGCTACAACTTTTTTATCTATCGAAAAACAGCTCCGAAAGTTTTCACTGGGCCAGGTTCCCTGTGAATGCTACGTTTTTTTGGTCTTTATCTGCTCAATTGTGCCAAATTTCCATCCTTTCATGGGTCTTTTCAGTTTTAGGGACAGAGTAAAGTGAGAGACAGCCAAGTTCGATCGAACAATCCACTATGTGTGAGCAAATAATAAATTTTTTTCGAAAGCAAAATCTAAAATCAAATGAACGGTAGGCCGAAAATTTTGAAAGATCACCTTTTTTTGAACAGACCTCCTATATGCCTGCTTGAGTCTCAATTACGGAGTTCCCATTGAGAGTAGCATGGATTTAGTTCAATTATTTTCAGCTGTGTGTACCATTCCTAACTCATCAGTGATGAGTTATCGGTTATCGACAATGATTTTGTGTCCTGACCCATTCGTTAGTGAACCTCTATTCGTACAAATAAATTGTTCAGAGCAAAGAGAGGCAACTGTTAACCGACTTCAAAGTGTAGATTCCAACAAATGACTTGAAGGGTGCCCGACTATCTAAGAAAACACAAATACTAGGTGGAAGCAATACTAACTAATTTTGTGGAACTATTTAACACTTGTTGACTAACGTTGGAACTATAAGTCCGACAGCATTGAAACTTGGTATGGCGTCGTCCCATGGATTCGTCGTTCCACTGGTCGAATTTCATGGGCGTTGAACAAGCGACGTGGAACTCTTTCTGCAACACAAATTTTCTTATAACTTTGGAATATAAGTGGCCAATGGCACTCGCTACAAACTTATATATATCTTAGAAAATATCTAATATTTTAAAGCATTTTCACTTTTCTTTATCATTCACCTAATTTTTTTAATTTAATTTATTAACACGAGCACATATTCATTCACACTCGTATAAAATTATCAACAAACAAATTTTAAATTTCAATTTTATTTCATATAAAAAAAATTTCTAAAAAATTTGCTACACAGTGTAATGGGGCCAATAAAAGAGCGTTGTGGATAGTGCTCTTTCAATTTATGTGCATAGAACTTAAAATATTAAATATGAAATTTACCGCTTCGTTTTGTGCTGCTTGACGGCTTTGAGGAATTTTTTTTATATATTTTCACTGCTGCTACACTCTAAGCGGTTCTGCTATTCTTGTTGTTGTTGTTATTAGTGTTGTTGTTTATTAAAATTATAGTGGCTTTTTAATGCCAGTAAGAGTCGCGCTTTTGCCGTATTTAATGTTTAAATACAACTTTTTTCTAGTTCTTGTTTTGGTTGTTGTTATTATTTGTTGTTTTTGTTGTTGTTATTATTGTGCTGGCTATTTATTAAAATGAATTATTTGCTAACCTGTGTTATTATTGTGGCGGTTAATATGTGGTTTTGTTGTTATTCGATTTGCTGCCGCTGTTGCGCTGGTGTTGTTGTTGTTGTTATTATTGTGTTTAGTTATAATTTAAATGTAGCCATTAGCTGGGCTTTTGCAATAAAAGCAAATCAAATTTACTTTTAGCTACAATTAGCACTGCACACACACACACACACATAAACGCGCGCCAGCAAACAAACACACACACACTCACACGCGCACTTGTGCCGCAATCCACTTGTCTGTGTGTGTGTGTGCGTTTGTTTTGCTGCGTGTAAATCAAATGAAACCAAGCTTAGCGTTGGGGGTTTTTGGTTTTTTTTTTAATTTTTTTTGTCATTTTTTTATTGTTATTGTTGTTATTTGTATTTGGTATGTTAGGTATCAGTGGCACTGCTGACTTTTGTTATTTACCATTTTCGATTTTTTCACACAACAACACAACAGCAATGCATAGACAACAACAATAACAAAAAACACACACCAACCAAACAAACGCAGCGCAACACTTCACACGAAAACGGCCGAAAAGCTAAAATCCAAATTAGAATTGAAAAAATCGCAAACAATCACAAACAAACGAATTACTCGCGTTCGCAATGAATGAATTGTCGCGCGTTTTGCCGTACTGCGCCCATTAGCGGCTTTTTTTTTTATTTACGCTTTTATTTCTAATTCTTTCAGCTTTTTTCAATTTTTCAAATATTTTTTTAATAATTTATTTTCTTTTTTCTTTCTTTTCTTTTGGTTTGGTGGGCACTTCACCACACGTAAATCACACAAAATTGCCGCCGCTCGCCACTGCAACGCGTTACGTTTCGTTTATTTTATTAAAAGGCGCGTATGTGTTTGAGTGTGTGTGTGTGTGAGCATGTGTCAGTCTTCATTGACAATGAGCACAACACAACAGCAGCGCCGTCGCCGCACCACAAAACAGCACCGCTAGTCCGATCTGCACCGGAGGACGTCGCCGGCCAAACTGTGCGCCAACGACACAACAACGCTTGATTTTCCTCCGCAGTCGCGTCGTAACGCTGTCTGTTGTCTGCTGTGTGTGTGCGCGCTCAACAGGCGTTGTTGCGTGAGTGTTGCCGCCGCCGCAATTGCTGCTGTTGCCGGCGCTGTTGTCAACAACATGTCAAGTTGACAACAAAAACCGACAGCGGCGGCATTTCAAAAATGTCCACGACACACTCGCGCGCGCGCCAATTTTTCGCCAGCAATGTTGCCAATCATGTTGCTGACCTTAAGCAGCAAGCAGCTGTTTGATTTGTTGCTAAGCGAATGTGCGCTCTTTACTCTCTCGCTCTCAGTGAGTTGCGTTGTTGGTTTTATTTAGTTGCGATTTGTTTATCGCGTTGCCGCTTGAAAAGCTTTTAAATTCGCTCTGTTTACCTTTTAGTGATGCGCTTTCCCACCCCCACCCCCCAGCGTGTAAGTGTATAGGTGTGTGTGTGTGTGTGTGTGTAGGGGGGAAATATAACAACGTGTTCGCACGGCTTAATGTAGTTCGTGGCGTATGAGTGACATTAATTGTGGCCATTAAAATTTGCACTTTTGTCTACGGTGCGTATGAGTGATTTTAGTTTTTGGCGTAAAAATTTCATATCGAATGCATTTTCCACTCTACACTCTGACGTCTCTTCAAGCTATTAGCACCTAAACGAACGAATTTTTGAGACTTTTTAAGACTTTTTTTCACCAATTCAGCTATGAAATCGAATGTAAAAAATTTAATCAATATAGTTTTCAACGAAACATTGTCGGAACTTTCGAAGTCTGCATTCGAAATTACTTAAAATTTAAAAATTTGAATTGCATGGACGCATACATTTCACTAGTTCTAACTATTTCTTTACAATTTCCATATAAACATATTAAAAGAACAATATTGAAAGAACACTGTTTTTCAATGAAAAATCATTTCAATAATCATTTTGTCGATTGCGTTCCAGGATTTTTGATGTCAAAAATACAACAGGCTGCAGAAGGCTCAAAAATGTCGATAAAATCATGGAAATCGTGAAGATCAACAGTAATGTAAGCACTGTTTTTATTGTCGAGAAGCTAAACAATAAAAAAAAACAGTTTGGAGACACTTGAACAAGACTGGATACGAAAAGAAGCTCGACGTATGTCATGAACCGAATTTCCATTTGCGAATCGCAACAAAATCGGCCGATTTCTCAAGCAGATGGTGACTGATGATGAAAAGTGGATCACTTACGACAACGTCAAGCGAAGACGGTCGTAGTGGAATCACAGTGAACCGATGCAAACTTTGGCCAAGCCAGGATTGATGGACAGGAAGATTATGCTGTGTTTTTGGTGCGATTGACAGAGAATCATCAACTGCGAGCTGCTTCCCTACGGCAAAACTCTGAATCTGGACCAAAACTGTCAGTAATTGAACTGTCTCAAGGAAGCAACTGTAAGATACGGCCAGCTTTGGCCAATCGGAGAGGAATTATGTTCCATCACGCATCGATAGTGACGCGCCAGTAGCTCCGGGAGCTTGGTTGGCAGGTTCTAATGCATTCACCTTATAGTCCAGACCTGAGACAAAGTGATTTCCACCTGTTTCTGTTTATAACAAAGGATTTTCTGGAGAAAAATCGGTGTCCAAAGAAGTTTGTGACAGTCAACTGACCCAGTTTTTTACCAATAGAGACAAGGATTTCTATTATCATGAAATTACCTTCAAGAAGGGAAAAGGTTATGGAACAAAATCGTGCATGTTTGACCTGAATCGAATCATTCTAACTATGCCTTCAATTTCGCAGAAAAATAATGAATTTCTCTTTACTAAACCTTTATTAGTATTTTAATTTTTTAATTGTATTTCCTTTTTTTATTTTGTTATTTTTTATTTTATTATTTTATATTTTATTTTTTTTATTTTATATTTATTTTATTTTTATTATCTTTATTTTGTATTTTATTGCCTTTTATTTAAACCATTTATTTGGCCCCACGAAGCTTCCACCACTGTTTGTTGTTTACAAAAGTCACGTGGCATCTGTCAGCAATATTCATTCATTCAAAATTGCGCTCATTTGTATGATTGCTCAGAGCTTTAGGAGCAACAGTTGGCATAAATGTTGCAGCTCTCAATGCTGCGTACTAGAAAAGAAAAAAACGCAACTACGTATGCAACAGCTGACTTGAGCTTTCAAGTCAAGTGGCTTCAAGTCGCTTTCGTTGGTGACTGTGTGTGTGTTTGTGCGCGCGCACACTGACAAAAGTACAACATCCGGTTGTTACATTTTAAATTTAAATTCGAATTGAATTTTAAATTTGCTCAATCAGCTAAAAATTAATATCTTTGTAGAGTTTAACAATTTTTAAGAGATGAAAACAAAAATGTTTAATAGTTTTTGCTACACAGACATCGGCTACCATCAAGAGATGACACTGAAAACTTTGCTAAAATACTAGCATAGAGCCTCAACAAGGGTTTTCCATCTGATTCGATTTGAAACTGTTGAACTGTGCGATGTGATGTTAACCGCTGCTAGTTTCCTGAGAATCGCCTTCCATGAGGTGTTTTTTGCTTTTTAGCAACTTTTAGTCATTTGGTGATTCCAGTCAAGCGCCATTATTTTGCTGATGAATGGTGATTTTCTTACGTTTGACCTATCCATCGCTAAGAAAGGGTAATCTACTTGAGTAAGCAGATAACCAGTAGAGGTCATTCTGAATGTGTTTGGATAGAATTGTTTGAAAGTTATGTAAAATTATAATAGAGATGAACGTCTCAAAATTTGTTGGTGCCTCCTGTGAGGTCAGTGAGTTTTGATCGACGAGACAAATGCTGTTCAGCGAAACGTGGTGATGGCGGAGCTCAACTTCATAACGTTGGCATTCAATGCTATCAAACGCCTATTACCGGATCGCCGGATGTCGACAAAGTGGAGCAGAAGTCGCTTGTCCTTCTTGCTTGCTTCCCAACGCTCTCGTGGGAGTCGCCAAGAGGGTGGTACTGAATATCAGTGATATAGTCAGCACAGTAATGGGGAGTCGCGCCATCCACTGCGATGGAGAAGCCACAGTGGATGGCGCGAGTGAGCCATAAGTTGTGTTTAAGTGAGTTTTTCACTTAGATGGCTGCCACTCCAACCTGACCTAACCTTTCCCAAGCAAAAATAATAAATCAAAATTAAATCAAAGCAAAATACATGGTATAGCAATAAATTTAAGTTCCAGTTTCTAAAAGCCAAATCTGTCGTCTCAAGGGGACTTGCGAGTACATAAGAACTACAGTGAAACCCGTTTAAGTATCTTCCCTCTTAACCCTTTCGCTATTTTGTTGCCATATGGCAACATGCTACTTTGTGGACGTCTGTATCCTCTATGGTTGCAAGAATACATTTTTTGTTGGTCCTTAGAATAGTTTGAAGTTTTAGGAAAAATACGAAATTAATAAACTGAAAATTAAAGTTTAAAGAAGAAAAGTATACACGTTTTTTTAATGGTATATCTTGACATAGTAAAGGAAGAAGAAGCAGGAAAATTAGATAACTTTTTAATTTGACGATTTCTTTCAATTTAGATACTTTTTTTTTTAATTTTGGCTGAAGTAAATGAAGAAATATTCAAATTTTCGTTATGCATAAAAAGTTTTATGTTTAAATAATTATTACAGCCACAACGATGTGGTTGCTTTCATAGAAAAACACTCTAAAATAAAGGGTGCGAGTATAAAAATTAAAAAATTTCTTATCGAATGTTGCTAATATATATTTTTGGCACTATATCAATTCAAAAAGGCAAACTAATGGCTTCCCAACCAGTCTGGAGTATGATGGTGTAGTATCTGACAACACTTTAGACTCTTGCGACTTGTTTGCACAATTTTTCCAGAAGGTTTATGTGATGCATGATTCTACCATCATTCCCAAGTTTCAAACTGCACCTTTGCAACCAATAACTTCCTTTCAAATATCAGAGGAGGACGTCTTGTCTGCCATTTCAAATCTGAAACCCAACTCGAAATTTGACAACGAGGGGTTTTCGCCTTTGTTTTTCAAACTCTGCGCGGCAGCTGTAGCTAAACCTATTGCACTACTCTACCAAGAGTGCATAAACACAGGAACTTTTTTAGAGCCATGGAAGTTGTGTTCAATCGTCCCAATATTCAAAGCTGGTGACCGTAACGACGTCTGCAACTACAGGCCCATCGTCAAGCAAAGTACACTGGCTAAGCTGTTCGATCAAATTATACAGATTAAACTGTTCGACCATTTGAAGTTGGCCTTGTGTGACTGCCAGCATGGTTTCTTCCCTGGTAGATCGACATGCACTAATCTTGCTCTAGTCACCAACCAAATGATAAACGCTTTCGAGAATCAAGCTCAGCTTGACGTCATTTACACGGACTTTTCCAAAGCTTTTGATAAAGTTCACCATGCAATCCTCCTCCAAAAACTACAAGTTTATGGGGTTGGTGGCAAACTATTAACATTTTTCAAAAGCTTTTTATCTGGTAGAAAGCTATTCGTTAGTATGGGTCTCACCAAATCGAATACCCTTGTCAACGCATGGTCAGGCATACCACAAGGGACGCACTGTGGGCCACTGTTATTTCTGATCTTTATCAATGACCTACCTAGTAACTTTAATTTTGCTAATTGCCTAATGTTTGCGGACGACGTTAAACTTTTTCTAAGTGTCCGAGACTTGTCTGACTGTAAAAAATTACAGTCCGATATAAATACTTTTGCCCAATGGTGCACAATTAACCACTTATATCTGAACACGGAAAAATGTTGTGTGGTCACATATTCGAGAAAGCCTTTAAATGTCGAGTTTAGTTACAGGCTAACCGATTGTACTTTGGCTCGCTGCTATGAGATGAAGGACCTGGGTGTTATTTTTGACACTAAACTTTCATTTTCAAAGCATGTTGACTATATAGTCTCAAAATCTTTTGTTATGATTGGTTTTATTAGAAGAAATACGGCGGACTTTAAAGATCCTCAGACTTTAAAGTCTCTCTACACTGCGCTGGTAAGAAGCCGCCTGGAGTACTGCTCATTAATTTGGAACCCATATTACGAGGTTCACTCAAATAAAATCGAACGTGTACAAAAAGTATTTACGAGAATCGCTCTGCGCAAGCTGCACTGGCCTGATGGTTTACCATCCTATATCGGCAGACGTAAATTGCTTGGGCTTCAGTCATTATGCGATAGAAGAATTTACTACTCGTTAGTTTTCGCATACAAAGTCACGAATGGCAAAATACATTGTGCTGAATTAGCAAATCTTTTAAATCCGTTTATTCCCCAACGAACCTTGCGGAATAACCGTCTTTTCATCAGCGCTATTCGCAAAACAAACTATGCATTTAATGAGCCAATTTTTAGATGCATACACCTGTGCAACAAGTATAGCAGCATCATAGATTTTAACTCCTCTTTCTCTAGATTTAAGCTTAACCTGTTTATTATTTTTAATTAGTCTGTAAGAACTTTTTCTGTAGACCGAATAAATGAATAAATATATATGTAACCACATAGACCGCCTAAAACGTAAAATTTAAAATTGTAACTATCCCCAGTAAAAACCTGTAGCGAAAGGGTTAAACATCTTCTAAGTTTAAGCAAGCAACATTTGTGAGCACTATGTACGCTCAGTACTTAACCCGCCTAAGTACCCAACCCTCTTTAGTACTCCACCCGCTTAAGCACCTCAAAAAGATTACATTTATAAGTGAAGTACTTAAGGGGGTATTACGATTTTTGAAATTTTTTTTTTCGATTTTTTTGTTATTGTTTCATTCTATTCGTATATGCGTCTAGAATTCGTCCCCCGAATATCAGATCGATCCGTACATTAGAAAAAAAGTTATTGATATATATATTGTTATATGTATGCGTGAAAAAGAAGCGAACGCAGGGCGCGCGCTCCCATTTAACGCGTTTTTCTCGAAATCATGTTTTTGAAATCGGTTCCAGCTCGGGAGAAAAACTGTAAAGTGCAATCGGCCTAATTTTTTTTCTACTTATTTTTAAATACAATATCTAGTGCCTGACGAGAGCTTTTTTTTTTTACTTCGTATTTTTTTTCTACACGACTTTTCGTCCCAAAAAAACGACCATTTTTCGTATGTTTTTTTAAAGTGCTGCCATTTTGTTACATTTAAAGTTAGAAAAATTTCCTCTCGTCAGGCACTAGATATTGTACTTATCTTTCAAAAACACTTTGATTTTTAGATTTCAGATATGCAGAATTGCTGATCTAGCTGGAACCGCAACTGATTTGCCGACTGGGATGTCCACTTCAGCGCCCTCTATAAATTACACTTTAAATGAAAATGTAAAAAAAAAACTACTCTTGAAGTTTGATACTACGATGTGTAAAAAGATTTGAATAAAAAAAGTTTTTCAGTTTCTCAAAAAAAAAAGTTGAAAATTCATTGAAAATCGCCCAAAAAAATCGTAATACCCCCTTAAGCGTATTTTGCTGTAGTTTAAACTGTTATAAGACAACATGCATAAATATAGCTCAAGTCAAACAAATACCCATCATATGATGAGCAATTTGCTTACAAAATTCAAAAATCAAATACACATTTGAACAATTTCTTACATTTTACTTTTTTATTTTCAAAATTGCTTGTCGTCACATTTCAAAATTTTACAAATATATTTACTCATCATCATCATCATCATAATTATATGCATTTATGTATGTATGTATATAATATATAAGAATTTTGGTACTACACAATAATAATACATCATTATTTTTCATATTGTTTTTTTTCAATTTATTTCTTTTTGCTTATTTAACATTATCGTCATCGGTAAATTACATTCAGCATTGCTTTAAAGTAAATTTTTCCAAAATTTTTTGCTTTAATATATTTTTTTGGGGATTTTATTTAAGCTCATTGATATTTTAGGAAGGTGTATAATATGCCACAATGAAACGTATTGTTGTCATCTTTTGATTTTACATTTGAGGTTTTTGTTACTTATTATACTTTTGTTGGTGTTATGGGTTGTTTAAACAATTTCAGTGTTGGCCCAGACATGAGGCAGCACTTGTGAAGAGGACGCCAAAGCATAGATTTTGTAAATACAGAATAGACAAAACTTTTTAATTCTGACTTAAACTTGTAACCTAAATTTGCAAACAGTTTTGGGTGGAGTGAAATTTAAACAAAACTACAAAATTATATAAAGTTTTTGATTATCAATTAAAGAAACTAAACAAGTATCAGTAATTGGTAATGTTTAACATGAATATGGCAAAGTTTTAATTTTAATTTTGTTTTGTTACTTTAAGCGACTTTTCTGACTAATGTGACGCATGACTCGATTACCACTCGGAACGATCCACATGATTACTGACTATACCCGTAGGCAGCAATTTGACTGAAGTATGGTTTTCTCTTTAAACCTTTAAAAGCTATAATCGTGCACGTTTGAAATCAAAACTATGGGCCCGTTTATATTTTGCAAATCGATTGTTTAAGCATTTAATTTAATCGAGCTTGCACTTGCAAAGGCAGCAAAGTAAATGCAGCCATAGAAAATTCAAAAGACATGACACCAAACATTTTTCAGTCGAACTTTCAAATAGTACAAAAATTGGAACAAATTGTTAGAGTCTCAAAAGAGTTAAATACAAAGTTTTTTTCTCGCTTTTAAAAAGGCAGGAAAAGTATACAGCAGTTAAGTAACAAAGTTATAGTAAACAGCAATACTTAAAGCATAAATCAGTGTGTACAGAGACAAAATTTCGACAAACAAAAATTTACAAATGTTGTACAAACGATTGCGCGGTTTACCTACTCGTGACAGAACAAAGTTTTGGCGGTCAACAAAAACAATGATCAAGTAAACATCAAATTGCAGTAGAAGTGCTGAAAATCGGTCAGAAGCATTCCCACTGCGCACGGCTCAAGCGAACAACTGCAATTTTACGCAACAAAAAATGTGGTTAATAATACAAAAGAATGCAAAATCGACAGCAGCACTTTAAGTGAGGCACCGTACACAATCAAATGATTATGAACGAAAAAAAACAATCCATAGCGAGACAAATTTCACATATTTCGACTTTGCAATGTACAAAATGTTATAGGCTTTTCGTTACAATTCTCAATTAAAAAATATTCATACAAGTATAAGTTTTTGTTTCAATTTTTTGCTTACATTACTTGCGTTCGACTTAGGTTTAGTTAATAGCGAACAACAGCACACACCAATGGTCATTGGTATTGCTTTGCGTCTCATTTTGATTCTTTAGTTTCTTTTTTTTTTGCGTGTAAAGTGCATTTTGTTTCGCTCTTCTAGGGCCGTTTGTTACTATCAAAAATAAAGTAAGCTTTAAAAAAACTTATGGATGCTTAATAAATTATTTTCGGATTTTTCTTCTTTCTTTTGCACAAGTGGCTCAATAATTCCTTTAGCATTTCTTGCTTTTTAGTTTATTGCTGTTCTTGGGTTACGGTTGTTGTCGATTTTGTTGTTGTTAGCGTGCTGATAGTGGTGCTGTTTGGTGGTTGTTTGCGCATGCAGACCGAATACCAATGTTCCTAGCAACCGACTGCATGCCCGGCTCTGCACGGCTCTTACTCCCAATCCTTCTTTATCTCGAAAGTCCAGTCCCACTTCAGGTGGATGTGCTTGTCGTCATCGGTGAACAGCGACGACACGGAGTAGGTGCCGCGCGCCATCAAGCCCGACGGTGCCTCCTCGGAGGGTGTCAAATAGAACTGGATCTCCTTCTTCGGCGGATACGAGCCGACCATGTGTGTCATTTTGTCCACTAGGCGAAACATTAGGCAACAAATTAATATGGCATACAAAGGCGTTGGGCAGTGATTAGTAAGCGTTGTCTTACCAACAACTTTTTGTGATGTGGCATTGGACGGTATTAGTGCGGGCAACAGACACAGACACAACACACACACAGAGGCAGATATACAGTTAGTTTGAGTGTGGATAACAGACATTCATAGTTTTTACAATACATTTTTTTTTTGAATATTCCAGTGAAGTGGATCGGCAGCAGTTTTCGCAGCAAAAATACCAAAATTAGTGCAAACATTTGATATTCAAACTGAGACTTTAACACATAATTAATGCAAAAATGGCCAACGAGACCAGCAAAATATAACAAAAACTAAAAAGGCCGCACAGCCACACGGATGCTTTGTATTCACGCATTGTTTTTAAAAGCAAGTTTTTAGTTTTTAAATATGTTTTTTAATTGTTATTATAAGCAGCACATGTGAAGCGACTTGAATAACACGCAAATTGTATTGAACACTTGCAAGTGCCAAGCGATACTGAACGTAAATAGCTACAAAATTAAAATTGCAATACACAAACACCTACAACTGCAAAAATGTGCAAAGCAAACCCAAAGAAAACTCAGGCAAAACAACGATAAGAGGATTGCAGTCAGGCTTAACCGACTAATTGACACATGACAGTTGGGTTTAGGTTTCAATTACATACATATATATAGTGACAAATTATATACTTGGTACGCTTGATATGTACTGAGTCCAGCGACATACTTTTTAAGGCAAAAAGTTGTACAACATTTAAGAAATGTTTACTACTTAAAAAAATTATGTGCTAAAACGATTTAAAAGTGTTTCAGTAAGTATGGAATAATTTGTATTACTCGGTTTTACAGCTTTTGAGTGCATTCAAGGATTCCCCATTCCCAACAGAATTATCAATAATGGCAAGTATTTAAATTAGTATTGAATGGTTTGTTTTACTCAGCATTATAGAGGCTTATGAGCGACTTAAAGGTCACTTGATGGGAACAGTAAAATTAGTAATTGCAAATCAAATAATTTATAAAGCAAAAGCATTCGAAAAATTGCTCAAGGCATTCAAGGATTCCCCATTCCCAACAGAATTATCAATAATGGCAAGTATTTAAATTAGTATTGAATGGATTGTTTTACTCAGCATTATAGAGGCTTATGAGCGACTTAAAGGTCACTTGTTGGCAACAGTAAAATTAGTAATTGCAAATCAAATAATTTATAAAGCAAAAGCATTCGAAAAATTGCTCGCTTTTGTAAGAAAGATGTATTCAAAACACCTCTTACTCGTAAGAACCCATAACCAAAGACATTTCGGTACACAAAAATCCATATTCTCATACATGGAGCAATAAGTTTCACAACTTCTATATAAAAAAATAGTCTCTGCTCAATTGTATTCTTTGAACTAATTCATACTGAATTGCACAGATCAAAGTATGCTTTGACATCTCAAAGCATTCAACTTCAAAGCTCTGAATAACAAAACTACTCAAAGGGGCAATGAGTCATAAAAGCAATTTCTCCTATCTTTCCATATTCTAAGCAACATCTGGAAAATACATAGTACAGGACACCTTTAATAATACAAAAATCATGCAAATATGTCAAACAAAGCAATAAAACCCAACCGTGCAAAACATAGCAAATAAAAACCCAAGCAACATAAAAGTAGACAACATGTTAAGACAAAAGAACAAAAAAGAAACATAGTAACAAAAACCAAGAAACACAAGTAGATTACAATACATTTGACATTTACCTGGTACACCCAATCGACAAGTCTTTTGTACGTATTTAAGGCCATGAACAATTTCTCTTTGCACAATAAAATCGATGCGCACCTTGTAGTGGACACCCTCCTTAATGACGAATACCTGAAAGAAGCAAAACACAAAGCAAGCATTACAAAATGTAAAGGAGAGCATTGGTTATTTAGCAAAAAAAGTAAACTGAAAGCAGAGCAAATTTTCAAAGCGGATTGTGTGTAACAGCAGCAAATTATGCCGTTTACAGGAATTTGAATTTGAAGCATTTAATGATAATTTTTAAATAGCATTTGAATGAGTTTTCACCCACAATAGGAGAAATTATTATAAAGAAACAATAAAAAAAACTAAAATAACATAAAATGAAATAAAATAAAACATTAAATTAAATTAAATTAAATCAAATTAAATTAAATTAAATTAAATTAAATTAAATTAACTTAAATTAAATTAAATTAAATTAAATTAAATAAAATAAAATAAAATAAAATAAAATAAAATAAAATAAAATAAAATAAAATAAAATAAAATAAAATAAAATAAAATAAAATAAAATTAAATTAAATTAAATTAAATTAAATTAAATTAAATTAAATTAAATTAAATTAAATTAAATTAAATTAAATTAAATTAAATTAAATTAAATTAAATTAAATTAAATTAAATTAAATTAAATTAAATTAAATTAAATTAAATTAAATTAAATTAAATTAAATTAAATTAAATTAAATTAAATTAAATTAAATTAAATTAAATTAAATTAAATTAAATTAAATTAAATTAAATTAAATTAAATTAAATTAAATTAAATTAAATTAAATTAAATTAAATTGAATTAAATTGAATTAAATTAAATTAAATTAAATTAAATTAAATTAAATTAAATTAAATTAAATTAAATTAAATTAAATTAAATTAAATTAAATTAAATTAAATTAAATTAAATTAAATTAAATTAAATTAAATTAAATTAAATTAAATTAAATTAAATTAAATTAAATTAAATTAAATTAAATTAAATTAAATTAAATTAAATTAAATTAAATTAAATTAAATTAAATTAAATTAAATTAAATTAAATTAAATTAAATTAAATTAAATTAAATTAAATTAAATTAAATTAAATTAAATTAAATTAAATTAACAAAACAAAATAAAATAAAATAAAACAAAATAAAATAAAATAAAACGAACTAAAATAAAATAAAACAAACTAAACTAAAATAAACTAAAATAAAATAAAACAACATAAAATAACATAACAATACAACAAAATTAAACACAAAAAATCGTACAAGCTGCTCGTTTATACATTAAAGTCAGTGACAAACTAAATAGTTTGTCATATATTATACATTTCTTATAGTTCTATATACAAATTTGCACTGCTTCCTACACAAACAAACGCAGCACAAATTTACATTCAAATGATGCAGCAACTACTTAAAAATAATGTAAAGTATTTGTCATACTGCTGTGACGCAACTCCATGTATCTTTCCTATCACTGTCATTAGCACTTTGCTGACGTTTCAACGCTCAAATCAACCAACTGTTTTTCTACTTTCTTAGCTACACCACGTTCATGCATTCTCATTAACAATAATGAGTAGTATGTGTATGCAGTATTATCAACATTTGAAACGACACACAATGCAGCACGCTGTATGGAAGTTAGCAAACAATTCATCTCTTTCTAGAGCAGTATTACGTGTCGCCTTTTTTCGAAGTTGTTTATCGCTGGGGAGTTTCTTATCGAAATGGAAACCGAAAACTATTAGACGGCATGACAACACCAAAAAAATACATCTACAAGCTAATCAGCCAAAATATTCCAGGAAATTTTAAGAAAATAAATTCAAATTGTTTGCTGATTATAATAAATTTACAAACTCTGCTAGCAAACAAATCTAAAGTTGATATTTTACATTTGCTTCAAGCAGTATTTTTCTCTTTTAATCAATTTACATTAACAAACCTGTTTTTTTAGTTGAGTTAGATCACCGGTTAAATCCAATTCCATATCGGGGCGTCCCTCGACGACTAAGGCTAATTTCTTTACAATCACTTTGCGCAAATCGGTGGCGTCTACAACATTTAAAATATAGATAAACGTATTAGCATTTCCAGTGCAAATCAACTCAACTGTGCACACTTGCCAACAATGATTTTCTCTGCTTGCGCTGCGCCTAGCAACGCTTCTTTGTAGCGTCGCAAACTTTCGTCTTCCTGATCGGCAGCCATTATCTCTTCGATGGTCTTCTCTGGTGGTGGCTGATAGCTAGCATCGTGCACATCCTCGTCGTGGATCTCGTTCTCGGGGTGTGGTTCTGTTGACATTTTTACTTTGGTTGGCTGTTGTCGATCAACGATTATGGGCGCGTATAAACAACTGAAAGCAAGAGAAAATTATATGAAATGAAAGCTTTAAAAAATTAGAATATTTAATGATGATGATGAATAATTAATAATGTTAATAATTAATATTAATATAGAAAATAAGTTAAATTAATTCAAAGACAATCTTAAACAAAAATTTTGTTCTTACAAAAAAATAAAAAAAAAATTAATTAAATTAAATTAATTTGACAAAAAATTCATTAAACAATTTTATAGCTAAAAATCTAGTCAACAATTTTAGTACATTAAAATCTAAACAATACTTGCAGCAACTTAAAATCCAATCAAATAGTCTGAATTTCATTGAAACTTCTAACAATTAATACAAATAAATTCTTAAAACAAAAGAAAATTTAGGAAACATTAAATATGTAAGAAAATATATTAGAAAAATCTGGAATCGTATAACATGAATACATAATTTAAAAATGGAAACAATTACTCAGCAAATGTTTCAAAGCATAAACGCAAAAGGCAAAACAAGAAACTGAATTCAACAAATATTTGTGAGTATGTTTGTGTGCATTTATGGCTCATTGGGCGTATTTATAAAATGTTTTGCGTGTAACACAAACACAACATAAATGAAATATTTTAGAGCAACTGAGAACAAGTGAAATACTTATTTCAAATGAATTTCACTTTTATGTAAAGTTGTGATAAAATAGAAATAAAAAATTACTGTGAATACATCATTGGTTTTCCTTATAAAAGGTAACAATTTATGGAATAGTGTAATACAAATTCCATAAGAAAAAATTATCAACACTTGAATTATCATAAAATATTAGATAAACTATTGCACAAAGGTTTAGCAAAGCTAAAAATATTGCAGAATGTCAACAGTGAGCGATAAGCTTTCACAAATGCCACGGTTATGAATTCCAGCCGGTAATTCGCCTCCCCATCTGCAATCCGGACCATCATAAAACAACAAGGTCTAACAATGTCTAACGAGGAGTGAGCGAAAAACTGTAGATAAATGAACAACCACGTCAGACAAATAAATGTCTGGGCATAAATTAACAAATAATTGTGGGCCAAAAAACCAAATTAAATACTAGATATTTAAACGATAGCAACAACAACAACCAGCGTTCATTGAGCTTATTCCATTTATTTACTTGAGCGTGACAAGAGCAATAGCAAAGAGTAACCAAAAAGTAACAAAAATAAATAACAAAAACAACCAGAGATTCTATTTAATTATCGATTAATTTCAATCATTAACGTCGGCTCGCCTTGACTGCACCCGCGCACCAACCACCTACCACGAACCACCGAACAGCTGGGCCCACGTACAGTGTCAGCCGTCAGTGCTGTTCGCACCTAAACGCCACAGCAGCTCTCCACCAGCCCCTGCCAGCTGTGCGGTGCCGCTGCAGCTTTGTTAACCGAACCATCGCTCATCGGTGTCCGTCCAGCTGTTCTTTGCTGTAGCAGTTCAGCTTGCTTTGGGCTTTTGTTTCAGCAGCACTTTTATTGAACACTGCACTATGCTGCCAAGTTATATTGGTTGCGATTGGGAAAGCGACAATGACCGCTTTACGATATATGTGACATATGTAATTCAGATCAACACAATCCAGAATCAATTGAGAAGTGTCCATCGGTCAATTGGTTGATATGCACCAAAACTTTCAAAGTAGTTGACATAATGGAATCAAGTAGTGTATAACTTGCACTGAGACCCTCACTAAGAACTGTTGAGAAAATATACATAATCTGCAGATTTTTAAACAGGGTTGCCATATAACTTTAGTTTTAGTAATAATTTCATATAGAATCAAGTAGTCTACAGGTTTTACAAATATAAATAGTTGTGGCATTATCCTTTAACTCATTATAGGTCATTTTATTTATGAGCACAATTGATATAACTGATTTTTAATATTTTTAAATATTGTTTTAAGTAGACATTACTGTCCATTGTTTCTAAGGTCTTGCCTTCTCCCCTTAACTGGCAACTGCCCGAGCTCGCAACTGCTTGAAGAAGATCTGGTCAGCCTCACTGTTGGGTGATTCTGTGGCCTTCAATAGGCAAAATCCCTTGACATTAAGTTTGCCAGAGACTCTGGATCTATTTTAGACGGTGCGTCACTTTTGTTAAGCATATCATGTCCGGCAGCTCGAGTTCCAGTAGCTCATCCTCAAAGCAATCTTAACCAAGCGCCTGTGCCTAGAACGTCCTAAATCTGGACATTCACTCACATAGTGAGCAGCAGTCCAATTGTCCTCTAGACACATTTCGTTTAATGTTTTTATTATTTTTCTTATTATTATTCAAGGACTCACAGATCGTCAGTGAGTCCAGCATCCGAGAGGAATTTTAGTATATTTCCTAAACCTCTGGAAACCAAATCTGCACCTGTTATAAGAAAATCCCCCAGTTGTTTCTTTCGATTAAGTATGCATAAGTACAGGGCATTCTCCTATTATTTGTATTGCAGTTTCATTTTCCCGCAAGCAGAACCTGCAATATTCGTTTCCACGAATTCCTAGTTTGCCCTGTCAGCATACCTGTAATATTCCGTAGATTATTCTTTGAAATTCTCATAAATTCTTCGAATCTTATGTTGCTGTACGACCCAATAACCGCCTTGGAATGTTCTAAGCCTGGTTGGTTTTCCCAGTATTGATTCCTACTGGTTATCTCGTCTTTCCTGGTTATGATGAATAAATCTTCTTCTCCCAAAGCACAACAAGGTTCTGGGCCGACGAAGGGGGTAGAAAGCCATTTAATGTTATTTACAGCCCATTTTCATTTAAGATGAAAACAGATTTAAAATAAATAGAAAAGGGCATAATTACGTCGTTCAAGACCGACCAAATCACTTTTGTTCATTTTTCGATTTTAATTTTCACCTGTTTCCCGCACTACCCACAGGGTGTGCAGGAAACGCCTGACCGCTACTTTAAGCCAAATGTCGCAGCAGCTACATTTTATTTTTTAATAAAAACAATATATACACTTGTGCATATAAATTTACAATAAAAAACGAAAAAATAAACAACATTGCATCTTTGGTGTGTGTGGTCGTTGCACTGTGCACCAGCGAGCTGTATGCCATATTCGATCACAATTTGCAAATGTTTTTCTCATATTTTTCCAGTTTATATAGATTTTCATACACACTTCTGACCATATGTGCTGAATACGATAATTCACTCAGACTTATTATTATTCCTCTAAAGAACGAGTCGAGTTAATAAAATTTTATATTTCATTATGCTTTGTCTGGAAATTTACTAGTAAAGCAATTACGGGCAGCTGTACGAGCGACTAGTTTTGTGCGGTTGTAAAGAAATCATTGAAACGGGCAAACCGATAGAAGGAGCGGAGCTTTTTAAGGCAGCTTCATAGTAAATCAAAGCGCTTCTCATGAAATATAACATGATGTGTAATCGAACGTTATAGCTACCAACATTGTTGTTAAACTTAAAGGTCGAACATTTGTGCGTTGAGAGGCACAGACTGTTCTAGTCCAAGAGTGCAATGTTTGATTAAAAAACCGGCTACAATTTGCAGTTGGTTTTATCTAAGCGCCATTTAGAGGTTAAAATATTCTAGGTAGGTCCAAAAGTGTATTAGTCTTAAATATTCATCAGTCAGTACTCAATCTCTAGAAATCAGTATTACTGATTTTAATTTTTAAATTAATTTAATTAATAATAATAATTTTAATAATAATTAATAATTGACTGGCACGACAGCCCGCTTACGCGAGACTAAGGCCTAGCTTCGCGCAACCACCCGTGTTGTGCGTGTGAATTTGTACGCGGGTAGAAGGGACCTACAGTTTTTATGCCGGTTCCGAACGGCAGGTTGGGAGCTTTATCATAGGCAATTTTTACTCTCAGAGGTTTGCCATTTCCAGCTGAGAGGACAGCCACCGAAAGAGAAAACGAATTTTCCCGTTATTTTTTTTTAGGTGTTATTACGGGCAGTATTTGAACCTGCGGTTTGCTGCCTTCAACTCGCGGTCCAACGCACTAACCAACTGAGCCACGGCGGCTGCCGTATTATCAGTATCAGTATTACTGATACTTCTCTCAATTCTGAAAGCTTGTACTAAAGTATAGTATTGCTGCCAAATCCAATGCAGAACTGCATCCGTGAAAAGAAGTGCTCTTTAGGTTTAAAATTGTACTTAGATTTTCGCAGATGTTTCCTATTCCAGAGCCTGTCTGAAGTGGTCTTTCAGAATTATTTTCATTATACGAAACTTATCCTTTGTCAGTGTCATGGTTTCTGGAGTGCTTCTCTAAGCTTGACAGCAACTAGTGGCCTTTTCATTATCTTGAAGCACAAGAGTTCATGGTTAGGTAGGTTACAGGTGTGTGCGGTACTGACCGCACTTCTACTCAGAGGTCAAAATGGCTCATTATGAATCCCTTCTTGTTTTTCCTCTGAAGCTAACCAACAGTCTCAGTCCGGACCAAACCAGTTTGACCTCTTAATGCAAGAAAGCAGATGCTAAATTTCACCGCGCTAGGCAGATCCGTGCGGAGTCTTGACCCCAGGATACAGGGTTGGCGTAAGTGCGGAGCTGGGAAGTGTCAGGAGTCCATAGTTTGTAATGTAATGATTGTGGGTTGAGCCCAGGAACTTGAGCACGGTTTATTGTGCCCCTAGAATTATCTGGTGTTTTATTTGTTTAGGTATTCCTATGAACAGGCTTTCTGCACCGTTCTTGGCTTCTATGTCCGCCCTTTCATTATCTTCATGACCTTCATGGTATCCAAACCAGAAGTTCCTGATTCAGAGTTCCTCGGTTATTGAGTTCCTTGTGGCTGTCCAAGAGGATTTGTCATGAGAAAGAGTAGCTATCCAAAGCTTTTAATACTGATCCGAGGCTATCCGAGAGTATCGTGAACGTTGTTTTTTTGGTGATAAATTCAACTGTCTCTATTATTGCATAGAGCTCGATATATTGATGTATCATTGCTTAGTGAAAGGAATGCGTTGACTCTTGGTCCCACTATACCAGCCATCGGGGTCTATAGTTTGATAACTTAGTAATAGCGTCTTAGCAGCGGGTAATCAAAATGTTTTAAAACAAAGACAAAACCTAATTTTACTTCCGTGTTTGGGACAGTCACCATCTCATGTTGGCGCAAAATATACCTGCATTCCAGTTTGTTTGGCTTGTCTAGTCACTTCTATATGAATTCAAAGTGGATCTGATAGACCCAATAGGTTATTTCTTTGCATAGAATAATTACTCGTACACTATGGTTCTTCGAATCGTCAAGTATTGCCTGAAAAGACTTGCTACAGTTCAGCACCACAGCTCTGAAATGATTTTAAAATAATCTAAAATTTTTCGACGGCTCAATTATGAGACACGAAACAGAAATCTGTAGACTGCATTACTTTTTAGCTGACCGGAAGACTACATAAGCCAGCGACCTCTACCTGAAAGAACGTCTGCCATCACAAGCCTTCACTACCGCCACCCGCCTACAATGTGCACCCTTTCCCCCATGCCGCACTGCCCCCTCAAGACCAGCCAATGTTATGACATTGTGGCTTCCGGCATTGCGAAACGCAAAGAATTAACAAAAGTGCCAATGTCAAGTTTTCACATCTCGCGTTGCCCTTAAATTTCCCAGTAAACATACACACAACCACATACAAAATGTTCTCAATGTTCTTCATTCTCAACATGTTGTTTCCAGCAACAACATTTTGTAAAATAAATAAGAAATCCCAGTTCCTATTTGATTTGACTACGCAATGAGGAATACGATGAGTACACAGCAATAACAACAACAAAAACCGCAACAACCCCGGCAGCCACTCGACTTCGACGGCGCTGCACTGACTTCGGCCCCCCTGCGACCGATCAAAGTGTGGAATATGAAGAAATCGTCGAAGAGCCGCAGTCGCAACAACACTGCGCGAGTGGGTTGAATGACGCAGCGTGGGGAGCGCAAGAGCGGCACACAAATGCCAAAGCGGCATGAATCACACACACACACACACAGCGACCGGCGACCGTGGCCGGTCGCACAAAAGGAGCACATAGCACGCGCCGGAGACGGGGGGCCACGCGCTGGCAAAAGGAAGTTATGAATCGGCTGCGATGTTCAAACGTGATTAGCACAAAATTAAAGTTGCAGCAGAAGATACAAAAATCCAAATTGCTAGCAAATTTCAAAAGTGCATTCCCCTGGAAGAACTTCGAGTCCAGCCAACTTCCTCTGCATCGTAGGCTCCACAAAACACTGCAGGCACACACACCCATGCACTCACTTGGAACGTCCCCACCCTTTTTACTGCTCAGCGCCACGCACTAATCAACAACCTATTGCCCATTCGGCCGTTTTATCAGCGGGCAATCAAAAAATATATTTCGATTTATTTTATCGTTTTTCTCTACTCACCTTTTTTCCTTACTGGTTTCTTATTTTTCTACTTTTCTACGTTCTACGGCAGTTTTAGCAACTTTTGCAATTACTTTCTGGAAGCTTGTGGAAATGCGATTTTCTTGTGAATAATTGCAACAATTTAGCGGTTTTTACGTTCACTCTACAAATATTTAAACAAGTATTCTAAATAATTTCAACGAAAAGAAAATCACGCAGCGCAAACGAATTCGCCAAACACCGACACGAATTTTTTTAACAGAGAGCGAACAAGAAATAACTTTGCTCGCTGCTTACACGGTCTACTCGCTGCTGCAAAGAGTGACACCAACGAGTAACGGTAGCAGTAGCCAACAGCCGACCACAGAGTTGTAATTGCAATTGAAAAGAACAACAAAGTGTTTTGGAAAATTTTCAGTCAATGATGCACGAACAAAGATTTAATTTTCTTGCGCGCTTATTATCACAAATAATAAACGCATTCACTTTAAGTTTAACATTCTTAAGCCGAAAGTTCAAATGTTTGTAGTGGTTGGTCAATGCATTTTTCTCCATTGATTACAATAATAAATTTCTATATATATAGAGAAAATTATTATAACCCTGGTCTCCAGCATCTATCGCCCAGACAACATTCTTCATTTCTTCAATTAAAAATTGTAATAACTACTTCTTTCAGAAACAATTCATTCAAAGGACAATTTAAAAGATTCCTCTTTCGCATTGTGACTAAAGTCCGGCATCACTGTCGCGAAAATTCCTCTTGTTGCTTCTTTCTCTTCGCAGTTTTCAATATTATTTTGTTTATTTTAAGTTCACGCATATCTCTCAAGTCTGTTATGCAAATCTATTGAAGTGTATTTTTAATAAAAGTGCAACCTGTGCAAAAGTGAAATAATCAAAGTTGTCGGCACAAAATTACCAAAACCATTGTTCAAAGTGGCCAGAAAGAAAGCGCTTCGCGTTGTGATTGAAAACCCGACAGAAGGTGCAAAAAAGCAAATACGCCCACTACGAATGACAGGCGGAAGTGGAAGCAAGCAACACGTAAAATAAAAATAGAAGGCAGGCACAGGAAGAAGACCAAACGAAAACAGAACGGCCTAAAAATACGTTTTTCGCCGACAAAACTTTGTATAAAAATAAATTGTGCGAAAATAAAGAATGCAGGGGATCAAGACGCGCGCCAGCATCACGACCGGTGTGGTGCCTCAGCAGGCGAGCCAGGCAAGCACAGCTGCTGCAGCGGCCGTGTCGGCCACTGAGGCAAGCAAAATGCTGGAAGCGGCACTGCAGCAAATGGACGGCATAATTTCGGGCAACAGCGCTGGCGCTAGCATTGACAACGGCGGCAACCCCTGCACAGCCATCACGCTCAGCGAACGCAATCTGATTTCGGCCACAAACGTACTCTCCACCGCCAAGACGCTGGCGTTGGCACTGCAACAGGTAAGTGGCACTGCGGCGGTTCATTTTCATCTTCTGACTAATGAGTGGTGTCTTGTACAGGTGGGACTGGCGGCGCCGGCTCCCGATTCGGCTACTGCGGCCATTATTAGTGACTGGCTGGAGACTCACATACCGCGTCAGGACGCGGATGAGCGTTTGCGCCGTCTGCAGCGCGACAAGGAATCGCTGGCGCTACAGTACCAGCATCTCGGCGATCGTGTGTCCGAGCAGGCGGACAAGATTCTTGAGCTGGAGCGCCTGTTGAACGAGCGCACCCAGCAGCTGTGCGACAAGGAAGAGCTACTGCAGCGCCAGATGCTCTCCAGCTCCACGCTGGAGACGCAAAAGCTGGAGCTGATGACGGCGCTCAGTGAGCTCAAGCTGCATCGTGCCGCGCTGGAACGCGAAAACGTCGAGTTGCGGGGCCTGGAGGCCAAGCTGGAGAACAGCAACAGCAATTTGTCGCATAAGCGCCCGCCCTACGGCAGCATGGGCAATTTGAATCAGGTGCACTTTGGTGGCAGCGCCAGTTCTAGCATTTGTGCACCGAAAACGCCACCTGCTTCGTTGCGTCATCAGATACATCCGCAATTCCACAGCCTACCGCGCTCACACACCACCAAAGTCAACGGGAACAACAACAATAATATTAATAGCAAATCGCACAACAATCGCACGTTCGATGCGAATGCAAACGCGGCGGCGGCGCAGCGACAGCGCAATGTGGCCTTCGCTTCCCATGAGAAAATTCTAATTGAGGACACAATGCTGGATTGCAGCGGTTTTGGCGGCAACGACTCAATGTACAGCAGCTTTCGCTCGCAGTCGAACTCGACGCCGTCGCCCAACTTGCGCGAACGCTCGGCCAAAGGGTTGCGTAATATTCTCTGCAAGTTGCGCCGCAGCAATAGTGGCAATTTGGAGCTGCCCGCACTGGAACAGGCTGAGCCGGAATTCAAGCGTGGCGGTGCACGCGCCACTGCAGGCGGCCGAATCGAATGGACCGCACAGGCGTCGCAGCTATCCAATTCGTCGAAAGGCTATGCGGATTGGACGTCGCAGGAGGTTTGCAACTGGCTGAGCGATCTCGGTCTGGGCTGCTACGAGGAGGACTGTCGGTTAGTGGGCATAACAACATTATTAACTGAATTTTTTTTATAAAACCTAATTTTATTAAATTCATTCCTTTTTTTTAGCAAATGGCTAAAGAACAATCCCAGCGTTTGCTTCTTCACCGTCTCCCCCATCGATATTGAACGCGAGCTGAACTTGAAAACGCCGCTACATCGCAAAAAAATTCAGCTGGCCATCGATGAGCTGACAGGCAAAGAAGACGACCCACTGGCGCTGAAAGCAGCACAACTGGACGTCAGCTGGGTGATGCGCTGGCTGGACGACATCGGACTGCCGCAGTATAAGGACACTTTTTTGCAGGCCAAAATCGATGGCCGCATGCTGCACCGGCTCACCATGGAGGATTTGGCGCAGCTGCATGTGCACTCGTGTTTGCACATAGCATCACTGCGTCGGGGCATACAGTGCATGCGCACAATGGACTGGAATGCCGAATGCCTAATCAGACGCTCCACCAAGTCGGCAGCAGTGACGCGCAGTCATAGTGTAGACGGCAGCAGTGGCGATGGTGTTGACGGCCCTTCGGATGAGCAGTCATCGGAGCTGGACGAACAGCTGGAGGACACGGTGCCCGAGTGCATTGCCTTGTGGACAGCGCATCGCGTAATGGAGTGGCTGCGTGTTGCGGATCTGTCCGAATATGCGCCTAACTTGCGTGGAGCTGGCGTGCATGGCGCCTTAATGCTGTACGAGCCGCGTTTCACGGCCGATCTGCTGGCCGACTTACTGAGCATACCGCCCAGTAAGACGCTGTTACGACGGTGAGTAAGGAGGCTTATTTAATTTATTTGTTATATACGTTGTACTTAAATATTTTGAAAATATTTGTCCGAATTTTTCTAAGTTTGTTATTACTTCATGCTTCATGCATTTATCTTTAGAATTGTCCGTGTATTATTAAGAAAAATGTTATTTATTATATAACTTTTTATTTTTCTTCTATAACTTTTAATTAAGTTAACTTTGTTCTAGTTTTATGCTTTTTATTTTAACACAATTAATTAACTTTATAAAAAATTAAGTTTTATATTTTTTGCTCACAAAATTTGTTCATAATTTAAACGTGAAGCATTAACGTTACGTTGTTTTAATTACATTTTTAGTCACCTGGCCACTCACTTCAAAGAGCTACTCGGCCGTGATGTCATACAGGGAAAACGCGATGCTGAGTCAGCGCCCAATTATCAGCCGCTCACGCTAAGCGCCAAAATCAAACCACCAAAGAAGACGCAATTTTCGCTGAAGCGTAGGAAAAGCAACAAAGGCAGCGGTGACGTTGACTGGACGGATTATGTGTGTCCCATGGTATCGTCGTGTCTGGGCAGTGAAACCAAGCAACAAGCCAAGGAGGAACTACAACAGCAGCAGAACAACAATTCCAGCAACTCATCCACAACATCGACCAATAATTCGAGCGGCAAACGCGAGCCCGAACGTGCCAGCCCCTAAGCAAGTGCTCACTAAAAATAGCTTAAAATTGACAAGAGTTATTGCTGCGACCATTACCACATTTATACGGGAAACGTTAGTGGTATGGCAAGGCACACAGTTTTATGTAAACTTTACATTGTTGAAATAGTTTTAACACAACACAAACAGCCACACACAAACACAACCATTGTTAAAGTTCAATTTTTGTGCACTCTTTGCAAAATCTTTTTGACATTTGACCTTATTTAACTTTAGTGTTACAAATCGTTTGATATTTTCTATAAAAGCCCAGTGTTTGATTTATTTGGCTTAATGATAATAACAAAAATGCATTGTGCACTGTTGGCAAGAATAAAATGCCAACAATGTGTGCTCTGTATAGATGCAAGAAGAAGTTTAAATCTATTAAATGTTCTTCTATTAAATGTTACAAGTTGTTTGCCTAATGTTTTAAATACTTTGGGCTAATTTTTCGCACACAATATTTACAGTTTGACAAAAATTATTATGATTTGCTGCCTGCTTATTCTGTTGAAAGCATTTTTTTTACTTCATCAGTACATTACAGCATGTTTTGGGCACTTTAACTTTTGCCATTGTTTAACGTTTATTATGAAATCAAACGCTGCACTTTTGAATCGTTTGGTCACTTTAAAGTGCGTTCATTACAATTTTGTTTAATTTGCAAAAACTTCTATGCCACAAATATGAATTGATAGTTAATTGTGAAGGCTAATAATGACCTTAGAGAATATAAGATTTTTTATATATTGGTAAAAAATATGAAATTTATTGTAAAAACTATAGAAATGAGCTGCTAGATGCCAGGAATATTACTTTTTGCACTTTGATTAAGCTGTAAGCACCGTTTTACGGTTCACTTTATTGCTAATCAATTTCCTAATTTATTAATATTGAAAATACTACTAAATAGTTTTATTTTAAACACAAAATTTGTAATCATAAGAGTCACACAAAAGTGTCTTCCAAACAATTCAAACAGAAAAGCAAAACATTATGTACTCTCGCTGCTGTAATCAATGCACTTTACCCCCCGAAAACTTGTCAAAGTATTCAAAAAAATATTAGTATAGCTATGTATTTATTTTTTTAAATAAAATATATACCAATTATATTGTAAAAGCAACAAACAATATAACAAAGAACCTTAAGTACATTTGCCATTTAAATGAACAAATGCCGAAAATGAGAAAAATCCAAATATCCGAAACTACGAAAGTATGAACAAAACGTATAAAAATGCTCATTTAGAATATGCAGTAATTGTATTTGAAAATTGATGCTCAATGCTCACCGCAATATGAATACAACCCCATGGGCTATAAAATTGTGTCGGAACACCAACTGCCACCTATAAACTGTGCGACAACATTTTATACACATGAAAAAATCAGTAGATACATGAAAATATAGGAAAAAGAGTTTAAAGTTTTAAGAAGGTTAGGGAGAATTTTATAGACTGTGTCAACAAAATGTATGAATTACATAAAAAAAATATATATATTTTTTCGATTTGAGATTTGATTCAGCTTATTACAAGAAGCTTATTGCAATTTTATAAAAAAATTTCCCAAACTAATTATATATGAACATTTTCCTGAAGGGATTTAAATTTTGTTAAAAATTTATGCCAACGAAATATTAAAATTGTCCTCAAATAATTTTATTGGTTCATATTATTCAACATTAGGCAAATTTCAAATATGAAATTTTGTATATATTTTGATTTTCAATTTAATTATGTATGTTGAACAATTTTCCATGAATATTTGAAAATATTAAATTTTGTGCAACAAGCATTTGGAATACATTTTTATGAAAATTAATACAAACAGTAGACATTATTGTGCTCCTATATTATTGCTTTGTAGTATATTTTGTCGTTTACAACAACACATTACAATATGTTAAACCACTTAAATTCGATTATGGAAAATTTCATCTTTTCATGTGTTCTAAATATTGATTTTCTCATGTGTGCAGCTAAAAGTTGATGTATAATTCTTAAATGCTATTATATTGTCGCAATAATATAATATTCCATTTATGATTTGTTTAAAAATTGCAACTACAAAATGAAAACACAAAAATTTACATTCTTGAACCTTGCATTACCAGTTACCATTTTCATTGATTTATATTTTATTACATAATTTTTTCGTTTGACTCTCTTTGATTGACCTTAATTATGCTGACTTATTTACATTTATTCCGCACTGCTGCCTTTTTTAATTTATTAACTACAATTAATTTTAATTTAACATTTAATTGTAATTTATTCGTTCTTGCTCTATGTGTATATATACAAATTATATTAATGCTAATTATGCATTTTTTTTTTGTTCTGAAATAAATACCATTTGAAAATGTGCAAAATTGTCTTTTGTTTCTTTCGCTATTTATATAATGTTTTTTTTTTTTACTTTTATAAAGCAACAAATCAGCACACACAGACACTAATCAACAATAATTCCTATTGTAGTGGACACTATATAGACTGATCAAAATATAAATAAATAAAATATTTGCAAGTAATTGAAGAAAATAGTTATAAAAAAATACTAAATATTTGACGAGAATGAGGCAATGGAACCAAACATTTGTACTAACTACTTACATGCAATAAATAAACATTTACAGTTACATATACATTTACATATATATTGGCGTAATCCAAAACTACTGTCGAAAAGTCGAAAGTTTTTCATAGTGAAAAATAAATTCTAATATTAAAACTGTGTTGGAAAAAATGAGGCATATCGTTGTTTAGTAATAATTCTTTGAAATTATACTTTTGATGCCATTTGTGTCCTTTTTTATTATTGTGATGACACACACGGAATTGTAGCTTTGTGAATTCTATATTAAAATTATTCTTTGGTTAATTTTTTCTAAAATTATAAAATATATAAAGACATTAGAAAAATAATATAAATCAAAAACAGTAGTAGTTAGTAGACTTTTTTCAGAGTAACTTTTCAATATTTTATTTCATTCATAGAGACATGGAAATGACAGACGTTCTGGTTTCTAGGGATTTCAGACTCAACAGTAGACGGCGGGACCTGTAAGCAGGCAGCGGTTCAGAAAAATTAGAAGAGCGAAGGACAAACTTGAGAAGTCATCTTTTAATTCGTTCTTGAATGAGAAACATGTTAAAGTCTCGCAGTTTGGACCTAAGAAATGTAGTACACATACAAAAGCTTAAACGTATTTGGATTGGAAAAGAAAGAATTTTAGCGGACAAAAGCGGGAAAGTGAA
The DNA here is from genome assembly GCA_963668005.1 of Melieria crassipennis. Classification (NCBI taxonomy): domain Eukaryota; kingdom Metazoa; phylum Arthropoda; class Insecta; order Diptera; family Ulidiidae; genus Melieria; species Melieria crassipennis. The sequence continues at coordinate 77,688,213 of OY764962.1, read as the reverse complement.
ATTAAACTTTGAATCAAAAACAACTTCCACGTTTTTGATCTCAGCCACAGTTTCTAAAACAGAGCCAGAAATTTTATATGAGGTTTTCTCGGTATTTGTGGATTTTAAAAAAGTTGAATGAAAACAATTGCTAATAATTATAATTGGGTATAGAATTATTTAGATTACACTGAATTTTTAACTAATCAAATGAATCACGGGCAACAGAGAAAAACTTCAAGCCATTCGCATAGAGCAAGAAGTTGAAGAAGGAAAGACAAGAACTGAACAGTGGGTCTAAAATACTTCGCTGCGGGACTCCACGCAGGCGACAAAGGGTTGAGAAGTTGCAACAAAGGGTTGAGATTTTCTCAGCTTTCTATTCTACTGCCAGCCATCTTTTTTGGTTCAGGAACTATAGTAGACTATAGGAACTATAGTTAGTTAGAATCTATAGATTTGATAGAATTGCTAACGCATACATCGGTTATGCTGATAGAAGCGCTTTTACAAATCTTCGATCTTCGATTTTTTGGTTTTTCCGATATTTTAGAGGCCTGTTTGACTCATTTTTGGAAAGCTGGAGAATTCTATTACAGAAAAAGTCCATACTTAGGGAAGCTAACTTTATTAGTTTAGGAGCTGCGACCGCAAACTATGCAAAGTCAAGGAAATCGAAAAAGTTAGTAGAAAATCTCCGAAAGCCTCAAACTCATAAACTTGCAGAAATGGAGGCTTCTAAACTGGGAAAGCTTGCTTACTTACATAACTGGCCATAACAATCCAATACTGAGTTATGGCTTTTATGAGCATTTTAAAGAGTTCTGCCGTAATCAAACAAATAAAAACAAGTTCCCGAAGCCGCCATGAAAAGCCGAAAGAAACAATGTGGAAGCTTGTCTATTAATAAATTCTATTGATACAATTTTCAATGTCTATCTAACTTTTAAACTGTAAGAGGTAGGGGACTGAACTATGGTGGACTTGATAGTAGAAGTCTGCAGCTATGAGTCAACTATTGAACAATCGGACCAGCATAATTACACAATTGCCAAATAATTTATACAACTTTCAAAAAACCTATTTGTAATATTTTTCTATTATAAAATCAATAATAACAAATAAATAAGAAACTAAAAAAAACATAAACATTTTTTTTCAGGTCATTTATAAAAGTAATTAAAAATTACATAAAAATGTTTACATTTATTTTCCAAAAATATTCAACCCCAAAGAAACACACAAATTTTCCATTATTATTAATAATATTTATTTAAAATAAAGACTAGAAGTGCATTTTACTTACAATATAAAAGTAAATTTCTATTACAAGAATCATGGCATGAGGACGGATTGATTCAATAAAAAAGTTACGACCTGAACGAATTCCAGGCGTAATTCAGTGTTTTAATAAATTTTTTTTTCATGATGCCTTTTTTCCTTGTAAATTGCAAGTTTGTTTTTTAATTTGTCTCAAAGAAACTTAAAATAAAATGCCTCAAAAATAAATAAATAAAAACAAAATATTCAATTAATGCTAAATATTTAATTGACAGTAGAAAGTAATTGAGCGTTTAAATTGAAAACATGAAATCGCTTCTAATTCGATTATTTATTGAATTCAACTGGAATTCATTTGAGCTTAAAATTGTAGTGTCTAACGCATCTAACGCGTTGCGTAAAACAGTAAAAAATATTCTCTTCTTTGGCAGTGTTAGATCTAAATTACAATAGAAATCCCATAACAATGTATTCAGTCCTTTACAATTATTGTTCGCCTAGCCGCTATGCTCCAGCAGCGGCTGCTCGAGGCCGTGGCCGGCGGGCGCCGCATCCTTCAGCGGGCGCACACCATTGCCGCCCACGAAGCCGTGCTGCGCCAAAATGCTCTCGAACGCCGACTGCTGCTGCGCCGCAGCCAACTCCTCGCCGTCGTTGCGCTTGTTCAGTGCCACCGCTGCAGCCGCTGCTGCAGCCGCCGCCGCCGCATTCACCTGCTGTAAGTCGTCCGGCAGGTAGTCCTTCCAGTTGCGAAACAGATAGCGCGTGAACTTCTTTAGTTGGCGAAACTTGCAGTAGGTGGCGCCCTCGGCCGATTCCAGCTGCTGCGTCTGTATGAGAAAACCCTTTTCCTTGAATGTCTTTTCGAGCTTCTCGCGTTGCGCGGAGCGGCGCGACTTTTTCTTGCGCTCGCCTGCCGGCCGCTGACCGGAGCTCGACGAGCTGCCCGCTTCCGGTACGTGCTGCATGCCGGGCGAGTGCGCCAGTTCGGGCGAATTCGTCTCGTTGACGGTAGCATGCCAGAGATTCTTGCGATTGTTGTGCTGGGGCGGCAAATTGGCGCATGCGCCGTATGCGGCAAGTGGCGGCACTGTCAGCTGGCCAGGTGAAGCCGGTTCCGCTGGCACTGTGGCAGCGGGCGGCAGCAGCAGCGTGCCCGTAGGCGATTCGGGTATCTGCAACAGTTCGTTGCTGAGGCCGGCCGATGGCGGCGGTATGTCGTGAGCGATACGCTCGCCGGTGGCGTTGAGAAAGGCGCCCGTGCAATTGACGCCCGGCAACAGGCCCGCCGAGTGCTGTAGGCTCTCGCGCGGAAAGAACTCATAGCCGCGCGTTGACTTGTCGCCGGTGCCGCTGTAGTAGCGATAGTTGCCGTCCGAGTCGACCGACAGCATCTTCTTCTCCTGCAGCGACGGCTTGGCGCCGCCGGTGAACTTGAACTTGCAGATGCTCACCTCGGTGGCCGGATTGGTGGTGTTTTCCGCCGGTATGGGCGGTATGAAGATGGCGGAGCGTTTGCGCTTTTGCGGCGCCAACTGTTGGCCAGTGCTGGCGCTGTTGCTGGTCGCATTTGTGGCGCTCGATTGCTCCGACTTGATGGACGACGGCGTGGACATGGGCTCGGGGTAGTCGAGCGAGTGATGCGCCGATGGCACAGGCGAGCTCTTCTCCACTTTGGGCGTGACAAACAGACCGCTGGGAATGGGTATCTTGAGCGCCAGCTGATTGTCTTTTTCGATGGTCTCAATGGGCAGCCCGAACGGCTGCGCATTTTGCGGCAGCAGCGTCCCCGACTCGATCAGTTTCTGATAGTAGACGCTGACCGGATGCAGCAGCAGCTCGGCATGACTCATGCCAGGCGCTGCAGTTGCGTTCTCCTTTTCCGGTTCCCGCTTGGGCGGCAGCAATGCGTCGTTGGCCAACAATGTGGGCATCGAGACTTTCATATTGGCCGCCAGCAGCGTGTCGGTGGCGGCATCGAGCGCACTCACCGTGGTGTTGACTGTGGGCGTGGTGCACGTCGACGGCTCCGAGCCGAGCGCGTCCTCGTCGTCCCCGCTTGAGATCGAGTACAGATCGCTGCTTTGATCGCGCAGACATAAATTCAACGGCTCCTCGATGCGCACCTGATCGCCGCCGGGCTTCAGCCTGGCCGCCAACTCGGCCGCTGAGGACTGCTCGGCGCCGAGCACACCTTTGGGCGTGCCCGGAAAAATGGTGCCATAATTTTTGTAAATGAGATGACAGATGTCGGCCTTCTTCGGTTTGCGGCCGCGGCGCGGCTTTGAATTGTCGAGCGTAATTTCGCCCATGTACGGCAAGTCGGCGTAGTTGACGACGCGCTTGTGCGAGTGGCAGTGCGACGCGACGTTCATTGGGCCCTTCGCCGGCGATGTGGTGGACTTTGGCGGGCCCGCAGGCACCGGCGCAAATTGCGGCGCCTGCTCAAGCGGCGGCAGTGCTCGCGGCGTGTGCACTATGACCGTTTGATGGCCGCAGTTGGTGACGGGGCTGTGGCTGGGCGATGACACCATTTGCATGCGACTCAACTGATGATTGTTGTTGGCGTCGTTCTGCATTTTCACCGCATGCGAAACACAATTCGCTTCCGTTGGCGGCGCCGACTTTTGCTGTGCGGCCGCTGGCTTCTGTTGATCTTGCTGTTGTTGTTGTTGCGCAGAGCGTTGTATCTCGGCAATCTTCTGTAGCCAGCTGCGCACATTTTCGTGCGTGCTCTTGGGCGGCGGCAATTTGGCAGTGTGTGAAATTTTCACTGTGTGCGGCGCCGCTGCCGACGACGATTCCTTGGCCTCCTTGGCGCGCTGCGCAAACTGCGCCTGTGAGGCCTCGTAGTGGCTTAGGTACTCGGGCGGCAGCGCCTGATGGTGAAAGCGCAGCTTCAGTACGCCCTTCTTCTTGGCGGGCTTGGGAGTGCGCGGCTTGGCGGTGGCATGCGAAGAGGCGCACTGATTTTGCGCCTGGGCCTGGTTTTGGGCGCTCATGAGGCCAGCCTTGACTTTCAGCTGCTGCTTGGTTAGCGAACTGCAGCCGTTTTGCGGGCGCTTGGGCGCTTGCAACTGCAACTGCAGTGGCGTTGGCGTTTCCTGCCTGGATGGCAGCGGCGGGGACACTGCGTTTTGGTGCCTGTGAGCGCCGTTAGCAACGGCAGCTATGAGCGGCTGATCGTCATCGGCGCTGACGCTATTGGCCCCGCGGCATATCAGAGGATCGTCGGAGCTTTGCAGCAGCAATTTGCTTGAACCGTTGGCGTAGCAATGCGCCGCGTAGTGCTGGTGATGGTGATGGGCGGACGCGTGTGGCGTTTGATGATGATGCTGGTGCGTTAGCCGATGGTGCGCGTGCTCATGACTATTCATGGGATGTTGCTGCCATGTGGTGGGGTGTGTGGGAAAGAGATCAACCGGGCTGGTGTCCTCCAGTTTGATGCCATTCAAAGGCGATGTGTCGCTGGAAGGCGCTGCATGGCTGTGAAAGTGATTGTCATGTTCGCCGACGGGTGGCGTTGGGCCAATGCTGGCCGGCAGTGGTGGCGATGTGTTGAGTCTCTGTACAGCTAGACACATCTCCTTATCGCAGCCGTTAGCTGCGTTCAGAAGACCGAAGTCATCACGTGAGATCTCTTGCATGCTATTGCCAACTGTGGGAGAGAGAAAGCGAGAAAGTTTTGAATATAGTCAAGTTTGAATGTTGGAAAATTGTGGGTTTTAGATTTATTTTTGATAAAATTATATACATATATATATATATATATATATATATATATATATATAAAATAGATAAAATAAAAAATAGAATAGGAAACTGAGGTATTTAAATAAATATGGGCCAACCCTAAAAAACATCATTCAAAGGCAAAAAAGCATTTAAGAGGAAGTAAGGAAGAAGAGAAGGTTCGAGTTGTCAATTGTAGACTAGAGTAGAGAGAGAGAGAGAGAGAGTTATCAGCAGGGAAACGATTTTGAGGACCTAAAAACCTATAAAAAAGGCAAAATAAAATAGCAACAAAGGCACGGAAAGGCACTAAAAACTGCCAAAAAGGCAGAAAAAGGCACTAAAAACTGCATAAAAAGGCAAAATAGGGCATTAAAAACTGTTAAAAAAGCAAAAACAGGCATTTAAAAATAAAAAAAAAATACTAGAAAATCTAAAAAAAGGGGAAACGGTATGTAATTTTATTTCATCTGACGTATGCAACATACAATATTTATACCTCGTTTTTTGTAAAAGAAAAGGAACATCAAGGTTTTCAAAGATAGTTTAAAAACTTAAACTAAGATATTTTAATTGAAATGTAGGCACATATTTTAAATTCATATTTTAACTTCTCATATAAAAGCATAAAAGCCGTACTTGTATCACATTTGACATGTTTTTTCTTTAAATTTTCCACTGTACAACAAAAAATAACGGCTTAGGAATGATCAAATCAATGTAAAAGCATCGATAAGTTAACGAAATTGCAATGTTGCCACTTAATTTTTTTATAGTTTCAAGGTATTTTTGCGAAACAAAAGGGGGAAAATATTAAAAACGAAAGAAAAATAAAAAGGCGCTCGACAAATCTTGAAAAGGGCATTTTGTGGCATTTATAGGTAAAATAGGCACTAAAAAAAGGCATTTATGGGTGAAAAAGGCAAACTGCCTTTTTAAGGCAAAAAAAGGCAAAATGAAAGTGGTATATTTCTAATCAGGAGGACCTAATTCGTGCTCATTTTCAATCAGAACTGCTCTATCTAGCAGCAAACAAAAAAGGCTATTTCCACAAAATCCTTTCCCTGGTTATCAGTATTTTTACGGGATTTCTTCTGAACCAAGTCTAAGTATGACAGTAGGTAGAAAAAACTAATTCGGAAGCCGTTTACCTTTTGGAATAATAATCTAAGTTAGGGCTACTGAATGATATTTCTTACATACATATGTATGTACATTTATATGTATGTAGGAAATGCAAAGAAAATGATGTCAGAAAACTTTGGAGGGCAGTCTTTGCTTTTGTGTGCCTATGGCAAGACTTCGTCTTACTCGCTTTGGAACACCGTTCTTTTCGATGCTTTTCGAGTTCGCGACATTAACTCGATAGTGCACTTAAAGAATGTTATTTTCCAATCATTTGTAGTTCCTAATGCACATTCGAGTTAAATCACTACTGAACTTCACTAGGAACACACACATTCTCACCGATCATTTCTACATCGAACCGCTACACTAACAAACTCTACTCGTAACTGACATCACGAGGGACCCAACAGAGTTCATGCATGTCCGAGCTGGTCAGCCCGCTTATCTAACCTAACTTTCTGGATGGCAGCTTAAGAAGTTTATGTCTTCCTTTTTGCTATAAATGTTTATTTATTTCATCAATTAATGATTTGCTTTCAACTGCCAACTCAAAAACGTGTCAATAACAGTAAGTTTCCGTGCAACATTCGACACTACTTTCAAATCAACCTTGTATTGTTGTTTGTTGTTGTCCAAGTGAAAACTTAAATTAAAATTAGCTTTTTCTTATACTATATATGCTTAAAAATAATATTTTCATAAATTCTAACCAAACAAAAAATAAGTAAATATTCATACATAAAAATTTGACGTTTGTCGCCAGTCAGCGACAGTGCTGCGATTTGGCGACCAGCACATCAAAAATATTATATTTTATGTACCGTCAGCACGACAAACATTGGTAAGTGGGCGCATGTTTTCCGTAGGAATTTTTTTAAATAAAGTAAATAAATAATAAAAAAAAAAGTAAAACAACAACAACAAAACAGCAGTGAAAAGAAAAGCCATACAAGAAGAGAAGAGATGAAAAGTGGCAAAAATGCTGCAATGACGTTTCCGATGAGCAGGAAAAAGCAAAAGTTATTCACCCAAAAGGTTTGAGAGTGGCAATTTTTAGGGGGCGGGGGAGATGCGTACTAAAGTGAGTGTATGTGTGTGTTGAAGAAGATCTTCTCGAGCAGCAACAACAATATTAAAACAAAATCAACTACACTGAATATGGCAAGTCACATAATTACCGGCGAACAGAAATTCCGGTAACATTGTGGCGAAAATGCTGCAAACGCGCTCAAAATCTGCAGCAATTTTCAGTTAACATACGGAAGAACAATCAAGTCTCTCGATCATCGGCGACTCTATGTAAGTATGCAATGTTTGTGTGTATGTGTGCTGTATGTATGTGATGTTTATATGTATGTAGCGCAGTGCGTAAAGACTGCAAAGCCAGCGCGCGCACACGAGCGGATTTTTCGCGTTTCCTTTCGCTGCGCTCACCAAAACGGCGCGCCACTCTTTTCGAACGCCTCACAGTGTCGCCGCCGCCGAGTAGTTTTGGCCGCGTTCGGCACAAAAACGAAATCAAAAATGTCGAATGTTGTTCTTGCTGTTGTATGAAATCTGATTCCCTTTAGGCGAATATAACCATATACGGCGTAAGTGTATATTTATGCCAAATATTATTTTCGTATTTTCAACTCGACAATTTCGTCACTTTGCACACATTAAAATTTTCGAAAATTCTTTTCAAGTTCACACACGCTTTGGGCCCAATAAATTAGCCTTTAATTATGGGCTTTTGTCAATGATAAACAACAACAACACACATAAAACTTCTTGGCTTTAATTATCATTAGTATTAGCGCTTTTTTTTCATGTGGTGAAATGTTTTTCTTTTTTTTTTTTTTGTTAGTCACCTTCAAGTGCGTTACGTCGGCGTTTCGATTTCAGATTTCCTTTTCCGTTTCCGTGACGTTTGCTGTTGTCGCTCACGCGGACGCCTGTCAAAAGTTCAAAAGATACGCGCGATCGTGGTGACATCCAAAACGCAACTAAAATACACGAAAAGAATTTTCCGAAAATCCACCTTAGATGGACGTCGGTCGAAGCGTACAGATGCTTTTCCGCCGCGCCGCCACGAGCCACACACACAGCGCGCCCGTGCGACTGTGCGCGCGTCGCTCGCGGTGCGCCGTCCCCTGGCCGCATACCCCATCGCCCATCACCCATACCGATACCCATTCACATTCACATGCGGCCAACCCTCCACACGCCCGTTTATAGCTTTCAGCGCGGCGAAAAGCCGAAAATGCTTCATTTTCAATTTTAGAAAATCCAACTTGTTGACTGTTGTCGTGGCCGCCAGAGATGCTATTCCTTTTATTGTTGTTGTTGTTGTCGCCATCGCCACACAGATCTCACCTCATAGCCAAAAAATGTTCAAACTTCATTATCATCGCCGCAGCAGCAGCAGCACTATCTCGCATCCCATAACGCTGCACAAGGCGGCCGGTATTTGATAACGTCCGAAACGACCAGCCAACGAGCCCCACAAGCTTCGCGCCACTACGAGCATCGTCATTGCGACATGACGTCTGCTGCGCGCACGAACCGCACCGGCCAAACGAAAATATCATACAAATCTCTCAATATTTCAGCGTACAAGGCATTAGTGACTTTGTTGTTGTAGTGTTATCATGACCCGATGTCTTCGGGTGCTCATTCAGCTGCCGTGGCTGTCTAAATGCGTGAGCAGCTTTACCGAAAAGGGGACAAAAATCGGGGAGGTTCTTAGCCGAGTTCGCGGTTTTCTCGGATTTTGTAGGTTTCTCTGATGTTTGTTGTACTTTATGGCAAGAACGTCCCAGCTTTCTCTCTCAGGCACACATTTCCTCTTCGCGTAGTATGAGAATCATTGAGCAGCAAATAGGTGGCAGGAAGAGACAACACTTTCGATGAGCCGTAGACCATTTAGCGGGAAAATCACGACAGCAACGCACAGACATGACAAGTTGACTTCTTTGTTGGTTTTACCGGGAACGGAACACAAAGTCATTGTGATCAGTTCAGTGATTCAATTGGAGTTCATAGTACTTGGCTGGTTGAGTGGTTGCTATCGTTTTGATGCCACATTCTCAGTTTGTGTTGGTATTGGAAATCCACTTTGTGAGATCCAGGAATTGTAGAATCTTCCTAATAGGTATAGTTGAAATGGTTCTGAGGTTTTCCGGGAAGGCAGTTCCGAGCGAGCGTAGCATGTTCCTTGCTAAACCAGGACATACACGTATCAAGTGGGTGAGTGTTTAACTCGAATCCGACTCAACAACTGCAACAATTGTTGAAAGGTATTTGCAACTGAGTCGCGTGTTCTTTCACCGTAAGAATCGCAGTGAGCTATCGTATTGATTAGATTTACAACTCTGTATATACAGGCCATGCTTGGGACCTGACGAATATTTTCTTCACCGATTGAGGTACTGGGGTCCCAGTCTGTCTTTATAATTTCTATCTGAAAGCTACTTTAACGAAAGTGTACACTGTTGCTATTCTTTGGGTGGCCTGCAAACATCTTTCAGACGGATGGAATGGATAATCGAGCGGAAAAGGCCAAGAAAATGATAAGGAATCTGTAGTGACGATTAAGCTGCACTTAACCCTGAAAGTACATCGTTAGTCGAATCAACTATCAAATACCATACTTTATCATACTCGTACAGGGTCAAATAACGATGCACCTCCAGAGTTAAGAACCTGGAGAACGCGTCACTTAATCAAAGATTATCCAAGAATGTAAGATGAAGCGAAAGTCAGTCACAGGACGAAATATGCTTCAACTTATCTGGCTTCCCGGACACTGTCGTTTTCAAGGCACAAAATTTGTTAATAAACTGGCTAACTGTGAATCAAAATGTACCTACAACTTTGGGATCAGCGCCAATAATTGATATCAGTTTATAAGGTACCCTACACTGGATCAAATCCTATATAAATAATTTGCACAGGGAGCGAATTATCGAAATTAGAAAGCTGTATAAATACTAATTGTTTTGTGGTAGGTTGGAACAGGAACGCAGAGGAATTCCTTCTGAAATTGGGAAGGAAAACCCTCTACTCGATAGTCCGACTAATCATAGGACACACTCCATGGGACCCACATGGGCATTATTGAGCTATACAACTGCTTAATTCTTTGTGATAGGTGCAAAGAGTAATGCAGAAGAATTCCATATAAAATTGAGCCGGAAAGATATCCACTGGGCGTTTCGACCAGTCACAGGACACAATCTATCGAGGCATTATCGAGCTGTAGAACTCCTAAGTAGTCATGTGGTAGGTTCGAATAGAAAGATAGGGCAATTACTTCTGAAGTTGAGGAGAAAAGATGTCATCTGGATGTTCCGACTGTTTCAGGATACAATCCATGGGCCAACTTTGGCATTATGGAGATTCTCACTTGCGCATCCAGTCTACAGAAGGAAATCAGCCCGATTCATTGACTCTATGTAAGTCCCTTTCTGCTAGAACGAGATTGTATACTTTGAGTTCAGAAATTATGATTCGAATGAAGTCTATTCTCCTGCCCCGTGTGATCTCCTGAGATTCGTAAAAGTGTTCAGAAAATGTGCATTACTAATTCACTTTCTTTGCTGTCATTTGGTGTTTGGAGCCTAAAGTATGGGCTACTAAGTTTGAGTGCTTGAGGAATGGACCTTCCATTGGTGATTTTCTCAGCTGCCTGCACATCTATTTATGTATTTGTTACGAAGTGTACAATTAGGTTAATGAACGTTTGTCTTCTTTCGTCTTTGTTCGTTCCAAAATTCTTGGGAATGTCTCTTGATTCATAGCCTTTCTTTTTACTGAATCTCGCTCATGTTATTCGGAAACTGATTTTATTTGGAAGATAATTAAATTAAGTACTTATAAAGCTATCAAAAAAACTTCATTGGACTTTAAAAATTTGAAAAATTTTCATTGTCC
>OY764962.1:77444676-77672176 GCA_963668005.1 Melieria crassipennis | reverse complement strand
ATCAATCTCTGCAAAATATGAATGATTACTTTATATTTTTTGGACCTTTGTTTAAGGGGGAAAGCCACTGTGACGGGTAAAAAAAAAAATTTTTTTTTTTGTTTTAAATCAAAGCTTATATATTCAAAAATATGTGTACAAAATTTCAAGTCATATGGTCCAGGACTCGAAAGTTTAATATAGGTATGAAAATTTTAAAAGATACATGATTTCATTACGAGAGAAATGGACTCAAAACTTTAAACGCGTTTTTCTCGAAACGACTTTTTTTGAACTGGCGGCATCAATAACTCGAACAATTATGAACCGATTTCTAAATTTTTTTTTTTGTTTTGTTCGTCTTAGTAGTAGTTAAGGTTAAGCGTAGCCGATTTAGAAAATTTTGTTTTTTACTATTTTTTAAACTGTCTCAAACCAAAAAAAACAAGGTCGAAAACATGGAAATATTTTCAATCGGTCGCCATTTTGTGAAAAATCAAAATTAAAAAAAACGGCTACGTACAAAGATAGCTACATTCATACAGATTACAATAAAATTTTATTTTTTTTTTTCTGAGTACGGGTTTTTGAGAAATCGATGCCGCCATGGAGGGGGAATTTTTTTTCAAGCGCTACGGGATCATCTCTATTGTTTAAACTATTTAATATTTTTTAATAAAAATTTGTGGAAATATTATTAGATGTCTGCTTAATAAAATAAAAAAAACCCGATCCAAAAATTCCTATATTTACTCGGTCAAAAAAAATGTTTAAAATCACTAATTTTTTGACCCGTCACAGTGGCTTTCCCCCTTAAATGTTAACAAATCGTTTATATTTACGTCTAAAATAAAAAATAGTTCTATATAATCTAAGACATTAAATGACAATGAAATCGGCATTAAACGAGTAAAAGTACGATTTGAGAAACTTTTTAAATCGAAAACCACTTAAATACTTAACTTTGGGGGGACGCACCTATTTTTTAATTTAATTTTTTAAAACAAAAAATTTGTATTTGTTTACTTAGTAGTTCGCATTGACTTTAGCTTCACTACTTCAGCCTAGTTCAAGACTTATGTATATTCAGGTATTTTGGTTTTGGTCTTTGATTTGTTTTCTAGGCCTATTAACGGTCATAGGGCAGTTCCGAAGTAATAGCTTTGAACATAATTAAGTCGTATAGAATACTGTGCCCAACCTGAACTATTCAAACTCTGAACTTTGTAAATAGCATTAAAACACAAATATCGAAAGAGATGGATGACGAGAAGGCTCGGTACCGAATGGCAATTCCGTCAACATATTCTCCGAAGGTTCTAAGATAAAGGCGGAAGTTGGAGCTGTAGTGTACTCTTCGAAGCCGATAATCAGCAAATCGCATAGAATACCGGACTTCTGTAGTGTGTTTCAGGCAGAATGATCTACAATGTTGGACTGCAATGGAAATGTTAGCCGCAACCCGTAGGATTCATATCTATTGGGTGCCTCGGCATAAAGGCATAGAGGGAAATGAGATAGTGGACTCATTTACCAAGAGCGGCGTCAGAGGCCAGGTGGAGAAACTTAAGGTCCTGTCGAATGCAAAGATCACTTAACTGCACAAATTTTGTGGACGATCTTGTTCAGATATTGAACTTGGGACTGGGACTTTCGAGGACAGCTGCTTTTAAACTTATTTGTAATGATCTTGAATTGTGAAGTTGGAATCTGGATAGAACATCGATAAGTTCGTATTAGTTAAGTATTAAAAGAAAAACCTATGAATATGAGATCTTAAGACCGATAAGACTTGATCTTGAATCGAAAGACTTTCCCAAAGTTTTTCTCTTTTGTATAAATGAACATAGAACTAATGAACAATGAATTTGGCAATAATAATGCTTATATTTTTATAAGAACTAAAAAACGCAAAATTTTGAGGTAATTTCAAATCGAGAACGGCTGCTTTTAAACTTATTTCTAACAATCTTAAAATGTGAAGTTGTAATCTGGCCAAAAGATCGATAAGTTCTCAATAAATATAAAATAAACATCGTTTAGAAATTAGACCCAAGACCGATAAGACTTGATATTGAATCAAAAGACTTGCCCAAAGCTTTTCTCTTTTGTTCATAGAAGAAATGAACAAATAATTTGGCAATAATAATACAAACATTTTTTATTAGTACTTTCTACAAAACACAAAAATTCAAAGTTATTGTAATCATTTATAAAAATTTCTGCGCACATTAATTCAATTAAATAGTCTAAATAAAGCTCAAGAATCGCCATAATTTAAATCAACACATGTCATAACCCAACAAAAAAAACCAACACACAATTCCGCATTACTTAAAAACACTGTCACAAAGCAAAATTTATGAACTCGTTGTAATCGAACTATTACTCACCGTCGTCTATAAAATAACACTGGCCAAAAGTGTTATTAACGACTTGGTGCCACTTTTGGCAGCAAGTTTTACTTAATTTTGGCCAACCGCTTTTGCACTTCGATTGGGTGTAACTGCGTACGATTAACATAAATATGGATAAGATGCCTTCTTATTACTTACAAACAAACTGTCAGCATTTGTTATTGTTGTACATTTAATCAAGCTCACTTTGCTGTTGGCTTATTGAAAATTCTTAAATAAATCAGATGCTTAAATGCAAAAAATTGCCATAAATACGAGTAGAGTAGGTACGCCTGCGTGCTGCGGCTCGTTGGCTTTGCTGTTTTTAATTTAATGAATGTTGACCAAAATGAAAAACATGCCCAAAACCCAACAAACCGACAACATGCCAAATGGCCAATACATGCCGCAACAACAGGCACAGTGCGCGCCAATATCGATATCGACAACAATCACAACAACAATAACAACAACAACAGCAGCAGCACCACCACCGGCAGCAACAATGAAATCCCAATTTTCCCCATTTAAAGCGCGCAACCATAAATGCGAAACTTCCTCCTATAAATGTAAACAAATATTGCAATTCAATTTTTGGTTATTGAACAAACGTCCCGCTGCCGGCCTCTCTCCCAACTCGCCATGAGCGCTCCCGCTCTCTTCGACTTCCTCACGTTGTGGCTGCTCAACTGATCTCGCCCCAACGGCTCTTCACTGGGCGGTTGTACTGTTGTCGTTGTTGTTGTTGTTGTTGCCTTCATTACTTATGGATCTGCAGTTGCCATATTTGCGCGAAATTTTATAAAAATTTGTTTTAATTTTGCCAGTGCGTCGGTGCGCTGCCGAACTGCCGAACTGGCGCAAAAGGCGCGTACAAAATTCTTAGCCGCAATGCGTGTGGGCGGCCTAGGCACGATCGACAGCAGCAGCGGCAGCGCGTCGTCTGACGCACCAACGCCAAATACTCCACGGACAGACGCGCACTGCGTCCCAAAAACAGCGCACTTAAAGGACTCAATTTGGAATTTTGTCCATAGTTGGTAATTGGTTTTGTTTTTGTTTTTCATGCATCTTGTATGCGCTATACAGCTGAAGATCGGTCGTTTAGTTTCAGTTGCGGAATTACTTAAATACTGAAATTGCCGGCGAGTAACGGAAATTTTATGGGAAATTGATCAACTTTTGTATGCTCAACTCTTTTTTGGTTTAGGTGAACAAATGTTATAGGAACTAGTAGACTCATGTTCACCAGCCTGACAGATTCTTAACGGATAAAAACCACCTGTTCATTCGTCGAGACAAACCAACGCTTTTTGTTCCCATAAAGTTCGTGCCTAGTCATGTGGAGGTCCTCTAGTAGACTTGATCTGATTAATGGTTCATAACTCGTTCCCTTTTGCGAACGGTTTTCCAGTTCCTTCGACCAGCAACAGTTGGACACTCGCACATACTATGCAATGCGGCTGCTTTGAAGCAGAGGCTACAGGTAACTCTTTCGACAAAATTAACTGTGCCGGGTGACTTGTTTCAGTCAGCCATCTAAGAGCTCTTCGATTAATACTTCTGGCTTTTCTGCCCATTGGCGCCTTTAAGGCTGTCCCCGACTGCCCCTACTTGGTCATCCCATTTCGCCTGATACGGTACACTGAGATAAGAACTGTTCCGGCTTCGCTACCCATTGGTTCCTTTAAGGTTTGTCCCCTACTGCCTACAGTTGGTGACCAAACCAAACCCGATACACTGAGGTAGGAAGTGTTCTGGCTTCGCTGCTAATTGGCACCTTAAAGTCTGTCTCCTACAGCCTGGCCATCTCAACTGTTGATCAGACCCTCGACCCTTAGATTGCTTTGTCCAGTTCTTGGTTCGGCGTCACAAAACTCTTGTTCTGACCTCTTCTTAGCTAAACTAACTTCCAGTTCATTTTTCTCCGTACCGACATGTCCTCTTAACCACGTCAGAGTTACCCTTTTGATGTGATGTGATGTGAGGGTGGGCAGGAAGGCTACAAGCCTTCCATAGCACTCAGTCCATTTCGGACCATTGTACTATACCCATGGGGGATAGGGAAGGAAAATGAGAGTAATATCTCATATTTCACCCGTTTTTGAAATGTGTATGCAACACTGCTCTTTCCAACATATGTTAAAGCAGACATTTCAAGTGGATGGGGAAAGGGAGGGGGAGGGGACCTACAGTTTAGCGCTGAATCCGAACGGCGATTGGCAGTTTTTCTTTCACACTTGGAGGTTTTGCCATTGCCTGCCAAGAGTGCACTTGTGCGATTCTTGTAATTCTCATCTGCTTCATGTGGATAGCGATAGAAGTAGATGAGTGTTTTCACCAGCCCCAGCCAGGAATCGAACCTGGGGCCTCGGTATGAGAAGCCAGCGCGCTACCCGCTGGACTATCGAGGCCGACCCTTATAGAGTTACCCTTTTACTGCGAACGCATCTTTTGAGTTTTTAGATACACTAGAAGTATTCTTAACTTACTGCATTGGTTTTAGTAAATACCACCAGTAAATCAGTCTGCACCATCTGTAAATACTTGGGTATGAAACTGAAGAGTTTAAAGGTATTGACTACATTTCACAAGCTGCTTTCAAGAAAATTATTTATTTCTTGCGCATCGTTGTAAGTTTCAGAGTGATTCTACGGCGACATTATATTGCCTTACTTTCAAGAGAATTATATTTTTCCTGCGCCCTTCCTCCATGTGGCTGGAGCCCACAGTGGTTCTTCTTCAATATTTTTATTTAACACTTTATCAGTTTTGCTTTACTCTCTTTCTTGTTTCTGTGTAAAAATACTCTCCTCCATATTTCTATTTTCTTGAAAGTACATTGACCTATGGTCCGGTGCATACTCCCAGTAAATATCTACCTAACTCTGCTGAGAACTTATATTTGTCTAGTTTAATATATATTATCCAAAAAATTAATATGCCATAGAGTTGACTTTAAAAACCAAACTTAACAAGACTTATTAAGAAAATACACCAGAATAGTGTAGCTATGATTACTTTCACTTCAATGTCATCTTAAACTAACTTATTATAAGGCGCCTTTAACTCTGAAGACTGATAGGCTAAAGAACTTGTCTCAAGCGAAACCCATAGCTGTCTCAGAGAAGAAAGAGATAGCAATCACTTGATCACAATCCTCGCTAAGTGCTTCTAAATGATCAAATGTCTCAAGGGAACCCTTAGGAGTCTCAGAGGAGAAAGAGACAGTAATCACATGATCACAATCCTCACTAAGAGCTCCTAAATGGACCCGATAAGGTCTCTGCTTGAAAAGGCCTAAAGTTATATAGGCTACGTCAGGGGCGTAGCCAGAACTTGGTCATGGGGGGGTTTTAAAAAAAAAATTTTTTGACTTAAGGGGTCATTCTCATGTGAAATTTTGTAAAAATAAATTTTTTTTTTAACATATTTGGAATGTATCATCCTTGAAGAAGGTGCTGTCAAAATTTTATTGGAAAATTTCAAGTATTTCGGCTTCTACAGACATTTATATAACGAGCGGTCAAGGTTTCTAGCAAGGATTCAATAAGTTAGTCAAAACTTTAAACGTGTTTTTCTCGGAACGCCTTTTTTTGAAATGGCGGGGATGATTAAAAAAACCATTGATCCGATCTCTCTGCGATTTTGTCACGTCATTCTACATATTGTTAGCTATCGCCCCTAGTAAATTCACTCTGATATGTTAAAAATTTCATATTTTTTTTCATTGATAAAATCTTCAAAAACAACCATTTTTTACTGCTCTAACTTCCAATGCCTGCCATTTTGTGAGATTCTTATGAAAAAATTCAAATTTACTACGGGCGAGAGGTACGTTCATACTGATTAAGAATTTCTTTGAAATTTATGTTTCAGATAATCCTGTGACTCAAAACAATCCCCGCCAGCTGACCATGACGCGGCAGAAGCCGTGTCTTTAATCGAAAAAAAGTGTTTGAAAAAATTAAAAAATTTTTTTTTTATTTTTTTATTTTTGTACCATAACAATGAATAAATTAAAGTGGAATATCTTTTTTTGATAATTCCTCGTATTCACAAAGGAAATAATTTCTGAAAAATGTCCATTTTTCCTGTCCGCGCATGAGAATGACCCCTTAATGCATTAAAAACGAAATTTTTCCCTGATTTTTAGTAAAAATGTCATGAAATTTGGTGGACTGAAAGCGAAGTTATTGCATCTGAAGTGTCATCGTACAAAATGTGCATCGAACAAAGATCCAATATTAACTATTGTTTTAAAAATGTTTAAACTTTAACCGAAGCATTTAAATTGATGGACCAAGTTTATGGTGATTTTTGTTTATACCATGGTGGAGTTCATAAGTGGTAAAAGCGATTTAAAAACGATTGTCAGAACATAAATGATGACCAAAGTGTTAGCCAACTGAATCCGCGATCACCGTAGATCAAAACTGGGCGGTAATTCATAAAAGATAAGCCAAAAATCTTCATTGAAATTCTTGAAATTGGATTTAACCTTCGCTTTACTTTTACCCACCCGGGTGATCTTTTTAATATTCATGTTTAATATCTGCACAAATTTGAAGTTAATTTTCAATAACATGAAAAAATATTTTTTTGGAAATTTTGTTCATGTTTAAACTTGAATTTTGTCATTTTTTATACAAATGTACCTGGGTGATCCCAGGCGCTTTCGCTACCATTTTGATTAAAACTCACGATAAATTTTTTTTGCGTACCTCATTATGTGTTCAATAAACCCTCTGGAAAGAAATCTTCCAGAAATCTTTTCCATAGTCTCAAAATAAATCATTAAAGTTAGGCCTTTTTTCGAAATACGAACTATCGCCAGAGGAAGATACTAAATACTGAAGTATGAAAAAAAATGTATAAATTATTATATATTTATTGTGAGTTTTACTCAAAATAGTGGCGGAAGTGCCTGGGATCATCTTTAGTAAGGCGAAGGTTAAGCATCATAGCATAAATTTATTGAATTTTAACTGAACATTTGGCTATCGAAGGATGCCATCCCTTCTATTGACACTTGTTTTGACTGTTTTTTTTTGTTTTCACATGATGTGGGACCGTGCGAATTTCACCTTTGCAAAGAATGCATTTGCCGATGAAAAAAGCGTTTTGAGAACGTAGAAACCATCCAAAAAGCTTGTACCGACATTTTGAAGGACATTCCGGTCGACGAACTACTACTCTTTAGACATGTTTTTAGAACATGCAAATCGCTGCATTAATCCTAAACGTGACTATTAAAAAAACAAATTAGTTTCGGTAAAAAAAGGGTTTTGTTAATATTCTTTTAAATATTTAAAGATGAAAAGACCTTTTTGCTAATGTGGGAACGTACATACGATGCATAGTGATTGAAAATGTTGACAAATTATAGGCTATGGGGGGGGGGGGGTTCTGACACCCTAAACCCCCGCCACCCCTTGGCATAATGTAATAATATGTATAATAATATATATAATATAATAATATATAATAATATGTATAAACAAAATATGAACTCATATTTCTTATGAGGTTTTTCTTTTAACTACTGTGTAGCGATCGTCTACTGAAGATTTATGACAGTCTTTTAATTAACCCTTGGACCAACAATGGGACAAAAGTGAGCCATAAGAATTCTTAACTGTTTCAGTCACATTTTACCTCAAATATTTTTATTGTCTTATAAATGTCAAAAGTTCATATGAAATACATATATCTCATGGCCATCAAAGGGTTAAACCAGACAAATTGTTTATGATATTGTAAGCGTTGGCCAGTGATACGAAGAAAGAGCCACAACAACAGCGAAGAGAGCGTGTCTGAAAATATGATCAACGCAATGTATGGCGAGGCCACTAATGGGTATCGTTGGCCAAAAATATGTAATATAAATATATGTATGTACACATGTAGGTATAATTGCAGCCACATGGAGACATTGCGCCAAAAGAAAACCAACACACGCAAAAGGCAACAGCAAACACTTTAATGTACATTTTCGGACTCACATATGGAAAAATGGTTAACGTTTTTATGCTTTCATTACAATTACGGTTTGAAGAGTTTTTTCGCAATTTTGGCATTAAGTGATCAGCGCTGTGCGTTTTGGCCAATGTTTGGATGCTAAAGGCAACGGCACTCCTTAAACAGGCGACTAGTGGTCGGTACTTGAGTCATTCAGTGACATGAAAATTTATTGGGAACAAAGTCTTTTATAGAAGATTTGGTTTTTGATATGAAATTTCCTTATGTCTCAATTACGAGTTTGTTTGACAACGCACTGAAAATGAAATATAATACAAATTTATAGGCTATAATTATGGGTCATAATTGTGTGTGTAGTCGGCTGCAATAATGCGAAAATGTTCTCATTTTACGTTTGCCATAATTCGATCGGTAATATTGCAACGCCTCAACAGTGATGGCGTGGGATACGGATATGGCAACAACAGGCTGGCAGCTCCCGCATCGTCAGGTCAGCGGCAGAGTGCAATCGCATTTGTTTTTATCGCCACAAACACACATTTGTGACCTTGGCTGCAATTTGTAACAATTCCAAAAGCAAATCATTTTAACAAATTGCCAGCGACCAGCAAAATATTTCTTCAACTTTATTGCCCGAGTGGTAAGCAGTGCAAATTCAACAATTACAACAGCAACAAAAACAAAAACAACAAGAATAACAGCAAAAGCTTTATATACTCGTAATAACAACATAACAACAAAAGCAAAGCAACAATTTAAGCAAATTTTCCATAAATGGCCGAAATGAGTTTTCGCGCCTCCACAAAATGTGTTACAAAAAATATCATTTGCTTGCCGCAGTTTTGAGTTTTAATAAATTTTCAAAAGGGGGGCGGACTAATGATTTAATGATTTTTTTATTTATACTGGCAGACAAAACTATTTTAATAGAAAACTTAAATTCAGTAGGGAATCTCAATAGATAAAAGTCACGGAAGATTTTCATGCAGAATATAATAAAAAAAATAAAATGCATGAAAATAATAAAAGATTTAAATAGAGTATTTTTTTACTCATTTTTGATCATTTGGACATTCTAGTGTTAGGTAGGCAGGTTAAATGGCATCACTTAGGACATGTAGCCCATTATATTACCATGTGGGGAAACTCCATCTATACACCGTGCATCCGTCTGCCCATTTGTGCCTCCGTTCGATTGTTAAACGTCTGGGTCGCACATTAATTCTTGAATGAGGAAAATCCATCGATATGTAATTCTTATAGCCCTAAATAACCAAGCAAAAATCAAATGCAGCATACGACCCTAACCTCTAAACTAGCTTTTGAATGTGTTCACAGATTCAGTTATTCGTGATACCTTCACAGATGCAACATTTGTGCCTGTGGAAAGAAAACGGCTCCCTACGTCCCGACCCTAACCTCTAAACTGGCTTTTAAATGTGTTCACAGATTCAGTTATAGCTTCAGTGATTCAAAAGTTGTGTCTATGGAAAGAAAACGACTCCCTACGTCCCGACCCTAACCTCTAAACTGGCTTTTGAATGTGTTCACAGATTCAACAGTTACGTCTATGGAAAGGAAATAACTTGGTTGTAGGTTGGAAAACATATTGAAAAGCAGTAAAACGTGCTAATACATTACAAAGGAGTTTGAAGATCTCTGTGAATCCAAACAAAGAATTTGGTTTACCGCTATTCAATGGCCAAAAGTCTCTTTGGCATTTGGCCATAACCTCAATACATAGCATTCGATGAATTTCGACCACATTAACTAAGCAACTATTTACTTTTAGCTAAGCGCCTTTGTTGCCCCCTAAATCCCTCTTAAAGTTGGCCAGTCGATGGTAGACAAGTTTGTCAGCGTGCAGCGCAATGTACGGTTTTTTCGAAATGACAAGTACGACCACAAGTACGCGCAGCAGTGCGGCAAGGGCAGCCCAATCCAATGCGGCCACACTCGGCTACAGCGACATGCAGCTTTGCGTACTCGTCGTGGCTGTCTGTAGCCGGTGGCACAGTCGAGCCTCAAATTGCAATCATAATTTTGCCGTTCGTATGCCGGTTGTGGGTCGTAGGTGTTCAAAAACAACAACAACAACAACGAGCACACCAAAACCGCCAGCGCAGCCACTCAACTAATTCGGCCAAATAAACCCAACTGCGACTTTGGTGATGCAGAATAAACTGCCATAAAACTACCAAATACGAAAAAATTTAATAAAAACTATGCTTGAAATGCATCCAAATGAATTGTAATGCAGTGAGAAATGATTAAATATGACGAGAAAAACAAAACTGAAAACGAGAAAAAAAAACGAAGCAATGCAATTACCAGCCGCCGAATGCGAAATCGAAACCCGCACCCAAATGCCGGCCAACAGCAACCGGTGGCTGGCAGCTTTTTTTTTTGTTTGATGCAATTTTTTTTCTTTGTTTGTTTTTACCGGTCCCACAGTCGTTGTTGTCATAAATCAAAATGCAACTCTATGTCTGTGCTGGTCATTTGCTAAATATTTGCTAATGTTGTTTTTGTTGTTGCTATTGGCAATTGGTGTCTACGCATTGTTTGCAGCATTACTCCATATATTTTTTTTTGTATTTTTTTTTGGTGCATATTGAACACTTGCAAAAAATATTTATAATAAAATCATTTTACTCTGTTAGCCTCATCGTTTAGCCGAAATGATGTAAGCCGCCATAGATGCAGTATTTTATTTATTTTTTATCTCTTTGGTTAGCTCGAATTCTCACACATTTCAATGTGCACAATGCAGCGCGTACTTGAAATGCGGCACACAGCCGTTCTCCCCCAAACGAAACGCCAATATTTACGTACTTGTACCCTGCACTGAGGTGCTCGGGCATATTCACTTTTAACAGGAATTTGTAACGCCCCGAAGTGCATACAAACATGATCAGAAATCGATAAAGCAATGTCTGTCTGTCCATACCTTTGTCTGTTCATTCGTACGTCTGTCCATTCGTTTGTCTGTCCATCAGTCCGCTCGTACATTTATCCACCCGTACTTCTTTCTATTTGTCCTTCTAACCCCCATTTCACAGAAAGGTGCTAATGCTTATTTCGTCCAGATTCTCAATCAAATACTTACTGTGGGTACATTTGTGTTTTTGTGCGTCTGAATAAATACTATGAGGATTGTAATCCTTATAGCACTGAACAATCAAGCAATAATTGTCTTATTTTCAAGCTTACTTACGAATGTGTCCAGAAATTCTACAGTTTTCCTTATGAAAAGAGAACAACTCCCTACGACACGACCCTAACCTATAAACTGGCTTTTAAATGTGTCCTTTAAATATGCCCACAGATTCAAGAGTTGTGATTAAGAAAAGAGAGCGACTCGTATGTGAGGTAAAAGCATATTGAAAAGCAAAAACATTGCAGACAGAAATTAGAAAAAGATCTCTGTGGAACCATAACCAAAAAGATCCGGCAGACAATTAGATAACCTCAACGCATTGCGTTAGATGGAATTGGTTTATAAATTCTTGGCAATTCAGAGCAATTTTAAAGGTATCATTAAAAGTCTGATCGACAATTAGATAACCTCAACGCAACGAATTAAACGTAATTGGTTTCTTAATTGTTGATAATCCAGGGCGGTTTTAAAGGTGTCATTTGAATCTTGCTGAATCTAATATTTCTCTCAGAGTTTCAGGAGAATTTTGCTATTCTCTGGTCTTCGGGATTGGCCTTGTTCAGATTGAAGAATCGACTTAGTTTTTGGCTTCTTCGTAAGAAGTGAAGTGCTGCTCGGACAGGCTATAAATCATTGACCGGAACAAGTTGTAATCGGATGGAGCAGAGTCATTGAAGCGCCTCGAAATGGTTCTTAGTTTAGAAGAAAGAACCCTAACAGAAGATGACAGGCTGACTGAGATTGAGCTTAAAAGACGATTAGAAAACTACA
The DNA here is from genome assembly GCA_963668005.1 of Melieria crassipennis. Lineage (NCBI taxonomy): Eukaryota > Metazoa > Arthropoda > Insecta > Diptera > Ulidiidae > Melieria > Melieria crassipennis. Next base: position 77,659,888 of record OY764962.1, on the reverse strand, counting down.
AACATGGTGTGTTAGTGCTCGGACCATCAGACAAACAGGTCTACGTGATCTTAGGAGGGAAGTCAATGACTACACGTCTACGTCTGGACAGTCAAACATGAAAAAAATGAACAAAAATCATGAAATGAGGAATGTAATTGTTTTGTATATTTTTTTCATATTTTACTTGCTATTTTCATGTTATATAACCCATAATCATATATACGATTATAATAGAAAATTCATTTTTGTATATACAGATGCTATAACTTTTGCAAATGACGCCAAAAATAAATTTTGCTTTGACATTCATTCATTCATTTATTCATTCATTCATTCATTCACTCTTTCATTCATTCATTAATTTATTCATTCATTCATTCATAATCAAATTAGCGCCAAAGAACACTGAGTGACAACTTTTGTGCCACCCTGTACGTTTTCAATTATCAGTGAAATTCTTAATTTCACTGTCATTGTCATCCAAAGTAATATTTAAATAGTTGATGTTCTATTAGTTGCAGGGTATGAACAAGTCGGTTGAAACTCACTAAAACACTCTTACTTGTTTGTTTGTTTATCTGTTTTGAGTTTTGTGTTGTTTTTTTTGCTGTAGTTCATTTATTGAAATATGCTAAATTAGAAGTTTTGTCCATGTTTGTTACAAAATAATTGCAAAAATTAATGGACTTGTCCACCCTCTACAAATTTTGTGTGTATGTATGTGACTCGATAATGACGAAAAAGTTGTTTTATAGTTAATTTACTTAAAAAATGCAATGCTATTACCGACAATAACTAAGTGTCTGTGTGGACGTTTTCGCTTAATGACTGTTTGCTAGACTTGGCTAGGCTTAGAATATATTTATTACATTGCACTCGACATTAATCTGTGTATTAATGGTCACATTCGATATGGTATTCAAATTTTTAAGTAGCAAAACATTGCAAGTCGATTTAGAGTGAAGTTTGTCTGTCATGTATAATTTTTTGTAAATGATTTTTTCTTAGAAGAAAAAGATTTCCAATAAAATGAAATTTTGATAGGTTTGAACTTGGACTGAGTGAGTGTTATTTCGCTTTTAACCCTTATTCCCAGAATTTTAAAAGTTATGAGCTTAATTATTGAAAACATTTGTTTAAAAAGTACAAAAACTGTCTAAAATGTTAAATTTATAAATGCAATATAATTCCAACGGGCTGTCGTGTCAGTTCAATTATTATTAATAAAATTCTAACATTCCATTAGAGGATTACATAAAATAATGGAATCGAAAATCTTTTGGATTTATCACCATTTGAAATCTTTAGTGAGACTGTGAGGCTCACTTCTGGGAATTGGGGTTAAATGTGATCTGCAAAAATTCCTACAAATTTGTAAACTCAGTTACAAGATGTAATGGTTTACATTTTCAGTATAGGTTAGGTTAGGTTCAACAGGAGAAGTCGCGCGCTATGCAGAGAACACATGAAGTGAACTTTTGCGGCAGGCCGTAACCCGGTAACGGGTTGTTATGGCCAGTTAAATAAGTAAATGAGGTAAGGTTATACTGCACCAATCAGGTCCTTAGCGACGCCAGATGAAGGTTCAGAGACTTCATTGCTCTCCGAATATTCGAGCACTATTGGCGAACTTGAGCAAATTAATTTAAACTCACATCCAATACTAATAAAAGTGCGTTCAACCGCCTACAAATTCTGCTTTTGGAATTCAGTTTTTGTTCAGTTTAGAGTTTTTGATAAACAGAAAAAACATGGAACTTAACCTAAAAATTAACAAAAAAAGAAACACACAAAATACTTTTAAAAGAAAACTTAATGAAAAATACTTTTGCTGCCTATGACAACATTACATCACACTTTACAATTTTAAAAATTTCGGCTTCGGCCAACCTTTCGTTCATATTTTTAGCCGAAAACGAATCTTGTACCGAAACCGAATATTCAGTTGGACACAACAAATTATGCAATAAAACTGTTTAAACATTCTCAGAATGTGCTGTCAGAATGGCATTGAATGGTTTAGCACTTCAGTGCTGATGTTTTAAAAGTAATCAAAATCAAAACATGAAACACAAAACAACAACAACTTTCAGTTGTCAGCGCTCATCACCACACTGTGTCGCTGCGTGCTCTGTTCGCAATGAGAACAACGAGCAGTGCTCATAAATATTTAGTAATCCTTATCGACAATAGTCTTATCAGGCTTTGCAATGAATTGTTGTTGCATGCAGCGCGACTTTCCATCAAATTCAATAAAAGTGAAAACATGCAATAGAAACAAAAGCAATTTAACAAATTATGAAAACGAACCATTTTCAAAGTTGAATTTTTCAAATTCCGGAGGTTGACCGAATGTTGTTGCTGACTTTGTTGATCAACGGCTGTCGTCGACATGCGGCTCACAAATTGTTCGTTGCAAATTTCAATTACACTTTTTAATTTCAGTTATTACCGGCTGCGAACGTTCTCCGGCACGCAATGGCTGCAATTATGCTTGTTCAGAACTAACAACAACAACAACAACAACAGCACCAACATCAATCAGAATGCATAATGCACCCGTGTAGTCACAATTCAAAGCACTGTTGCATTTGAGTAATTTTCAAATTCCATTCTACACGCTGGCAGCGCACAATTAAATCCAAAAACACGGTTGCGGCTCCAGCTGCGCTCGAGTACGCGAATAAACAAAAAAAAAAAACAGCACGCCGTCAGCTTTGCAGCAGGAAAAGGCGACAAATTAACGTTCGGCGCGCGCACTGGCGTCACTGTGACTGCGACAACGGCAACGACTGTGTTGCACCGAAAAGTCAAAAGTACAGAAACAACAAATCGCGCAATGAATTACCGACATCACAATAAGGCGGCCATAACGCTCAAAGGCTTAGCGCAGCAATGTTGCTATTTGTTATTTTATATTTGTTGTTTTTGATGTTTTTCTGTTGTTGCTATTTCGTATCGAAATGGCACGCGTGAGCAGATTACGCTTGGATTTTGCGCACAAGTTTGTCTTCACGGTGTTTTTTTGCGGCTCACTCTCGCGCCCAGCACTCGACGATTGTTGTTGTTGGCGTTTGTTTTACACGCAGCAAATGAAAAGCGAAACACACAAGCGATCGCAACGAGCGACGCGCAACAAGTGAAAATCAAACACTTCCGTTTCGTTCGGGGAACGAATGCAACGTTGTGAGAGCGTTAGTGCCGAGCGACAGTGTTGCGCAGCGAACAGTTTAAGGAGGGTTCACGCGATGATGCAATGAGGCAAAAGTGTTGCCAGCCTTTCTAGAGGCACTTTTTTTAATCTCAGAGGTTTTCCATTGTCATCTAGGAGCGTCAAAACAGACAATTTTATTCTATTTAGTGTTGGTTTTGGAAGTTCGTTTGAAAATTCTGGACCCATGCCAGACCAACCACCTGTTATGAAGGGCCGCTCGTAACGCTCAAAGCGTTGCCTCCTGCGACAACGCCACTGTCGCATACTACAACCGAATACGAGCCGACACAGCATCGGCAAAGTGTGGTAAGCGGATTGTGGCAAAATAGTCGTAATGTATTGCAAATGACAAGCTGACAGACAGACCCACTAACAGTCGCACATACATAGACGTTGAGACTGACACTAAGCAGCGAAGGTAAAAAACAATGAAAAACAGACAAAGCGCCTGTTTGAAGATCGAAGCAGCATTTATGAATGAAAGCGTAAATCGATCGTGTAGCGCGTAGACTGCCGGGCTGCGTAAGTTAGCGAGTTGTGGCGACTTGTGTGGATTGACGAAAAAACGAGAATTCAATCATTTTGGTTAAAATGTTCAGCTGTGGCGTTATTTCGCATAGCTACATGGTTTTTCATTTTATGAATGATGACTTAATTACCGAGTCTGCACAATGAGGAGGTAAATAAATAATCAGTCATACATGTGATATATGTTTGTACGTATGTCCATATGTATAGTATGTATTGTACAAATATGACCACAGAGCGTTACAGTTCAGTTCCATTCTGTGCAAATGGGCGGCATTTTTTGTGAGTCATTATGTGGTTGGTAACGAAAATCCGTTCGAGTTCTCAATATGGCAATAAGAATGCATCATTCATGAATAAAAACATATGTATATAGTTAATCACAGGTTATTTCTTGTGGTTTTGTGAAACACAAATTCGTCAATATTTTCCACATTTGTTATGGTTTTTAATGAACTTTTGTTGTATTTATGTGAGTGTATGTAGGTAGAAATAGACAATCAAAGTGGTTACTTATTTGTATAATTGAACATTTTAATAAAAAGTTAGAGGCAAAACACAAATATTATCTCAATCACAAAAAAGTAGTTAATAATAATTACTAACTAATACTAATAAACTACTACTAATAATTAATTAATTGTAATCAAAATTAATAATTATTAGAGATTCTAAAACTAATTATAAATTGATCTAATTTCATGCTCATAATTTCAAAGCCCGAGCAACTCTGTCATTCTAGTTTGACAGTAGCGCACTTGCAGTGACTGTGGCGCGCTTTTCTTCAATGTGTCAGCTTATCCAGCTGATCTTAATTGACCCAAACGGAAACGCAAATAATTACAAACATCCGATTTATACATATGCATATATACATTCATATATATAGTAGGTTGCTGTGAGTACTTGTTCTTGTTGTTAATTGGATTATTTGAGATATTTTTGTGTCACATTTTCACACAATAATTGAATATGCGTACTTGCGTTGTGCCTTCAATAGGCAAACAATGAATCATTGGTGATTCATTTTAGATTAAATAATAACAAAAATGTAGACTACACTGTTTATGATAACCTTTAACCCTAATTCCCAGATTTTTAAAAGTAACGTAAACCCAGAAGTGAGACTGTCAGTTTTTAGTGAGCTAAATTACTGAAAACATTTGTGTAAAAAGTGCAAAAACTGTCTAAAATGTTAAATTTATAAATGCAATATGATTCCAACATTCCATTAGAGGATTACATAAAATAATGGAATCGGAAATCTTTTGGATTTATCACCATTTGAAATCTTTAGTGAGACTGTGAGGCTCACTTATGGGAATTAGGGTTAAGTAGGTTAAAAACTACCCAAAGTTACTTTCACTGAAAGCGTTACCGTTGAACATTTTATATGAAGAAGAAAATGAAAAGAATTCCCACTAAACTATATTAATTATTGTAAATTCTTTGATTGTACTTTTCAAAGGTTAAACTTCCTATTTTTAAAGGTTAAACGATGAAAAGTTTATAAAATCTAGCAAACCAATTGTCATTCCTACTGTTTCAGTAGTTTGTAAAAATTTATACATATACATATTTCAAATATCACAAATTTTGACTGTATGGAGTTTGTGTACGCCCAAACTATGCCAACGAGAGAGAAAATGAGAGCCTATATTTTATTTTTCGAGAATTTGCAAGATTTTGCTGGAGAAACTTTCATCAAAAACTTCCAGCCAGCAATTTAGATTTTGGATATCATATGATCAACTACAAAAACAAATAAAATTTTCAAACATTTAGATGCTGCTAAGTCCAACATGGCAAAGATTCCCGTGATTCCCGTCCCGTCGACCTAACAATAAAAGTGGAAAGCAATTTGATCAATTGTGAGAATACATTTGCCTGAGTGGTGATTTTTGTTTTAGTGACTAATGTTATCAGCCGCCGTAGCTCAGCTGGCTAGTGCGTTGGGCCGCGAGTCAAGACTCCGCGAGTTCAATACTCCGTTGCGTTAACACCGAAAAAAAAGAAAAACAACAATTTTTCTTTCGGCGGCTGTCCTCTCAGCAGGAAATGGCAAACATCTGAGAGTAAAATTTCCTATGAAAAAGCTCCCAACTCGCCGTTCGGAATCGGCATAAAACTGTAGGTCCCTTCCAACCTTGTAAAAACATTCGCACGCACAACACGGTTGGTTGCGGGTAGCTAGGCCTTAGTCTCGTAATCGGGCTGTCGTGCCAGTCAAGAAGAAGAAGACTAGTGTTATCAAACTTAATAGAAATACAGTGACTTAAGATTCAATTTCAAATAAGTTGATTTCCGAAAATTTTTTGACTTTGTACTTTAAAAGTAAAATCTTAAAATTGTAAAAAGACATTTGTATGCGAATGAAACGTATTACTTTTTTTCAATGTAAAGAAAAAAATGGCATCACATTCAAGTTACTTTTTACGTGATTTAAAAAACGCCCAGAATTTTGAACATTTCGGAAATTCGAACTACCTTTGTGCAAAGTAGTTCGAATTTGTGGGCGTCTACTGTACTATACACACTGTTGCCAACTTAGTGCGTTTCGCACTTGCTCATCAGTGCTTTCTGAGTGGAAAAACGCGGTTTTTAGTGCTTTCTGGAAATGAAAAACTGGCAACCGTGACTATACAATTCTCTGTGCTGATCTCAAAAATCATATAGCAGTAAAAAAGTATTGATACCCAGTAAAATACTTACAAAAACATCGTTTAAAAAAGCACTTGTGATGGAAAAAAGTTTCGATGTTTACATATATCGAATCATCACAATTAACGAATTCAATCATATTGCCACGAAAATTTCGGTTGGCGTTTTTTCGCCATCAATGGAAGTTTGCCATTTTAGTTTTATTTTCAGAAGTTTGCCATTTCCTGCTGAGACAGCAACTGCCAAATGGAAATTTTTTAATTGTTCTATATTTCGGTGTTGGCTTCGACGGAGAATCGAACCAAAGGTCACAATTCAGGGGATCCACGATGGCCGCCAGTTAAACAAATGTTAAATGCAATAGAAAAAAATTCACTGTTCAATAGTGTTGTCGGATAATTAATATTTCCAGTTGATCAATGTGATTCCATTTCCCAATATTTTCCAAATTCCATCCACTGAGTGCCACAACGACAACACTTTCGATTCGTTGCATCCCTGCAACATTTGCCAAGGTCACCATCGGCTGCTTAAAATTATCACAATTTCAATACTTTCAATGCAATTTTTATCTCCTTGGTCGCAAATGGTGCAAATTCTCGCTTGATTCTTGATTTTTGTTCTGTATTTGTTGTTTTGTTTTTGTTTGTTTTGATTTTCATTTGACTGTAGCGTCGCTCTCGCAAATTGTGTGGGTGGTCAGTCAGTCGGCAATAATAATTGTTTTTGTTGTTGGCACTACTTCTTTAGGCGTTATTGTTGTTGCTTTTTTTTTTATTGGCAGCAGCAACTTGCACAGCAGTCAAATTCCATAACGGTCCAACAAGTGGGGGCAGACACACTGAACAACGCGTCGCTGGCCGACCGAGCACCCGCCGCCGCCCGTTGCCGCACCGTTCGTTCGTTCGTTGGTTGGTTGGTTCTGTTCTCGAATGCAATTCGCACCGCAGATGTGCGCAATCCGAAAATGGCACTTCGTGGGTACTTTATGAAAAGTACGAAAATGGCGTTGATTGCAAAAGTTCCAATTTGGGCTGGCCGACACTGATGTCTGGGCGTACGAGCAGACAGCTGGGTGCTACGTGTTTTACGGCACTAATGGTGGGTGGTGGAGTGCGTTGGTAACTATATAATAAACGTTATAGTTGTTTTGTATTTAAATTAATTTTTTCAGCGATACGCATTTGGCGCGTTTGCATGCAAAATTGTGCCGCTTTGTAATATACGCAGCAAAGTTAGGTGCAATAAAATTTTGCAAAAATGCTTCAGGGTGAAGCACAACACAACAGCATGAATTGCTGTATAAGGGTAGTCTTACATTAATCACATGACCTAACATATTTATAGTTTCACAAAAAATTTTTTGGAGAGTATTACAAACAGATTTCCAGTGCAAAATAACCTGTTCAAAGAAGTATATTAATGAAAAAAACTTTAATTCTCAGCACAATAACAATAATTTATCATTTGATAAACAAATTCAATTCTAAAATTAAAAGCCTATTCGCAAATGAAAAATTCATTACTTTTCAATAAAAACGGAAATGCTTCTGGTTTAGCGTTCAGCGCCATCTAACGTCAACATTGAAATCGAGAGGTAGCTTTCCAAACACTTCCTTTCATTTCAAACTAGTGAACAACACACAAATGAGCGTCTTTAAACTGATTGCACTATTCCCACTGTATTTGCTCGAAAAATCAGAATATAGTCAAAAAGATTTATAACAAAATTTGAGTTTTCTATTTACAATTTTAGTATTTCCCCATTACAGAACTCTTTCAATTGAATAAGTGAATTTCGCTCCAGCGATAAAAAATTTTCAGATAGTTGGCAACGCCGCCGCCAACGAATTGCTGGTAATGGGCTATCCCGCTATTTCTTGCTAAGAATGTCTTATTCATTACTTTTCCAATCTTTACTATAAATACATGTAAGTGAAAATATTGGCAGTGGTTCCTGTAAGAAATATATTTGTGGATGCTGTGAGATCCTGGAAAAAATATTCAACACGTAAAATCTCTTTGTTAGTAACTTGTGTTAAAAAGTTAATACAATTATTACAAAATAAGAAAACAATTAGTGTTACTACAGTAAATTCCTTCAATTATGAATCACAGCTATACACTTTTTATTAAAAATTTGTATTGCCCAACAACCTTCTCATTTGTTTCATATCTGGTAATAACCAGATAAAGGATAAACACTGTGTCTACCCTTTAAAAACTTGTCCAACCCAACAGAAAAAATCATTCACCTTCCTGCAAGTTCTTCCTACTCGTTTCTTTGGCCACAAACCCGCAGTATTTCAATTAGTTTTTCAAATTTGATCCGTTGCAGCGCTTCGCACAGCGTTGCCATTTTCTCTCAATTGTAATAGCAGACCTCACGTATTCCCTCCAATTGAAAACTCCATCGTGGCGTCGACAACACTGTCAGGGGGTTCGTTCACTTTATTTTGCTTTCTGCTTTCATTTCTCGTGTACACAGCGCCGCAACAACAGCTAAAACGGGTTAATTTGCTTGCAGTGCAACATTGAGCTTACAAGAAAATGTAGCTAAAAGTGACAAATTGCAAGGAGTTTGAGCATAAAATAGCCGACTTTAATTAACGCCAACTAATGTGAAGTGTAATTTACCGAGCAAAAGCTCCTCGTACGCCTGCATTAATGTTCGAATAAATGTTAGAAAATGTGATCGTAACAATGGGCTGGAGTGAAACGCGCAGCGTCTACGAGAGCATGGAAATTATGTGAAAATTTCCAAGGAGGAGTGGCAACGGAGTAGTGAAAATTCTCGCAGCGACCCAATTATTTCGCCCTCTCAGTTTTCGAGTTGGCATTTTTTTTTTTTGGATTATTCTTTTTTTATTGTTTCATATGGAAAACGCAGAAAGTGTTTTCGTTTGATTTTTGCTGAAACAGAAAACCCGTTTGGAAGAGTTTGCGTGTGTGCGTGTTGTGTGTGTGGAGCGCAGTAAATAAATTCCCGAAAAAACCACAAAGCAAACGAAAAATTCCCAGAAATTTGTTACAACCCTAGTGAAGCGAAGCAGCAAAGTTGAAAGAAGCAAAAGAATTGAAGAAGCTACGAAGCAACAACAACCAGTAGGTTTTCTTTTTTTGTGTATTTCAAAAAGCATTCCGTGAAAAATGTGTATTAAAAAGTCGTAAACGAAAAGTAAAAAAAAAGAAACCGAAAAAAAACCAGGAAACATCTCAAAAGAAACACGAGAAGCCAAAAACGAAACGAAAGCTGTGAAAATTGGTGTTAACGTTGGCGGGGCGGAGGCAGCAACAGCCGCAGCCGTAGCAGAGGCTGAGGTCGACGAGTGGCAGTAGCTGAGTGGGAAAGAGGAAGCGCATAGCAGACGTTGATTGCGCGCGCGGATCCACGCCACCGAGACGCTGCGCCGAGTAGCAGCTGTAGTTGTAGCACAGCCAGCAACAACAACGCCAACATTGGCAGCAGTGCGTCCGTGTCGGCAACAGCAACAGCAGCGCTGACCAGTCACCCAGCCAAGCGGCGCAGCAATAACCAGCACACACTGAACGCCAACATGTCCAGCTGGGCGCGTCGTGCCGCCGACATTGGCAGCGTGGTGACCTCGTGCGGCCATCCGGGCTCAGCGGCCACACCGCCGTACCGGCTCGAGAAGGTGAAGTTCGGCGTACCATTGGACGAGGTGTGCAAGAACAACGACAACATTCCGGGCCCGCTGCTGGTCCTCATACTGAAGCTGAACAAGGAGTCGCCGAATAGGCGTGACGTCTTCCGGGCGCCCGGCCATCAGGGCGCCATGAAGAAGCTCATACACTTTCTACAGTCCGGGCGGCTGGTCAATGTCGACAACTACTCGGTGTATACGATTGCCAGCGTGCTGAAGAAGTTCCTGCGCAAGATACCGAACGGCATATTTGGACGTTCGGGTGAGAAGGAGCTCTTCGACATCATCGAGCTGGGGAGCGAGGCGGAGCAGACCGAACGATTGCATAGGTGAGTGACAGACGCGGCCCACTGGGTGGGCGGCGACGGCGTGAGCGTACAATTGGGTGGGCAGTGGTGGCGGGTGGGCCTGGGGGCTGGCGATGCGCTTGTTGCTTGTTGAATTGCTGGCGTGGCCATTGTTTACATTTGCGGCGAGAAAATAGTGAATGAAAGCCAAAGAGCTGAGCAGCAACGCGTTTGGTGCAATCGAAAAAGAAACAGAAACTACGCGATTTCTGCGCGTTTCACCCAATTTGAGCGCAATTTCCGCCACTTTTACCGTTACATAGATTGAAAACTCATCGCCGCCTCGGCCCCGCGCAGGCAATTCCGGTTCTTCTGCGCATTGCAACCAGTAATTTTCTGGTTTTTCGCGCTGCTATCAATTTTCAAGTGAAGTGGTGAAAACTGCCAACAAATGCACAGAAGCCAAAGACCACTTGTTGACAGTGTTGCCGTCTAACCTCAACAATTTTACGCCAAGTTGAAATTGGGCAAACATTTGATGACCTCAAGTTCTTCAATTGTTTTCCAATAAACGGCTTTCTCTACTCCCAGTGTGCACTAAGGGAAATGGCAGCAAGGAAAATACTGAATTTTTCGCTGCAACAAGCGCATTGCACTTTTCACTGCCAGCAATGCAATTTTCTGGCTCGCCACTTGTGCGCTTAAATTTGCAATTGCACTATTGTGGTTGTTGTTGTGTGATTGGGGTTGTCAAACGTGTTTTGCTCACTGCTCTTAACGTTGCTGGCTGACTGGTTGGCTGGCTGTTTGCTGCAGCCGCATTGGCTTTCCAGAAAAAACTATAAATCCCAGCTGCACTGTGCTTCGGTGCATTAGAAATGTCGTACAAAAAGTCTGAAATATATTAAAAAAAAGACTTGCATAAACGTAAAGCAGTTGGATATTAAAACTTGCAAATGTAACCAGAACTTTGGTGCCAGCAAGTGCCAGAAGTTTAAACATTTAACTTCTTTTCGATTCCTATGTAAATCTGGGAGTTGTATATTGGGAAATGAATCCAACCCAGTTTGGGTTGATTTTGTGTTTTTTATATTAAATGTTTCTTACTATTAGACATACAATTTGTATTACTTCTTATTTGTATGTATTTATTTGTATGTTATTTTTTAATGTTTTTTATTTATTTTGTTTTTTATGTCATATTTTATAAACAATTTAAAATCTTATTTCTTACTATTCACATACTCTATGTATATATTTTTTTATAAAGCCCACCATCGTGACTGTCGGCTTAACAATTAACACATTTGACCTGAGAAAAATTTAAATCACAACTAAATTGGCATTGCATTTTAATTACTCAGAAATATTACACACAATTGAAAAAACATTTTGCCATTGTTTGATTTTCTCAAACTTTACTTGCCGCCAACAACAAGACGGATGTGATAGGAATTGTTTTTGTTGTTAGTTGATTCTATTCTTTGTTAATTGTTTTGCATTTTAACTAATTAATCAAAAATAAAAAGAAAAATAACAAATTGCCAAGTTTTGCTAAGTTGTGTGAGTTTATTGTTTCCTCAAGACGCAGTCAATTGTCTTGTCTGTTGCTTTTATTGTTGTTTTTCTTGTTTCTCCTTCGATTGGTGGCTACTGTTGCTCCACTGCTAATGCCATTAGCGTTGTTGTTATTGTATTTTTCTTGTGGCTGACACACTTCCACAATTTGAAGTTTGCTTATTGCGTTTCTTCTTCTAACTGCACTTCTCGTTGGATTTTTTTGTGGTGTGTCTACTCACTGTCATGAATTGCAGGGTTGAAAAAAACACATAGCGACAAAATAGAAAGCTTAATGCGTTTTGCAGTGCAGCTTCGGCAATTGTTGCTACATTGCAGAGCATGGAAAACTAAGAATAATGTAAAGCCCGGTGGTGGCAGAGAGTGTTCAATAGTTTCAACTTTCATATTCGAATATTTTTTCAAATTCGACCAAAAGAATGGCGCATAGTCATAGTCGAAATAAAGTACACTTTAAGATCAATAAAGTATACTTTTAAATAAAGTAGGCTCTAAGTCAATCATAGTCGAGTTAGAGCATACTTTAACGCTTAAAGTATACTCTAACTTTAAAACAAACAAAAGCTGTTGCTAAACCAGATAGCAATAAGTCAAAATGAGCAGAAATGTCACTTTTATCAAATTCGAAAAAGTAAATCAAAGGAAAGGAATCAAATCAAAGTAAAATGTTTCATTTTGAGCAAATTGAACGAGACTTCAATATAATAAACGACGACATTGTGCTGAGACGGCGAAAAGTATACAAAAGCCGCATCGATCCATTCGAGTTCGATGACGAAGACTTCTATAGTCGTTACCGGCTCGATAAAGTTGCTGCTCAGTTTGTAATTGATGTTTTGAACATTCAAGAACCGAGCAGCAACAGAGGTCTTCCGGTACCGATAAATATACAAGTCCTCTTGAAGGTCGAACGAAATCATGGATTGTATTTGTTCATCCTCTTCATTTATCGTCGGAATGGCGACAATATTTCCTGTGGCCACAGTCGCTCTCTTCTCTTGTGCCACAGCTTTTTTGGCACCCATCTTCATGCGCATCCACTGCTGCTTCAATCGGGGTATGTCTCGATTGAATCCGGATGCCAGCATATCCATCCGGATACTCTCCCAAGCATCCTTCTTCTTTCTGATGAGCGACATATCGTTCCGTTTGCTCTCAATGATGTTAATGTTGCAGTTTATTAACTCCCGCAAGCAGTCTTTTTCTGCGGCCGTCCAATTCGGTTCCCGATTTCTTCCCTAATTTAGATAAATGTTCAGATAAATGGTATAATAGCTGTTACATGCAAATTTTACAAATTTACTTACATTGCTTACGTCTGCCATCCTGCTTTGTCGCTTTCGAACATATATGTAATACTTCTATATTGGCACTAACCTATCTTCACAATGTGTTTTCATTCGGAAATCAAAGGGAGACAAGCGATGAGACAGAAAACACGAAATTTTGCGAATGTATTTCTATGCGTGTATACATGTGCACTTCTACACATGAACAACTGTCAAACTGCTCCAGGGGTGGTTGAAGAAATTTCAGTTAATTTCGACAAATTTTTATTTTTTTCCAGTCAATTTTTTTCCCGCCTGAACGCACCTGACTTTTTACAGCTGTCAAAGTACATTCGTTTATACGCTTTCTCGCTCATATTTCACTATTGCTGTACTGTGATGTTGGCGAATGTACATTGAGCTTAGTGCCAATATAGAAGTATTACGTATATGCTTTCGAAGTAAACAAATATTCAAATTCAAAATCAATCAGCTGTTTGTTTATGTCAGAGATGGGCAGATTAATCCTCGGAAAACTGTGCAGTCGATTTTTTTGTGCTGCCGTCTGCTTTTCACAAGTAATCGACCGTAGACATCTACTTTTAACTGCTTATTAGTGTTCAGAAAAACAAATATTGCAAAATAATTGATTATAAAATAAATCGGTATGGGCATAATTCCGAAAATAAATTCTCATTTGTAACTCCGAATCACTAGTTTTTGTAGAGTTGCCGTTGCTTTCGTTTGCTGTTTCAAAAAGTCGCTGCTACGTAGAAGCATGTTCTAAACTGACTATGGTAACTGAAAAATTAAAGTCGACTTTATCTTTTTAGACTTTTGCTACCTAAAGCCGGCTTTTTTGCGGGACTATGATTATGCGCCAATGTTTTTATTTTAATGTTATTTTATTTTAATTTGTTTTGTTTAAATTTTATTTGTTGTTTTACTTCTATTATATACGCTAACACCATTCTTTCAGTTCAATGCATTTGAAAATTGCTACCATTTCATTACAAATGACAGAAACCTTTTTCGGAGTAATCTTAGTTTAGCCATTTGGCTTAGAAAATATTCAGAGTTAATTAAAAGACCATTTGCAGTAATTTTTAGTTGAATTTACGCACTCCGAATTACTCCGATTGGTTCCAGTTTAACCGTTTCACTTACCAAATGCTCAGAATTATTAAAAAATCCATTTACAGTAAATTTTTAGTTGAATTTATGAACTCCGAAAGAGTCCGAAACTTATATTTATCACTTGAAAACGCTGCTGCATATTAACTAATCATTAAATACAATCAGTAATTACTTTGTAGTACAGAATTGCAATTTGGATGAGCAGAGTGCGTCAATGTAATCTATAACATCCATTAAAACTATTACAAATCTTATTTTAGTGCTGTTCAAGTAGAATATCTTATTAACGATAATGTACTTCAAAGTTCTAATAGTTTCCTAGATTTCGGAGTAATTTCAATTTTGCAATTAGCTTGTAAACTACTTTCCTATATCTTTAAAATCATCCAAAGAAATGATAGAATATTATTTTTGGCAATAAAAACTGCTGCCATCTCTTAACTCTTGTAACCATTTGGCAACCCGTTGTCATAAGCTTCTCACAGACACACACACACATACAAAAACACCCGCCCGGCACCAATTTTTTTAATCCTGCATATAAATGAGGTGTTTATTAATTTTCTGAACTTGTGTGTCGCATTAAATTGAAACATTTCATAAATTCTCAAAAGTTAAATGCCCCAAATTCCTGCGCCATAGTCGGCCTGTTTTAAAAATGTCCATATTTGTATCATAAATTAATTTGTACAAATTATAAAACCAGTTTGTCGGTTTGTGTATTATTGTTGAAGCATTTTTGCGCTTGTTGTCTTTTTGTTGTTATTTTTTTAATATGTAATTGTTTTGGTCTTTGTTGTTGTTTTTTGGTCTTTGTTGTTTTTGGTCTTTATTTCACTTTCGTTGCATTTTTTATGTTTGTATTTTTTGTTTTTTGAATGAGCACAAAACAAAAAGAATCAACTTAAAAACGAAACCGCAAGTAAGATATTGAATTGCAAATGTGGTGGCAACACTGACACGAAAACGTCAACAACGGCGCTTGATTAAAGGCTCCACTTCATTGGGGAGTCGCGTGTCTGTCTTTTCCTCTCGCTCTCTGGCTTGTACCGTAGTTATTGTTGTGGCAGAAACCGTTAGTTTTTGAACTGCGCGCGCAAACGATAAACCGAACAACAACAACAAAAACGCGCACACATAGTATGCGCACAATTGTCTTGTTGTTGTTGTTGTTTTTTTAGTTGTTTTATTGTTTGGTTTCAACATCATTAATCAGAGCAGCAAGTAATGAAAGGAAAAACGCCATAAATGCAACAACAACAACAACATCAATAACAACCGTCGCAGTAATGATAGCAACACTAATTCCACGCAACAGTTTGCACGACAACAACAACAACAACCACAACGACGATTTCACAGTCAGCAAGCAAAAGAGAAAAGTGCATTGTTTTTGTTGTGGCACAAACTGGTCAACA
The DNA here is from genome assembly GCA_963668005.1 of Melieria crassipennis. Taxonomy (NCBI): domain Eukaryota; kingdom Metazoa; phylum Arthropoda; class Insecta; order Diptera; family Ulidiidae; genus Melieria; species Melieria crassipennis. The sequence goes on along the minus strand of OY764962.1, from coordinate 77,644,150 downwards.
TTATTAAATGAAACAACAACAACAACAACAACAACAACAGTTGTAAAGACAACAAATGTGAATGGCAGCAGTGACCATCACAACAACAGTCAACGAAACACGTTTTTGTGCAAAAATAACTGGCCATTTTGTTTTTGTTGTTGTTGATGAAATGTTGTCTGTGCAAAATCAAGTGCTCGATTAAAAGCAAGAAAAATTAATGAATTGTGCTTGTGGCCATTGTGCCGCATGCAACATGCAACATTAAAAAGTCGTTTTTGTTTTTATTGTTAGCAGTGAAATTTAAATTTGGTTTGTTTATTTCGATTTTACTCATTGAGCTGAGCAAATGGCAGCTGCAGTTCATGAAAGCAGTGGGCAGAGAGGGAGAGACAGCAGTGCTGCATGTTCATTGTTTTAGATTTTTTTATGACTACTGCTTGCTGTGGTTGTTTTGTTGTTGTTTTTGTTTGCTTATCGCGCATCGTGACATTTTCGTCGTTGTTGGTTTCTTTTGTTTTGTTGTTGGTATGTTTTGGTGTTTGGTTTTTGTTTAATTTTTTTGATAGCACCGAATTGTTGGTAGTCGCTTTCCGTCAATTGATCATTTCCGGGCATTTCCGATTATGATTTGGTGTGGTTGCTGTTGGCGCAATGACAGCCAACAGTAGCCAACTTGACGCACACATACACGAACACAAACACAAACACACATACACAAACACTTAAACATGCGACATGTTCATGACACAGCTCATCTCTTACTCATTCGCCCACCGCTGCTACATTCATTCAGTCCAGCAATGTGACTGTCTGTCATTGTGACAATTGGCGCTTCTAGCTATCGTCTCTTGCATACCAAATGAATTTGCTGCTCATTGTTTTGTTTGACTAAGCAGCAGACAATTGTTGGGCGTGAACGTACGCAGATATTTTTACCTCTTCTGATTTAGTAACAACGCGTAAAATTCAATTTTTTTCGGCATGTGAGAGAATAAACTTTTGCTAAGCTTGTATTTTTGTATGTTCTTCGCAATGTTCAGCATTTCTAAGTATGTATATAAAAATTTTTTTAATTGTAAAACACATTTTGAACCCATAGAAATGCTGTGTTTTTATTGGCCCTCAGGACAGTCTAAGTGATGAGAGGCTTTCTGGGTTCATAAAGCAAAATTGTCTTGATGCAGAACAGTCTGTCGAATAGGGGTTCTAAAGTTTTTGTTCTACATGATTTTTGGCTTAAATGATTTGATAAAAGACCTCAAAGTTGTTTATTCAAATAGTCAATGCTTGAACTCAGGTTCTTGATAGAACTTTCTGACATTTGATTCCATAATCGTAAACCCATTGAATTTTCTTTTATTGCTGTTTTGATCTCAAGCTCTGGATTTAAGTTTCTAAAAATATCATAGGAATTTTTGTTTTTTTACGACTGACAGCTAAATAGAAACAACTAGGAACAGATGCAAGTTTCAAGAAAAAGGAAATAATCTGAACTAGAATAAAATTTAACGGGGATTGCTGTACTGAGACCAGAAGTGATCTATTGTCGATCTATGTCGAAGAAGCCGATTAATAAACGATATTTCTCAAATACTAAAATTGCTTTTCACTTCTGTTAAAACACAGTCAGTTTGTATATAGTATATCTGAATATGTTACCCAATAAAGCCACTTGCAGATCCACAATTCCAAAATCTTTAGTCACCTAAATCATTTATCGTATTACAAAAATAATCGTTATTCAATCACTGCACTCGAAACGATGGCAGCATTCAGTAGATCAGCTCATGGAGATTTATTTGCATTTTATTAAGGAATGAGTGTTTGTCGCTTTTGAGTGGCACTTGAGTGTCTGCTGTCTGAGCAAATGCTTTGCCCAGTATGCACTTGCCGTGTATTTATTTCTCTTGAGATCATCGAGTGCTGTTGGAGTATGTAAATTATTGCATAATTGATCTCAAAGTGATTACTCTACAATTGAACATGTAAATTGATCTACTGCACCCTATAACCGCGTACCATTTACATATCAAATTGGTTTCGTCCCATTCAGTAATTACAAGTCGTGCTGGCAATATAAATTTGTAAGCTAAGCTTGTCAGTGTTTGAATATATCAGGTCGCCATATTTCAACACATTAGAATCTCAGTACTTTTTAAGATTGCTTTGGTATGTTGTTTATAAAATTCATATTTTTGTTTTTTCCCCATTCAATCAAGAGAACTGCATTATATAGCTTTGCAATGCATATTGTGCATAATATTTGTTATTCTCCAAATGCAACGGAAATGTGCGATAACGAAGCTTTGAAAATGGGAAAAACCCCTAAAGGAATTTGTTTGTTGCGGATATGCACACCGCCCTTGATTGTATTTATGAGTCAAATCAAACATCAAGTTTAGGTTGTTGCAAATAATTTTTCATTGTTTTTGATTTCTTGTTATCGAAATTCAACTTTTATTCTATTCTTTCGCTCTTGAGTTTTCATCTCATTTAAAACTGAAGAAGAAGTTTCCTTTTGTTGAAGAGAAGAAAACAATCAACTATTTATTTCATCAGGGTCCGGGCTTTGTCCAGTAAGCGTAAAGTACTCCGTGCAATCAGCTGAATTTGTCCTCATTTGATTCAAAATTTCGGTTCTGCTGTTCGTAGAACCGGAAAAATTTGTGCTTAAATTCGGGTTTAAAGTCTATTTTGATTAATACACATTATTCTTGAGTTGATTTTGGTTCATACACATTGTTCTTTGTTGTACCCAGAAGAAACAGAAGCACAACTAGACACTGTGGGTGCAGAGTTCTGTCAGAAATTATATAATTAGTTATAAATATTTGCAAATTTTGAACTAAAACATATAGAACGAATAAATCTCCACGCCTTTCCCAAAAAGGAAAAGCCAACGGAGTAACGTTATACTTTCTCAAAAAAGATATAGAACGTGTTTTTTAAATAAGAACGTCCTAGAGCTCTTTCCGAAATGTTTTTCAAAACTTATAAGAAATACTTGACTTTTTTAAATAAGAATGTCCTACAACATTCGATTAGAGTTTAACTTTAATATTAAAAATCATCTCTTAGAACATAGTGCAAGGTTCAATATTTTTCACTGGGGAAAACCCACCACTCTCTCAGGATAATTGTATGGTGTCTTCGGCCTCTAGTAAACTCAGTGATTACTTTCGAGTTGTTATAAATTCTTTAAATACCTGAATCTTTTAATATCTCTTCACTTTTGTAGAGTAAATTCGAGACTACAGTCTTTACCATTGGCGCACGCAAGGCGAGTTTTGGTGGTTCAAACCCCTTCCAAGCATCTGTTTGTTGCAAAAATTGTCGGTGGCATATATGATTTCAAATGGTATTAGGCTCAAAAGTTCCCTATGGAGAACCCCTCCTCTTCATAGAAAGAGTTTTGGGGTTCAAACCCCTTTCAAATATCTGTTTGTTGCAAAAATTGTGGGTGGCAAATATGATTTCAAATCGTATTGGGCTCCCCTCTACCATATAAAAACGACACTGTGCTTGGTAATCATAAATAAACTGTCTGCCTTCCATTAAAACTAAATTTAAAATATTAAAATTCTTTAGTCTTGAATGCCATAAATAAACTCTGTCTGCCTCCCTCAAAGCTGAGGTTTGAACTTTTATTCTTTTATTGGAACACATTTTGCCCAAATGAAGGGTTGATTGAGTCCTTATGCCCACTCACGATCCACTTATTTGCCATCCTAGGCACCAACCACCGAGAACTTTAAACTTTACAACCAAAAAATCCCTATCACATAGTTTTGAAACCCCTTTAGAGTCTATCTTTCTCAACTCCAATTGTAATCAGCGCCCAAACCAAGATGCGCTTTCCCAGCTTACACAACTTTTGTACCGTTATTAACCTCATTTTTGTCAAATCACAATTTTGTTACTAACTATGATACAAAAGCATAGTTTTTCGCTCAGTTGCATGGCAGCAATAGCAAACATCATCTACGCGTAAATGGTTTAGTTTTACGCCCCATTCATGTCCATTGAGCGTTAAGCGTGCCGCTTTTCTTATCTAAATGGCGCACACTTTTATCCAATTCACCCGCTACAGCAGTAAAAGAATCGCTTTCTCTTTTCGGAACTCATTTCGTTTTTTATTTTAGCTCGTCGAGCTTTTCATGAAACATTACACAAAGCCTAATTAAAAATTCAACTTAAATTTCAAGTAGTAAAAACTCATCTAAAAGTCATAAAAACTACTGCAAGTACGCCTAAATGCTCTCCATGGCGCTTTTGCCGTATATTTATGTGTTTGGGTGTACCGTAAGGGAGAGGGGGCGAGTAGGATGGAATGAAAAGGCAGCGACCTCATGCGCCGTGGCATATGATTGCTTGCTCGCTGCTCTGTGCGCTGTTGTTGGCCAAAGTTGGGGGAAGGAATTGAGGACAGCCAACGGCTCACAAAGAAACGGGGCAATTATCAAAAATGTTTGATCTTCACTCCCCAATTACGGCTCCCTATATGCCACTTCAGTCGGCAAATGCACACAACAACAACAATGAGATGTGCACACACATGAGCGCAATAGCGAGAGCACGTTGCAGCGCTGCAACAGAATTGAAGCAAAAGACCCCCAAGTGGGAGAGCGCAAGACTTGAGGGGAAAACTGTCAGTGCTGGTGAAGAAATGTGTTGAGGGAGGCGGAGTAAGCGAACAGCAGGGAAATTTCAGCTAAAATGTGTTAATTGTGTGCAGCAAACGCAAAAGTGAGCACTCTGAAAATGAAAAGTAACAAACAGCAAGAAGCAACAACACAAAAACCCAAACTTCAAATGGAGTAGCAAAAGCGAGAAGGGGAAGCGGTTAGCGGTAAGCACTACGAACGCTTTAGATCGGCGTAGGTAGGCGCACGAAAAGGGGGGCGTTATGCACTGTGAAGCGCTTTATGCGTTAAGTGGTGCAAACACGAACCATTTTACCACAACGCCAACTACGAAGAGCGCAGCGAAAGAGCGAGTTCGGTGCCGCGGCCGCGTTGAAGCATTCACCGAATGGAACGTGGGGAACGCTACGCGGCAACGTGGTGGGCGCAATCGAATGATGGATGTAATGGCAGCGTATGTGCAGTCGTGTCTACCTCGATATGTATGCACATACGAGTATGTATGTACCTTATGTATGTACGCAACGATGTGTGTATGCGGCGCTCTGGTGTCATTTGTTAATGCACTTTAATTGTTTGCCACTGAATGATGGTTGTTTGCTTGCGCCTCGTTTTGGGCTGCTTGCTGGGGGCAGAGCTGGCTGGCTGCTTGTCGCGCCAGTTACTCGTTACAGTTGTGGTGCGCGATGATTGCATGAAATTATTGCGTGGCATATGTGAATGCGTGTGTGTGTGTGCGAGTGTTGGAAAGTGCGCTACTCGGCAGTGCGCGTAGCAAAGTTCTAAATCAAAGTCTATTGCAGTCGGTGTATTTCGGCCTCTTTGTGCCTAATGTGCTTCATAAAAATTTCTGTTTCCGATAACTCAATCCGAATGAATTTTATCAACCGGAAATCAAATTTATGCTTAACCCTTTCGCTACAGGTTTTTACTGGGGAAAGTTAAAATGTTAAATTTTACGTCTTAAGTTTCTATGTGGTTATATTAGCAACATTCCATAAGACATTTTTTAATTTTTATACTCGCACCTTGTATTTTAGAGTGTTTTTCTATGAGAGCAACTAAATCGTTGTGGCTGTATAATTACTTAAACATAAAACTTTTTACGCATAACGAAAATTTGAATATTTCTTCATTTACTTCAGCCAAAATTAAAAAAAGTATCTAAATTGAAAGAAAACGCCAAATTAAAAAGATCTCTAATTTTGTCTGCTTCTTCTTCCTTTACTATGTCAAGATATTCCATTAAAAAACGTGTATACTTTTCTTCTTTAAACTTAAATATTCAGTTTATTAATTTCGTATTTTTCCTAAAACTTTAAACTATTCTAAGGACCAACAAAAATGTATTCTTGAAACCACAGAGAATTTAGACGTACACAAAGTAGCACTTTGCCATATGGCAACAAAATAGCGAAAGGGTTAATCATACCAACTCTGACGCATTTTGTTCACGTATGTGCTCTACAAATGGCATTGAGCAAGTCGCACTAATCACAAATAATTTCATGATAATTTTGGTAATCACAAACTGTAACAACTGCAATTGTTGTTTAAAATGAGCGAGTTTAAGAGAGTTTTGAGGCGATTAAAAATGACTTAGGGATGGTAGTCTAAGGCCCTAGGTTCGATTCCTAGCTCGGGATGGTTAAAACATTTTTCGACTTCTATTGCTATTCACATGAATCAGATGAGAATTACAAGAATCACACAAGTGCACTCTTGGCAGGCAATGGCAACACCTCCAAGTGTGAAAGGAAAATTGCCAAAAACCGACGTTTGGATTCTGCGTTAAACTGTTGGTCCCCTCCCATCCGATTGAAGTGGGTGTTTTATTTATTTATTTATTCATTAAATAACCTAGGAATGCAATATTCCTCTCAGATTCTGTAGAACTAATGAGACTAATACAGTTAATTACTATGCAATTAATTCATTTAATAATAGCTTAAAGTTATTTTATAAGTGGGGAAGTCTATGGCCAAAGAATTTGAGAGCAGATTTAATTCTTTTAAGGCTCTTTGCAACAATGTTGAAAAAACAGTGATATCACAACGGGCCCATGTTCATTTCCTTTCTTAACTGCCAGTTTCCCGCCTAAGTGTATCTCATAACCTAACCTGGGGATTGTAAATTCAAACTATTTAAACAATACTGGAATTTTTGGCATTGAAAATCTCTGTCGCTGTTCAAAGAATTCATTTAAACGTTTTTTTTTTTTTTTTAATTAAATACCTTTTATTGTTGTATTAAATACATTTCAGTGTTCTTAACTAAAACTAAAACTAAAACCAAACAATGATGATAAATAAACGTAGTTAGGTATATCTGGCTAACCAATGGTCCACGCTTAGACCTCTGTTGGGACCTTAGCGATATCAGATGGATATTTATTTATGAGTTGTAATAATAAGTCGTCAGTATATGAGAGCTTTTTCTTATTTAATTGGCGCTACAACTGTTTATCGGTCTTGGCCGAATCCAAGAAAGTACGTCAGCCGGTCCTGTTCTGTGCTTACTGGCGCCAGTTGGAAATCTCCAGCGCCAAGAGGTACTGCTTTCCAACGCAGATGTGGTCGCCCTCTTCCACCAGACGTTGTCTTGAGATAGCAGGGCAGGAGCCAAGGATGTGATTCAGAAATTCGGGAGTATCCTACACATTCTATACGTTTAATTGGACCCATCCTAAGGAACGATTGTTTACGCAGAAATATTGTTGAATTTTTTTTAAATTTTAACATTATTATTTTGTAATATTACAGTTTTTAGCTGGTCTGTTAAAAATTTATTTTTGTTTGACTGAATTAAATAAATAAATAAATATGTTTCGATCGAAAAATTGCAGTTTGTTAATCTCAGTTTTTATTAGGACTGAAATGGTTCGATATCCCGTGATTTCGATTTCTAGAATGAATCGCTTCACCGTTGATTTTCTTGTGCTTTTCGTATCCAAGTCCTATTAGAAGTTCTTCAGGCCGCTTAGTATGGGAGCTACAGCTTTTAATAATATGAAAAATATGCAATTTTGGAGGTCAACTGTCACGAAAATGAGAGACCTGTAGAGATAAGATTTAAATAGCAACTCACTTATCAGTTCCAAATAAAATCAGTGAATCAGAAACTTATGAAAGAAAGTTCTTCTGAACGAATCGAAACGCAGTAGCTCTGGTCTTCTGTAGCTTTTTTCGAACAAGAAAAGCTTTGAATCATTTTAGAAGGATAGAGGTTTCTGTGATTTCGGTCGTCAAGTTGTCAGACATCATCGATCTTGTTATGATATCATTCCGACCAGATGGTCTGAAGATTAGCGCAGATACGCTTTAAGACTTCAGTTTTTTCGTGTAATTTTTTAGATTATATATATGCAGTCTCTGGCGGTCTGTAGGGTACCAAGACAAGCCAACGATATAAATTCATTTTAGACATAGAAATAATTTAAATTATTCAACGACTGTTCATGGGTGAATACAGTTTTGTAGTTGTTATTGTTGTTGTTGCTGCTGTTATCGCTGCTCGACACCAGTTGTTTGTTGTAATAAATATTGTTGTGGTATTTCATGCTGCATAATTGCATTTTATTGGACTTGATGCCCACTTGCAACATTCATGTCGCTGACACACTCGCTTGCAATGTGCGGACGCAATTGTTGTTGTGATTAGTTGATACTATCGCTGGTGTTGGCCTGCGTTGTTGTTGTCATACAGCACTTCTACACATTGCAAGTGTTTGATTCTAATGTGCAGCCCACATATTTGTTTTTGTCAAGCACTCTTCCTCCTTCACATTTCGTTGCGCACCACACTTGTGCGCGCATTTTATTGATGTCAGCAACATTATTATGAGTTATGCTTTAGTTCGTATTGTAGGTATTGTTTTTGTAATTTGAAGTTGAGTTTAATGAACATTTAGCTGAACTGGCGTTGGAATGTTCAAATTTAACGGCCGCATGGTATAGAATTTAATATAAAAAATATTTCAGACTATTGCATTGCTGGAGAGTGTAGAGAAAGAGAGAGGAAGTAGAGACGAACGCAGCGCTAGCCGCCCGTGATGACACATTTGCCTCGAAGCCAATGACACTAATGACATACTTAATTGTTGTTGTAGTTGATGTACGTTGTTATTGCCTCAATTAAATGTCGCAATAGGCGGGATTTGGTTGCCTTTTTGTATTATATTTTTGGATTTTTTTTTTGTTTCTATAATTAGAAAAATTGTGTGGGTATTAAAACATTTAAATGTTTATTGCTTAAGCGTGTCGGTCTTTAATTGATTGTTTGTTCCTTTTGCTGTTCGGGACTTTTATCTCTCCTTCATCGTAAATTTGGTGTTGTGAATTGAGTTTTGAATGCTTCTACATGTTTTGGATTTCCTAATGATTAGATTGTTCTACTGAGGTCTTAAACTTGAATGGAATGGTTGAAATAGATCAGTCATAATAGTTCAGATCATGGCCTTGAGATATATAATTTTATTGACATATCTAATTTTTAACTGAGAAACGAACTTGTCCACAGTGTTTCTAAAAAGAGAACGAGATAAAGAGATAAGATACTGTATGTAGCTATCAAGCAGTCTTTAAGGCTCTACAAGTCCTCAAAACTTACTAAGGATTGCCGTAATCTCTCGAATGAACTGGGAGGCCGGGAGGACACTGGATTCCAGGACATGAAGGTCCAGAAGGCGATGATCCAGCTGACTGTGTTGCCAAAGGAGTTGCAAAGCACTCATTGATAGATAGGGTAGAACAAATTTTGTGGAACAACAGTCTGGGACTGGGACGCCCTTAAAACGGAGTACTTTCGCATCAGTGGCGCACACAGGATTTCATTGGGGCGCGGGGGTTGCGTATAACTTTGGAGCCAGATACCATTCGAAACCATATTTTGTACCAGGAATTTATGTATTTGGGGGGTTTGAACCCCCGGACCCCTCCCTGTGTGCACCAGTGCATTCTCACTGGGTATCTAAATGACCACTGTTAACTGGGGTCAATGCGAATTTCCGCTTTGGAAACTTCAGAAACTTCCATATATGTTGAAAGAAGGAAGAATAGGATTTCTCCACCTAGGGGACGCAACCTTAGCTCCGGAGAAGATTTGGAACTTAGAAGTCCAGCGAGTGCTAAACCTATTAAAAAGTTAAATCAAGGCTTGCACAAAAGGTCACTTTACAATATTCAAATCATTCAGCTATTCGTTAAACTTTCATCCAATTTCATAAAATAAAACAAATCACCTACCACCCCCTTACAACTTTAACCCGCTGTGCACATGACAATTAAAATCACCCACATTGCATATTCTGTCCATAAAATGCCGTCTCGCCACGCGTTAAATAAATTCAAGCAAGCATAGTTTTTTATGTTTCAATCATTACACTGAAATGTATCAGCAGCCAAGCGAACCCACCACATCCCCAAAAAAAATGTTAATGACTCACAAAAATTTTGGTTTAAAAAAATTTCGCATGCAACAACCAAACGTTTTGTGTGAATTTTAAGTAAAAAAATGCGTCTGAACTTTAAAAATAAATTTACCAAAAGTCGAAAGTCGAAAAAAAAAATGGAATCCAACCAGCAGTCAGTCGCTCCCGCCGGCGCAGCAACAACGCCAGCAACATGTGAAACACACATAATTCAGCCAGCTAAATACTAGCATTACACTACAACAACAACACCAATAATAAACAAAAACACTAAAAATTAATGATAAATCGAAATTAAAAAAATTCGCACGCGAGTTGTGAGTTGCCGACACACTGTTGACTGCCCACTGTCGATTTTCGGCCGGCAAATACAAAAATTCAATGTGAGTTTTCGAAAACAAGACGGCAACAATTTAACCGCAAACGCGTAGCGAAAATTGACGCCCGACTGTCGAACGCAGAAAATCCTACATGCGAATGTACGTTTTTGTGCTATTTGCGAAATTTTGTTGTATTTGCTTCCACTTGAAATTGCCAGAAGTCGGTTCAATGTAAGATCACAAGTTGCAAATAGTTTATTCGAGGCTCATGCATTCGTGCGATCAGCATAAACACAACTTTAATTGCTCCGATCTGATCGATTGGCAAACAATTCTAATCTGTGGCGTGTGGCTGTGTGTGTCTGTGTCAGTGTGTGCGCGCGTGAACTTTGGCCTTAACCTAGAAAATGTTTAGACAAATCTGGTTGAAAATTGAATAATCGAATGGTTTTTTCTGACGATTTCCAGCGTCTGTTGCAAGTTGTGCTTAAAATCGTGCGGGTTACATTATTATCGGTTGATTTTTTTTTTATAAATAGCCGAAAAAGTGGGTTTAGTGTTTTTTTAATTAATATATTTAATTTATTTTCGGTTCATCAAGTCAAATGGGGAAACACTACCGTAGAATATTGTGCAATTATTCAACTTTAGTGTTTATACTTTTGATAAGGCTGGATTTTTTCATGTTTATTGGAATAATAATTGTCATGATTTATCAATTTAAAAGATGATTTTCCTTTACGCAAATACTTTATAATATTTTGAAAAATAGGTTCATAAGATTTTAAAGCTAGTTGAATCGAATTTATTATAATCTATATATATAAAAGAGAGTGGCACAGTGGTTTGTGACCGCATCACGCTCAAACGGAACGGCCGATTTTCATGGGGTTTGTTTTGTTCGATTCGTATTAAGTCAGTTCAGGTTCGTGCGAAAAAAAAATTCCAGAAAATCTATTGGAAAAGTCGGAAATCTATATATATAAATCCATGCTATATTTGACCGTGAATTTTGCACATTTTCAGATAATAACTTTGGAACCATAAGTCACACATCAATTAAATTCACTACGAACTTACTATTTAGTCATGTCCTTCGACAGAGCGAATGGGGCGAGTATTGGACAAGGGGGCGTGGCACCACCCATACAAGCCAAATCTTAATAATGCAATATCTTTGAAATTGTAAGGCGCACAGCATTGAAATTTGGTATAGCGTCGACCCATAGATGAGTCATTCTACTGGTAAGATTTAATGGGCGTTGGACAAGGGGCGTGGCACATTTTTTGTGACCCAATTATTTCGCTGAACTATAAATCGCACAGCAATGCAATTAAGTACGAACCTACTATTTATTCATATCTTTCGACAAAGGGAATGGTGCGGGTATTGAACAAGGGGGCGTGGCACCGCCCATACAAGCCAAATCTTTAATATAGAATATCTTCGAAATTGTAAGGCGCACAGCATTGAAATTTGGTATAGCGTCGACCCATAGATGAGTCATTCTACTGGTCAGATTTAATGGGCGGTGGACAAGGGGCGTGGCACATTTTTGTGACCCAATTATTCCGCTGAACTATAAATCGCACAGCAATGAAACTTGGTACGAACCTACCATTTAGTCATATCTTTCGGCAGAGGGAATGAGGCGGGTATTGAACAAGGGGGCGTGGCACTGCCCATACAAGCCAAATCTTTAATATAGAATATCTTCGAAATTGTAAGGCGCACAGCATTGAAATTTAGTATAGTGTCGTCCCATAGATGAGTCATTCTACTGGTAAGATTTGATGGGCGTTGGACAAGGGGCGTGGCACATTTTTTGTGACCCAATTATTCCGCTGAACCATAAATCGCGAAGCAATGAAATTAAGAACGAACCTACCATTTATTCATATCTTTCGACAGAGGGGATGGTGCGGGTATTGAACAAGGGGGCGTGGCACCGCCCATACAAACCATATCCTAATATAGAATATCTTCGTTCTACTAAGTCGTTCCATAGATGAGTCATTTTTACTGGTAAGATTTTATAAGCGTAGGGACATAAGGCGTGGCACATTTGTTGTGACCCAAATATTTCGCAGACCTATAAGTCGATCAGCAATGACACTTAGTACAAACCTACCATTTTCTCCTTCGACAGAGGGCATTGTGCGGGTATTGAATAAGGGGGCGTGACCCTGCCACTATAATTTAAATATGGTTCAAGCGCAATCCATTTCTTTACTAAAACTTAGCAACATTGCTTATTTGAGGGCCTCGAATGCGTTAATCAGTAGCTTCCCTCCTCTTCCTTTAGTTGGTTTTCTTCGTCAATTTGCATCGCCCTAGATTCGCCATTCATTCATTCATTATAACAAAACAACAAATGTCGTGCGGGACGAAGTTCGCCGGGTCAGCTAGTTTGATTATAATTATGTGTTCAAAATTGGCGTAGATTTTTACATCGTGTTTTTTAGGTGTCAAGACCAAAGTTATGGCTCTACAAAACTTATCTTTAGTGAGCAGTTATCAAAGAATATCTGTAAAACGGATCACTTGCCCTGTTTCGACGCTAACTGGCTTTACTTGCTTTGCTTCGACAACTGTCAAAAAGTTGACCCAGTGGCAACTTTGGTTCAAGGGTTTAAAACTCTGAGAGTTTTCAAGAGTCGAAATCTTTACTGTCCCCAACAAGTTTTATCATACAATGATAATGTGCCCACACAGTCGGGGAGTGACAAATGGTTTGGAAATCCCTTGCTTACTAGTTACTGTACTGACCATTTCTGGCCAATTCCATTAGAAAATGGCCAGTTTTATATGGCAGCCCCCTTAAGACTCGGAGATAGCAGGTAGGTATGTTTGGAAGAAACAATTGGAAGAGAAAATAAATGAGTGTCAGTCTTATATTTGACACATTTGTGGCGAACCTGGGAGCAGTTGGCGCATATTTTATTAAAACGATTATTTTGTATGGGAGCCTCATTAAAGGTTGGAGATAGGGTATACATATGTTTGAAAGAAATGTTCAGTAGAGGAAACTAATAGGGGTCAGTCATAGAATTTAACCCTTTAAAATCAACTTCTGAGCAGCTGTGGTGCAATTTGTCGAGTTTCTCAACTTTTTTTTTTTGTGAATTTTGACCTCGATGCGACGCCATTTGACCTAACTCTAGTGCCACAATTTTTATTCTCATGTACTTTTTCACCAAACCGCAAAAAATGAGAGGTTCTTCAGCATCGAGAACCCATTATTAAGAGTCTCCATACAACACTAAATCATATCGAATGCTCATACATTCAATAAAATTAAGTGAAAATATGCCGTGAAAAGATTTAATTTGCGTGTGCCCGAGATGAATTAAAACTGAGTTCCAATATCTTTCTGTCGACAAAGTCAGCTGATTTCTTAGTTTATTTTCAAGGAAGCGAAGTTTTGGGTAATCGTTCACGGTTACTTTTAACCCTTTCGCTATTTTGTTGCCATATGGCAACATGCTACTCTGTGGACCTCTGTGGACGTCTGCATCCTCTATGGTTGCAAGAATACATTTTTTGTTGGTCTTTAGATTAGTTTGAAGTTTTAGGAAAAATACGAAATTAATAAACTGAATAATTAAGTTTAAAGAAGAGAAGTATACAGGTTTTTTTAATGGTATATCTTGACAAAGTAAAGGAAGAAGAAGCAGAAAAAATTAGAGAACTTTTTAATTTGACGTTTTCTTTCAATTTAGATACTTTTTTTTTAATTTTGGCTGAAGTAAATGAAGAAATATTCAAATTTTCGTTATGCGTAAAAAGTTGTATGTTTAAGCAATTATTACAGCCACAACGATGTGGTTGCTCTCATAGAAAAACACTCTAAAATACAGGGTCCGAGTATCAAAGATAAAAATTTCGTATGGAATGTTGCTAATATAATCACAAAGAAGCCTTAAACATAAAATTTTAACTTTCTCTAGTAAAAACCTGTAGCGAAAGGGTTAAGTTTATTTTCTGTGTGTCAGCTAACTGGCGCATAAAAGATGCGAATGAATAGCTCAATTGCTATTGGTTGTATATTTTTTCGGCTTCAACCTCACCCTGTGTTTAATTCCCATTTAACACTCTGCATTTCACACTTTTTTTGCTTGATTGTTTCCCCCCCCCCGAATTTTGTTGGTGCTGTGAATTTGCTAATTATAGTGCAAATAGCAAAAACAACAAACATGAAGAGTTAATTTAATTTCGCTGCAAAGGGCCTTCACATTTTCGTATTCACGCCATTTTTGCCTTTTTTTTCTCGCTGTTTTCATTGCTTGAACTTTAATTACACTACGTGGGGGTATGGTTGGTTTTTGTTGGTGTGTTGTTGTTTTAGTTGTAGTTGCTGTAGTTGTATAAAAAGACAACCGAACAGCACTTAACGCCTAATGTCGCCCTAAGTACGACTGTGTGTTGTGCCAACTTGCAGAAAAGTAGCAAAAAAAAGTGGCAAATTAGTAGCAACACGCTACTTCAACGTGCTACGCGCCGTTCCATCCCACCCCACCACCCGCCATCACGCACCACTCGTTGCTGGCCGTGTCGGCAACTTGTTGAAAACGTTTGCATTCTTTGCCATTATACCAACTTTTGTCCTTCCATTGCGTCCTACCGCTGACCGCAATGGTCGCTGCCCGTAGTTCTATTTCTATTTAGAGACATTTTGCGTTACTTGTGTACCTTTGCTCTTTCAAGGGGATGTTTCGTTGAGTTGCTTGCGTTGTTTTTGTAGTTTGTGCTAAAAATTCGGTGGGTGTTTGCTGGCAGATTTGTTGTCGTCGGTTTGTTTTTGTTGTTGTTGCAAATTCACGACTGCCTGTTGAATGTAGACACGTTTGGCGGCAGCCAAAAGTGGCAACAGCTGAATTCGCTTGTTGCCACGTTGTTATTATTGACGCGCTACATTTGGTCGCATGCCGCACGCTCATTTTTGCGCTTTTGCATTTTTCTCTCTCTCTGCTTGCCTCTTCGGTATGCTGTTCTCTCTCTGACAGTGCGCAGGCGAAGAAACAACAGCAGCAGCAGCAGTAGAGACGCGGCCATGATATCATTTGCATACATGCCCACATTTTCTGCTGCCTGCCCCACGCGTTTCTCCTTGTTCAGTTTTCTGTTCTCCATGGTGTCTATTCTTACCTTATACTTCCTGGTACTGTGCTTCGTTTGGCCTTTTTGTTGTTGTCGCCACCACGTTTGCATCTGCCCATCTCTCACCTTGTTGCTTGGCGTTTGTATATTGGCAACACTTTTCTCCGCTTTATCAGCATTTCTCCTTTGCACATCAGACTCGGTTTGCCAGGCAGTGCCAGTGTTTACTTTTATTTACACATTTTTATCGATTCTATTTAAACAATTGTTACATGCACAGCCAAACAAATGCACTGGTGTGTGTGTGAGTGAGTGTGGCTGGCCCCAAAAATAAATCCGCCCATAAATCTGGTGGAAAAATAATTGGTACTTAAAATTGTATGTTTATTTTTTTTTAATTTCCAGAATTTAGTGTGCGGTTGAAGTGTTTGCTGTACGCAATTTGACGTTTGCTTGTGTGCCGATTTTAATACCACACCGCACCGTTATCGAACTTCAGGGTCACAGACCTGATGCTGGCCCAATGCGCTACTTTTTATAGTTCAAGGTTCTTTTAGAAAGCTGAGTCGGTATCCTATTGCAACCATTAGTTATGCCGAGGAGTCTTAGAAACGTAGAATGTTATGTTACCAATAAAATGGAATCAATAAAATGGTACGTAAGCCTTAAGCAGCCCTCTCGGATCTGCTCGTTAGTGCATTGGGTTTGAGGCGCAACTCAATCCCAGGTTTGAATTCACGTTGCACTTACATTACTGGCCATAACAACTCGTTACCGGGTTACGGCCTGTCGGATAAGTTCTCTCTATGCGCCTCTGGTTTGCGTGTTTTGCGAAGTCTTCAACTTTGTCCTTTCACCGAAGACACGATTCTCTCTCTTCCACCTCGAACTACCGTGTGGAACACCTTCTTCGTCGGAGCTTCGTTGTCCATACGGAAGACATGGGCAAACAAAATTTTATTTCGGCGGCTTCCATCACCAGTATGAAACAACAAACCTCTGACAGTAAAATTTTCTTTCAAATGTGCCATTCGGAATGGGCGTAAAACTGTGGGTTCCTCTCATCGTCCGTTTATAGATTCATATGCAGATATCAGCACCAGCACTTATGAGTGTTTATAGTCCAAAATGTGGCATGTCAAGCATTCCTAATCCATAGTTCATGTTAAAGCATTTACACTTTCATATGAGTGATTTGTATGTCTTAGTTTTTCATTTTTGATGGCCTGCCCTTCCTATGATTTGTTTCTTTTTTTGCATGAATCGTCATGTTGAAGCATTTAGCGTCGTACTTCATATATTTTTGTGTTGCCCTTAATTTCTCATAATTTAGTTCTGTTTTCTTGACTCTCGTCTTGACTCTTCCATCCACAGCATCCTTAATCCATGTTTGTTTATGTTAAACAAATTACTTCTTCATATAGTTTTTGTATTTTATTTTTAGTTTTAAGTGGCTTGTCTTTATTTTTTATGATTGTTTTCTTCCAGTTTGCGTGAATCGTTTTGAATCTTTGTTGTGTAGCTAGAAACATAATCCACCTTGCTTGATAACGAAAGCATCAGTTGGGTGTTTAACGTTTTTATGAAAAATACATGTGTACAGGGTGTTTCATATATTTATTAATTATGATTATTTTTTCGAATTCGATCAATAATGTTCGAAATGGGAAACATTGAAGATGTGCACTCAAAAGAGGAACTTTTGTAAGGAGGATCTTTTGGTTAGCACTAACTGAAATGTTATTATGTGTTAAAATACGTTCAAAATTGAAAATATTGAAAGTCTGCGGTCAAAATTTTGGTTTTTTATCATTTCAAATCGGTTAGCACTAACTGAAACGTTATTATTTCTGTTAAAACATTTTCGAAATTAGAAATATTGAAAGTTTGAGGTCAAAAGTGAGGTGTTTTACAATTTAAAATCGGTTAGCACTAACTAAATCGCTATTGTTCCTTTCAAGACATTTTCAAAATTTGAAACATTGAAAGTCGGCTTTTCAATATTTTAAATGGGTTAGCAATAACTGAAACGCTTTTTTTCCTGTTAAAATAACAATAACTGAAACGCTGTTGTTCCTGTTAAAATATGTTCGATATTAAAAAGAATGAAATTATACTGTCAAATGTCATCATTTTAGAATTTCAAATCGGTTAGCACTAACTGAAACGTTATTATTTCTGTTAAAAAATTTTTAAAATTAGAAATATTGAAAGTCGGCGGTCAAAAGTTTGGGTTTTTACAATTTCAAAATGGTTAGCACTAACTGAAACGCTATTAGCACTTAAAATTGGTTAGCACTAACTGAAACGTTATTATTTCTGTTAAAAATTGTTTGAAACTAGAAATATTGAAAGTCTGCGGTCAAAAGTATGACTTTTTACAATTTCAAATTGGTTAGCACTAACCGAAACCTTAGTATTCCTATTAAAATATCTTCTTGACTGCAGTTTTTCTGGCATAATTAGCGAGCAATTAATATATTTGGCTTTTATCATCTGGATGTCCTTTGAAAAACTTGTTGCAAAGAAAAACATCTTTTTGACTAAAATATATTTAGAACGACGTTAAAATTAATGACCTAATTTTCGCACATAAATTAATTTACATTATTAAAAAAATTCCCCTTTCATAAAAATATTAAATGCTATGCAATCCATAGAAATCCAGCCCGTAGTAAAAACTCATTTGCCACGATTCATATCCATTAAAAAGAAATAAATAATTTTTTAATCACCTGAATACTTTTGCTGATGACTGATATTTGTCATATTGTGCGCATTAAATAGCGAAACAAAACGAAAACTAACAAAATAAAAAACACGAAAAAATTTAAAAACATAAAAAAACAAAAAAAAGAAATAAAAAAATTTAAAAATATTTAAAAAATAAAAAAAAAATAAAATAAAAAAATAAAAAAAAAAACAAAAACCAAATAACGAAAATTTTTTTTATGACACGAGTGTGTAAAATTTACGATCGCACATGTTCCGCTCATCCGGTTGCCATACTACAAGATCACAAACATACAAGTACGCACAACAACAAAACAGTGGAGAAAATTTCGTCTAATGAAAAATGCAAAATGTGGCGTTGAAATGGACACCAGCCCCCCTCCCACACACACACACACACACTTCTACGCACCAGATCGCATTATTGTGATGGATTGGTGAAACATTTTGACATCTGTCAAAAGAGCAGCGCCACTGATGTGCGTTGCGCTTTTTGGAGCTTTTTAAAAATTTTCTGAAAAATTTGAATACATGAAACATTTAGTCAAAATTGGATTCCTCGGAATTTTCTTTCTTACGCATACACACACACACACACACACAAACACTCATGTCCACAATTAGAATTTATTGTTATTTTTGTGTGCAATTTTGCGGTCGCTGACGACCGCCTGACAGCGTGCTGTCACTTTGGCATGTTCGGCTGTAATCTTATCTGGTTGATACCGTGTTGGCCACTACCTAAAACGGCTTTGGTGCATTTTATTGTTCTCACCTACTTTTCATGTTGGCTGTGCGTCTGTATTGTTTTTGCCGCCGCCTAGACTTCCATGTTGTTGTTGTGTTATTGTGCTGGGCCTGTGCAATTTCTGTGCAACTGTCGGCTTGCCTATCTTTCTTCCATCTAACCGTAATTTGTCATGTCTCGGCGCAGTTCAGCAGCAGCGGCGGCGTCGTCGTGACGTTTACGCGTCGCCTGCCATATTAAAATCGTCGACCTTAACGCAGCGCCGCCGCGCGCATTTGTTGATCGCGTCCGCACTCATGCAGCGTGCTAGACTTTTGTGCGATAAATTTTATGGCAAATAAAAAGAAATGTTCCTTTTACGAAATTCTTTATTTGCTCGCAACGTTGCGTCTGTTGTTTGAGTTCATTGGCAATTTTTTTCCTCTAAAGAAAACGATTTCCTTGTGTTTGTGTGCGCGCGTATCGCTGTCAATTATTTCATTCATTCCTCAGCCAGCCAGCCAGTCACTCAGCCGGACAGGCAGCGAGTCAGTTAGTCGGTCGAACCACTGATGTCATTTCGCAGCGCCGCCTGCGGCCTTCCAGTTGGCCGATATGCTGCACACACAATCTGCGAACTGCCGACCGACGCCTTTGCTTTCAATTGGAAATTCTGCTTATTTCAATTCGCTTGTTGTGTTTGCATTCGTCGATTGCTGCATTATTGTGTGCTGTTTTGTTTCGCTTCTTGTTGTTATTGTTGTTGTTCATTTAATTTAAGGAAGTCCGAAATATGCACAAGTTTTGTTTGACTGATGGAAACGCTCGACGATTGGGTTTATGTTGTTGTTGTTGTTGTTGTACATGTATTTTTGTTTAATTATGATTCATAGTTTGCGTCAGTTTGGCAGTTTTTTAAAAGCGTAAGCAAAAAAAAACAAAACAGAAACAGCATTAAAGTTCAATGAAACATTTCATAAACAAATCCACAATGAATTCACACTGAATTCAATTTCACATCTTATAAATTGTTTTAAAATGCGCAATAGGACAGCTTAATGCAACCTTGGAAAGATGTGTTTTTATGCTGTTTGACAGTTATTAAACACATTTCGACCGATTTACTAGTCTTGAATTTACTTGAAATGGTCTCAGCAGTTTTGGCCGATAATTCAAATGTGCCATTAAAACCATAACATATAGCAATTGAATTGAATTTTAAAACGATGCACTTAAAAAGTGAAGTATTCAATTGATTACAAAATGGGTTTGTTTGTTTTTGTTGCCTTTGACATACGTAGTTTTTTAAAAAATATTACTTCAATTTAAATTGAAAATGATTAATATAAAAAAAATTTCTTTCTATAAGGAAACTCATGGTTAGTCTAACAGTATTGGAAACAATATTATAAATATTATCTACAATAAAGCTATGCAAAATTGCTTTAATTATGTTTATCCATTCAAACTGTTAACGCATTTTTGACCTCGTTAAATTGTTTACTTTTGAAAATGTGGAAACATTTTCAATTTTAAGTGCTTTGACCAAATTTGAAGTCAGTGGGCCCATTAGTTAATTTGTTAATACTCCTACCGATACAATGCTTAACCCATTGTTGGCCCGTTGATCCTGATAGAATTTTATTAAAAAAAAAAAAAATGAAACACGTCGAATTACTTCTGATTTCAAGTGATTTTATCAAATTTGAAGTCAATAGGTTCATTAGTTCATGTTTCTTTATGCGCTTACCGAAACAAACCTTAACCCATTGTTGGCCCGATGATCCTGTTAGAATTTTATTAAAAGAAATGAAAAACGTCGAATTATTTCGGATTTCAAGTGCTTTAACCAAATTTGAACCCAATAGGTCCATTAGTTCATGTTTTTTCATAACTTTAGTGTATATAAACCTTAACCCATTACTGATCCATTCAGATTTTTAGTTAAAAAAAAAAATACCAGAAATACGTATTCAATTCTTTTTAACACACTTTAACCCGTTTTTTTGTCCCTTTAGACCCTGAATTTAAAAAAAGTCCCTTCAAGGCGAGGGTTCACTTTAGAAAATTTTACAGTTCAAATTTCATATATGTAGTTTCAACGGTTTAGGCTCGTCAATGTTGAGTCATCAGTCAGTCGATCTGTCGGTGAGAACAAACAAATTTGTATTGATTGTCCAAAATTCCTTCAAAGCTGTGTCGGGCACTGCCAGGCAAAGCCTATAAGTTTCACTGCCAACAAAGTCGTGGTAACTTAAGCGTGAGCTTCCATGTCCTGTTATTATTAAACTTCAGCCTCGGATACTCTAATATGATGGATGGATAGATATGAGAGGAGCCGAGGAAGTGAACCCTAAAGGTGCAATTTTTCCAGCACTCAGGCTAGATAGGCCGTTGTGCTTAAGACTCGTGAAGAGAAGGATGATGGAGGAGAGTGAGTTGGGGCTATAGAGAGAAAGAAAGAAAGTAATGGGGAGGGAATGGGGACTAAAAGTCTTTCTGCACGA
Source organism: Melieria crassipennis (assembly GCA_963668005.1). Lineage (NCBI taxonomy): Eukaryota > Metazoa > Arthropoda > Insecta > Diptera > Ulidiidae > Melieria > Melieria crassipennis. The sequence continues at coordinate 77,622,709 of OY764962.1, read as the reverse complement.
ATTTTTTGGATTCTTTAATGAATCTCAGCAGGTCGCGCATTGTAAGGGAGATCCTCATAACATCAGAACACAAAATGCGCAATCTGGTTCTAGCGAAGGCGGGACATACATAGGGAAATGGCTCTGTGCTCTCTACCTCCTCCAGACAAGATGCGCAATTTGGATCCTTGATGCCCATTGTGGCCATATGAGGGCCCCATTGGATTGTGTTCTGTGATTAGTCCGACGATCCGGCAATAATATTTCCTCCCTAAATTCAGAATAAATACCTCTGTCTTCCTGCTCGCGCCTAACATTAAACACTTGGCAGTCCTGCAGCTTCCCAAACTACACCAACGCTCCCTATGTTGCAAGCTGTTTACATAGGATTTGATCCAATCCAGGGTGCCTGCTACGCTGGTGCCGGTCTGACTTGGTTCTGGTCTTTTCTTATTTGAACTAAGAACCGTTTTGGTCTCTCTGATTGAAGTAAACTAGTTGGTTCATTGTCTTAGTTCAATTCTAGATCTTAACTAAAGTCGCTTATTTTGCAAATTTCTCTACTATTTTCTCAGATTTTATCAGCCCGCTTGAAAGAAAATGTGTTTTTCTTTAGTTCAAACCCACTATTCGACTTGTCTGCTTATCATTGAGTCAAGGTTGTGGTAATCGTTCACTAAAGACTGCTATGGACTGTTGTACTCAGTCTTTGGATACCAAGTGCGAGTGACTAATAGAACAGTACGGTTTTTGCTCTCCGCGCAACACCTACGCTTGTATCTGTATGAATAATCAAAAGCAGATATTGCACTGTAATATATGATTTATATTTAATATGATTAACAATCATACTAAACATGAGTGCAGCTCTGCGTAGTTGTGATTAATGAGACATGATTAATTTGTACTTTTCACATTCAATATGAAACCAAATGGAGCTCAACTATCAAAAGAACGCATGTTTACACGGTTTTTTATTGTTATCGTAATGACATTGTGTAATTGAATAATTAAAATGTGTTTTGCGTACACAATTGTCGGATTGATAAGATACACAGACATTCGAACAGAGCGCAGAATGTTTTCTACACATTCGCTATGAATTGTAATAATTTCAATGTGTCGGAGGTAAAGTCGGTGGTAGTGTGGTGAAAAGTGTTGTCAAATGAACTAATGTCATTTGACACAAATAAGTCGAAAACTTAATAAAGTTGGTTCAATTGGATTGAGAGGATTTAATTGATTGAACTGCAATTGAGAGGATTGATTGATTCAAGGAAATCCAAAAGATTGAATTAAGTGTCTAAAATGTTGCAACTGTTTTCCCATACAACGTTTTTACCTAAGGAATTTTATTCAACTTATTAAAATGATTGTAAATAAGTACACAATTTACTCAATTTTTCAAATCATTCAAATGTAATTTCTGTTTTTAGAGAAAGGAATCTAATAACAACGTGTGTATGGAGCAAAAGGAGTTAGTTTCAAGTTTTTACTATAAGACTTTTTAAAAAATGATGACAGAAGTATCCACACAGTTTTGTAGGAGGCAACTAGTGGTGTCTCTTTTAACTATGTGTTATGTCTCGATCAGGACGTGGAAGAGAATGCGCTTCACCTCTAAGTATTTGTCCTGTATTATCTAAAAAAAGGAGACTCACCTGGGTAGCTTCTAGTCTTCTATATTCACAGATTACTAGGTTTTGTAAGGAGCTCAAACTGGTTCAGTGAGCGAGCGATCTAAAGCTCGATTGTTGGTGGTATCACAAGGAGTCTTCATGGTCTAAGTGAGTTCCAATGTCTGCCTTGGGGCAGCCACTTCTGTAGCGTTAGAAAGCGTCACTTTGATTAGAAGAATTCAATTGCAGACTTTGATTTTAGTGTAAATCCCCGAGCTGCTTTCATCATTATCTACGTAGTTTTTAATCATACTTTTGTCTGATAGCTAAACTCTCGATTGTCATAGTTTCTTGTTGTCTACCTTATTTTGGATCATCTTTTTGTCTAGTATGACTGGATACTGATCATTCCCATAGAATGGGTTTGACACAGTAAGAATTGCAAAATGTGCCAAGAACATGAATTTTTTGTGACATTGGAGCTTGTCCTCTGTCTCTGCCTCGCCATCTCAAGACAACGTTTGGCTATCTTGGGGACTTTTGAGTTCGCGGAACTAGATGAAGTGGCGACGGTAGGCCTGAAACGTTTGCTGAAGTTTGCCAAAAGCACTCGTATTCTATCGGATCACTACTACAATGCAGAAACGTATCTCCATTTAGTATGCCTAAGAACCCAGTAAGGATCTAAGGATCCTATTTATTTTTGCCTCGTGGCTTCACTCTTATTTACTTAGATAGCTTTGTATCGGACGAACGACTAGAATTTTTGAAACAACATGAAGACTAGACTGTCTCCTGGATTTCCCAAAAATATGTTGTTCCTAGTTAGATTCTTTACATGTCAGGTAATTTTAATGGGCGTAGCTTCATATTTTCTAGTGAATGACTCTTGCAGTTTTCTTGCGAAGGTTATTTTTCTAAGACAAAGGCTTTGTATTGAACGAACGGAAAAGTCTTTTGAAATCAAAGTTTCCTTAGTTAACCCATTAAGCTCTGAGCGTTGCGTTTGCGCAACGTTTGGGAATTTCGCTATATTATGTAATTCATAAAGACATAAGACTTGAAAATGGGTAGAATTAGATTAGAATTGATCGTTTTAGATTCTGCCATACTCAAATTTCAAAATTATTTAAATATTCATACCTTTTTTTCGATCCAAAGTCAAAGGTTTTTTTTGGGGAATTTTTGAAATTCAATCAAAAATACTTATTCTTCAAACCTATCAAAATCCCTTAGTGGGCTGCATTTTGCAATGCTAAACTATTTAAAAATAAGTTTTGAAAATTTTTTTTTTAATTTTTTAAACAAAAAATATGCTTTAAATTTTGTGTTGCGCGAATGCAACGTTTCGCCTAAACACTGCCAATTTTTATACAACGCAACGCGTGAAAATGCTTGATTTTTTTTCTTGATTAGGTCAATTAATAAGATTGTGTAAAATTTTATGGAAATCGCACAAGCCTTTCTGGGGTCAGGTTTTAATGGGTTAATGAGGCCTAGTTTGTTCCAGATTTTCGGAAAGGTTCTTTCTCTAAGCCAAAGCCTCTACTTGTGCTTTAGTCTGTTTGCAACTCTGTATGGGGTCAACGATAACCCATTCGGTTAGGTTAGGTTATGTTGGCTGTCCCTGTAGGAAACACACTCGAAGGCAGATTAACAGATTAACGCCGAATCCGAACGCCGGTTGGCAGTTTTTTCTTTCACACTTGGAGGTTTTGCCATTGCCTGCCAAAAGTGTACTTGTGCGATTCTTGTAATTCTCATCTGCTTCATGTGCATAGCGATAGAAGTAGATGAGCGCTTCATCAACCTGAGCTAGGAATCGAACCTAGGGCCTCAGTATGAGAAGCTCTAGTTTCGATTGGAACGAATGGATTTTCGGTGTTAAAGTTTCCTCTGCTAATGAGAACCTGACTTGTCCTGTTTCTTTTAGATTTATGGGTGGAATTTGTTTCTTAGCCACACTTTTTGTGTGTAAAGCAGTGCTGGCCACTCTGCTGTTCGCGAGTCACCACTAGTCATCACTGGTGTAACGTTCATGTGAGTTCATCATGTACTATTTCTACTTCTTCAAAGGGTTCCATATCAACATCGGTGACTGCGTTGTTCCCATCTCTGTCACGGGTTTGCGAACTGAAGACAACTTAAAAAAAACTGTTGCCATGAAAATACAAACTGCAATTATTTATAATGAATAACCACCACTTGAAATGAAGTAATCATTGGGCCGTCTGTGCAATGTGTTAACGACGCTGGTCAATTAAGATGTTAATGTCAGAAATCGTCGGTGTTGAAGTTGAGGACAGAGCAACAAAAGCATACCAAAAAATCAAAATAAAACAAGTGACAAACGAAACAGCAAAACGTAATTAACACACTGAAAAAATGTTAATTACAATATTTGCTCAAATGCGCGCATCACCAACAACAACAACAACAACAACTGCAATAACAACAATAACATTTATAAGTATGAGAAAAAAATGTGTTTTAATTAAGATTTAATGTATGCGTCGAAGCTGAGTTCGCGCTGACAATTCCAACCCTGTACTCACTGTCAGATAATGCGTTTCGTTGTTTCAGTCTGGCAGCGCTGACAATTCAACTTGCATTTACAGTCTGCAGTGCATTGCATTCGGGGCAAACATTCTGCGGCTATAATTGAAATAATGCGTCGCTGTAAGTATTGAGTGAAGAATGTGGGCGGAGGAGGCGTGGCTGTCACAAAGACCTAAGCCATTGACGTGCGCTTAAGTCGAGCGGTAGCGGAATACCAACAAGTGTAATGTTGAATTGTTGACCCTTTGCCGTTGTTGTTGCTGTTGTTGTAGTCGACTGCCAGGTTTATGTTGCAGTCGGCAGTCGGTTGGACAGCGCAAATGAGACCTTTAAAATGTCTGCTTTGCGGAAAAGTGTAAATTTGCATTTTGCCAGCGCTTTGTCTGCGGTTTCTTGCGCTGCTGCCACCCGCTGCTCCGCGTCCGCTCCACTGGCCGACTCATGTCTGGCACATATGCCACGTACAACGTTTCTTTATGTCGCTTGTATACAATATATATGTACATATGTGTCTGTGCATTTCTCGCCTTTATCGTTTTTCTTTTTATTCTATTTTATTTGTGTAATTTCGCTACTGTAGGCTTAAGTGCTTACGACTGTATGTGTGTGTGTGTGTGTATGTGTATGTAATGTGCACTTGTAATGTATAGAAGCTGTGCGATATTGTGTTGAATGCTTGTATGCCGATTTAGTGTTGTTTCACTGTGAATATAATTTTGGATTTTTATTTTGCCCAGTTTTAAGTAAATTGCTTTATTATTGAACTTGTGTGCAATTTGAAATGCACTTTGTTTATTGTGCATGAAAGCGCAATATTTAGTGTTCATTGTTGTTGTGCCATTGTAAAAATTTCACTTTGTTTTTTTTTTGTTTGGTATTAAATCATATTTGCCAAAGGTCTGCGAATACATTGTTGTTAATTTTAAAAGTTTGTTGCATGCTTCGTGCTCGTTGTTCGCGTTTGTAATGGCAGTGTACATGATTTTGTTGTTAACAATTGGCAATGTTTGCGTTACGTTTCAGTGTTTTTGATTACCTTGTAAGCGAGTGGCAGCATTAAACAGTCAAATACACAAAGTTGGCACCTTTTAAAACTGTTTTGAGAGTCAGAATTTAAATGCAATTTAATAATTAAATTCAGTTTATATAAGTTGAGTAATGAAATTTATTTCATAAAAGTTATACTGTGAATCTTTTATGACTTAGTTAACTAATTAAAATCATTTTATAAAAGTTTTACAACGAAACTGTTGTAAGTTGTTGTAAACATCAGATATTCATTAACAGAAAACATTTTATTCCGCATAGAAGTTATGCTTCAAATCTGTTATATTTCAACTCAACTTATTTTATACAAGTTTTACTACGAATCTGTTTTAAGATTCTCATATCGATATTCGAGTTGTTCGGATCAATAAATATTCAAGGAGAAAACATCTGATTCCAATTTGTAAAGTTCAGTTGAGTAATGCAATTTATTTCATATAATTTATACTTCGAATCTGTTATAACCCAATTAACCAATTCAACTTATTTCATAGAAGTTTTACTTCAAATCTGTTGTAAGTTGTTCATATAAACAGATATTCAAACATACATAAATCATAGGATTCCATTTTGTACAATTCAGTGGACTACTTTAATTGGTTTCATAGAAGTTATACTTCGAATCTGTTATAACTCTGTAAACCAAATAAATTTTTTGCGTAGAAGTTTCACGCGAATAAGATTCTCGTGTTATCAGGAAAAACATGTGACTCCATTTTGTAAAAATCAGTGGACTATTTCAATTCGTGAATGAATTACAACTCAGTTAATTGATTTAAATACTTTTACAGAAGGTTCAATACGAATCTGTTGGAAGTTTTTCATATCAACAGCTATTCAAACATAAAGCATATAATTTCATTTTGTAAAATTTTGTGTACTAATTCAACTTGTTTTATACTTCTAATCTGTTACAACTCAGTTAAGTAACTCAATTCATTTCATAGAAGTTTTACTATGAATGATTTGTAAGTTGTTCGCATCAACTGACATTCAAATAGAAATCATGTGATCCTTTTTTATAAAATTCAGTGAACTGTTTCATAGAAGTTTTACTCCAAATCGTTGGTGAATTGCTCGCATCGTTTAATAATTACGCGAAAATTAGCTTTGGATCACGAAATTCAAGAACCGCAGAGGAAATTCGCTCAAGCCAATTTATACCAGAGACATAAAAAGGTCTTCATATGAAAGCAGCATATTCAAGTCTAGAGCGGACAAGAGATAGAAAGTTTTTCTACTTTGGACTGCGAAACGCCTTGAACACCCTAACTAGAGGCTCCAACGTCTCATTATTCTGGGTAATAGGGCACAGGGGTATCGCAGGCAACTTCGAGCAGATGATCGTGACAGAGTTGCTCATCGAGGCCTCGTCTTTTCTCCCAGTGGGGGCTCCACTTGCATTGGTCAAACTGTTGCTCAAGCAATTCTATCATAAGGAAGCAAACGAATTGTGTTCTAACGAACAGACCTGCCATATTTCCCGACTAACCAGTTGGCCAGCCTACAATATGAAACGAACCAACCAGCTGCTTAACCTCAGCCGTCCCTCAATAAGCACAACGATCTCGGTGCTCACGGATCACTGTCTTATGGGTAACGACTTCTGTCGAAGGTGCGGCTTCGAGGAGGACGAGGGAACTGTTTTCCACCTGTTGTGTCAGTGTACCTCATTAGTTTAACCTAACTATCGCCTTGGAATACCAGGGATATAGCCAGGTTTATAACGGAATCTTCATGGTTCCTAGCGCAGTAAGGGGGAGTGGCACCATCCACTGTGGTATCACAATGAGCCATAAGTTGTGCTTAAGTGAGCTTTTCATGTAGAAGGTTGCAACTCCAACCTAACCTAACCAAAGCTGAATACATTTCTGGGTGTTAAGAATCAAACCAAAAAAATTAAGTACAGGTTGAAGCTCAGAGGAATCTAAAGGATTCAGATCTCAGAGTGAACTATTGATCGTCTGCAGAAAAGAAATATTTGTAATTGAAAAAACCGGATTAGGAGATCCAACCAAAGGTAGCAATGAAGTTTTAGGATGAGTTATTATCAAATGCAAGATTGCAATTTAACCACATATAAAATGTAAACCCATAGAAGCCAGTTTGAATACTAAGATTTCATGTGAGATTTTATCAAATGCTTTAGAAAAATCTGTGTAAATGGCTTCAATTTGAGAACTTTCTGAAAAGATGAAATTCGGTTTTTGCAAAACATAGCCAGATTGGTTTTGTTGGAACGATTAGCCATGGTATGCTGATATGGTCAAAGGATTTGTTACCGCAAAGTAAAACTTATCTTCGACAATAGACAAAAGAGAGGATAATTTCGAAATTGGTTCATAATTGGAGACTACATTTGGAGTTGAATCTACCAGCATAGTTTATCAATAACTAATGCTTGATTGCAATCCATTAGAATCATTAGGTCTACAGTGATCATTGGACCCTTTGGATTGAACCCTTTTTCCCTTTGCTCAACACGCAAGGTAAGAATATCACCTTATCTACTAAAATTTCCTTTAAGGGAGTGTTCCTGTCTAGAATGCCGATTTTAGGCTGTTTTTCAAGTTTCTTCTTCTTCTTTCCTGTTTTTCATTTTGGAGCTACAAGGCAACATGCAATATTCTGGTTTTTTGCTTGTTGTTCCTTATTATTTGGAGAACAGAAACTCATATTTGTGTCAAAAAATTTTATTTTTTAAGTACAAATTTTCAGTGGTCAATGTGACCTTGTCACGCTGATTTTCACTGCTGGCCGATAAGAAATTTCGGGAACCAGTAGTGTGAAACAGAAATGGGTATGCAATTATTAATCTGCAATAAATTCCGCGGATGCTAAACCACAGTTTTAGTCAAAATGTTGATTAGAAACAAAATGGCGGCCATATGAAAAAAAATTGTCCAGTTTTGCCACCTTTTTTTACCTTTAGAGTGCTTGAAAATATATTTAACAATAATTTTTTGATGAAAACTTTGGTTTAGCATCCAATGAAAACTATCTAGAACATTTTCCCAAAATTTCAAGTCGATACCTCTCATAGTTGCTGAGAAAAGTTATCGGCCAGTACAAAAAATGTGGTTTCAAAAAAAACGCGTTGCGCAATGTATGCGCAATGTATCAGCGGAGCAAAAAGAGCTGAGATTACTTCAATTAACATGCAAAAAAGTGGGTACTGAGTTTGCGGATTGAAAAACGACTTTGGGGGGTGATAGTATATAGTATAAGGTACAATAAAACGCAAAAAAAAAAATCGATTTTTTCAAATTTCTACCCGGGAACACTCCCTTAAACTGCAAATATGTCGTTCAAAATTGGCACATTCTTAATTGCAAATTTGTATATTTGAATGGTGATGTCCGTAGAGTACAGTTCACCTGAACACTTGAACAAATCTTTGAAAATCTACAGCTGAAAGCAAAATCTTCGTGACACTACATTCATCATCTTCTGCGAAAGCCGTTTCTGTAATGAAATAATTTGCAATGAAATAATTTATTTTTGGGCGGCTGTTATCTCCGTCCGTCACACGTGTGTACATACGTCAGAAATTTTTATATTTATCCACGAAGTTATTGATGCGTACGCCTGTCAAACGGTGGATCTACTCTGGATCGTTTTTTCTCCCTCTCTCTCTCACACACACATGCTTTTTCAACATATCGCAACGCAACATTTTGCACAATTTGCAAAAATATAACCAAAGCTGCGTAATCGATTCGATATACATACAAACACTACTGAAGAAGAGAACAACATTGGCATTTGTTTATTTGCACTGAGTTGTTGCAATGGCAAAAGGAAACAGCCACTGCCAGCAACTGTATAAATTAAAATATATATACATGTATATATACATAAATATTTATATAAAAAAATATCATAAAACAAAGCCAAGCGCAGACTGCAGTCCAATCGAATACTCGAATTTCAAAAGCGGTGCCTCGCTGCTGTGTACGGTTTATGTTATTATTGTTTGTTGTTTTTGCTTTTCCGTAGTATGCGTGGTTGGTGGCCCGCGTGCGTAGCGTTTTCGTGACGAACAACTCGACGCTCACCAACTGATTAGTAACAATTGTTTGTTTTTTTTCTATATTTTATGCTGCTTATTGTTTTTTGTGCAGTGCCACTGCAAAGATAACATAAATATAAATACACAAAAAATGGCACTGGAAAAAAATAAAATGATAGCCAACGTATAAATAACCATTGCAAAAATTCAACGCATATCGTTTACTCATATTTTTTTGCGATACAATTTTACGATAAACCAGCGCGCAGATTTAAAATACAAACAAATGGATTAAAAGTAGCATTAACCAAGACGTATGACAATGGTCACTGAAAAAATATTTAAAAGAATTCATAAAGAAAATATTTATGGAACGGGATTTTCATATTCTTTGTTACGTTGGCAATTGGACAGACTGCTAAGTCAGCTCCGTTTCAAGGGGAGAATGCAATTTCTTGGTTGCTGTGCCTGGCAACTGGTGTATCGTTGAAAGAATTTTGAAAGAAAAATACAGCATTTTCTGTTTAAAATGTTGTAGTTAGTAGTAAGAAGACCAACACTTTTAAAACTTAAACTTTGTTGCTTCAAATTTATTTGTTAATTTAAAATATGCCAAACATATGTTGACAAATTATTGAGAGGAATAAAGTTTGTGAGGGAGGAATTTCGTCGGATAGTTCGATTCATTCTTTGAATCCAAATACTGTTTTTATCCCATAAGTTTGTGAGGAAGGAACTTCGTCGGATAGTTCGATTCATTCTGGGAACCAAAAGACTGTTTTTGTTATAAAAGCTTGTGAGGAAGGAATTTCATATGGTAGTTCGACTCATCATGGGAAAGACTGTTTTTATTCTTAGATTTTGTGAGGGAGGAACTTCCCTTAATAGGTCGATTCGTCGTGGGAACCCAAAGACTTCGGATAATTCGATTCATTATCGGAAGCTAAAGACTGTTTTTATTCTTAAACTTTGTGAGGGAGGAACTTCGCTTGATAGGTCGATTCGTCATGGGAACCCAAAGACTGTTTTTTATTCCTAAAATTTGTGAGGAAGTACCATCTTCGTCGTCGGATAGTGCGATTCATCCTGGGAACCAAAAGACTTTTTATTTTGCATATCATTCATTCAGCCGCCGTGGCTCAGTTGGTTAGTGCGTTGGACCGCGCGTCGAAGGCAGCAAACCGCAGGTTCAAATACTGCCCGTAATAACACCTAAAAAAAATAACGGGAAAATTCGTTTTCTCTTTCGGTGGCTGTCCTCTCAGCTGGAAATGGCAAACCTCTGAGAGTAAAAATTGCCTATGATAAAGCTCCCAACCTGACGTTCGGAACCGGCATAAAAACTGTAGGTCCCTTCCACCCGCGTACAAATTCACACGCACAACACGGGTTGTTGCGGGAAGCTAGGCCTTAGTCTCGCGTAAGCGGGCTGTCGTGCCAGTCAATTATTAATTATTAATCATTCATATATCAACGTATCCTGGGAACCCAAAGACTGTTTTATTAATAAAGTTTGTGAAAAAGCAAGTTTGGTTGATAGTTCGGTTCATCATGCAAACCCGAAGTCTGTTTTTATTCCTTAACTTTGTGGGGAAGGAACTTCGTTCAGTAGTTCGACTTATCATGGAAACTTGAGCATTTTCGAGAATCCAACTTAATTCTTGGAAGACTCATTCTTATTTGTAAGTGTGTATTGTTCCTTATAATTTCATCACCGTCTCTTCTTGAGCTTCGAGCTGTTAAGTATAATGATTTCTTAAGAAACTGTATTATCCGAGTTTGTTTCCCATTAAGAAGGATTTGCTTCTACTGAAAGGAACATTTGCAGAATTGAACAAGAAAAGGTTCCACATGCATTATAAATGCGAATGCCAATTTGTAACTCCACCCTCGCTTCTATATAGAGCATTTTTATATATTACTGACCAGTATCCGCAAGCGTTCCATGTACACTTTACCTGTCATCAGGGTCTTTAGGTTCCGCTCTCTCTCTCTCTCTATCTATATATCTATGTATCTATCTATCTGCCTATTTATCTATCTATCTATCTGTCTGGCTATTTATCTATCTATCTATCTATTTATCTATCTAGGTATCTATCTATCTAGGTATCTATCTACCTATCTATCTATCTGTCTGGCTATTTATCTATCTATCTATCTATCTATCTATCTATCCATCTATCTATCTATCTATCTATCTATCTATCTATCTATCTATCTATCTATCTATCTATCTATCTATCTATCTATCTATCTATCTATCTATCTATCTATCTATCCATCTATCTATCTATCTATCTATCTATCTATCTATCTATCTATCTATCTATCTGCCTATTTATCTATCTATCTATCTATCTATCTATCTATCTACCTATCTATCTTTCTATTTGTTGTATTCACTCCTTAAATCTAAGACGCAATCTGAGTCCATGAGAAGAGTCTGGAGTTTGATTGAAAACCCTATAGAATGGGACCTGCAAAGATTTTCACAGTTGAATTTATAAGCAAAACGAATTTATAATTTTTTCCACATTTTCCATGCATTTTTGTGCACATTAAAGCGCTCGCTACGGACACACCCATTCGATAATTAAATTCTGCAGTCGCTCAAGTTTACGAGTGGCGGACACGCCAGATAACCAACCCAACAAAAGCACATTTATCGCATTTTACGTCACACTGTAAAAAGTGCAAAGCCAATGCAAAAATTACCACCTCAATGGCTGGAAAAGGCTGACGCTGTATATGTGTGTATGTATGTGTGTCGGTGTGCGTGTGTGCCATTTGCATTAGCGTTTTTTTAGTGAAAATCTTTGCCAAAAGTAGGGCACACAAATTCAATTAACAACTTGTTTGTTGCTTATACTCGTTGTTGTTGTTGTTATTGTTGTTGCTATTCAACATTCTGGCAATTATCATAACGAATGCGTATGCGGCGAACCTGTTTGGCATCTGTCAATGACGCGACTTGACCGGCGCATGCAAATTGCAATCCGATTGCTCTCGACTGCGTGCGACTGCGCAACTGTGCCACCAGATGCACACACACACATACACACACTTTGACACACATCTATTGTCGTTGCCACCATTTTCCATGTTTTTCTTTTCGTTTTTGTGTCAACTCTTGTTTTTTGTTTGTTTTAGTTTGTGCATTCTTTTTTCGTCTCCCCAGTTTATATGTTTGTAAATCATTTTTATGTGTGAATTTTGTTGTTCCTTGCCGACGCATTTAATATGCTTTGTTTGTGCTAATTATTGTTGCTGCTGTTGTACGGTTGCGTCGACCGCATTGTATGGCAGCGACAGCTGTGTGCGTGGGCGCCTTTTAACACCCTTTCGGTGTTGTTTATTGTGACTGGGTGCGCGTTTTCATTTCCCTTTCCGTTGCTCGATTTCTTCCGCGTAATTTTATTTGGTTTATTGCGCCGTGCTGCAAATGAATGTAAATTTTAATTTTAATTGTTTTCTATAATTAAAGAGAACAAATGTATTAATAGCTTATTGAATCCAAATAAAACAAAACAAAAAAAGAAACATTACTCTTGCAGTTCAATTTGTTTAATTTCTGCTTTTGCTCCCATTTCAGCGTAATGCAAGCCATCACTTATTTACGATTCTATTGCCACAATTTGGCGCGTGTGCCTTGTATGCTTTGTTGACATTTCACCAAATAAACAAATATCCCCTTGCACACATGTTGGCCGAGCCAATTTAGCTCACCGACGCGCCGAAGGTCATTGCTATATAATTTTTTTTAATCTGCTGTTTGTAATTTAAAATGAATACCAATGGCCACAAATTGTCTTTGTTATTTGGTCATTTTGCAATTGCACTCTAGTTTTTTATGTGGTTGCAAGCAGTGGCGGCTTAAGGTGCTCGGGGGCCCGGGGCGGCGACGATTGAGGGGGGGCCCCATAAAACGGTGCAGCATAAGTTTGCGTACAAAACTAATAAGGGGAATTTCCGGTTATGCTTTTGGCTTTTTTTTTGAAAATTTGTATTCCATTGAACAGTAAACGGACTTTTATTTTTAAACGACGAGACAAATTATTTTTAAACGTATATGTGCTTGAAATTTTATAGAAAGCAATAGAATCCCAGAGAAAAAAATGAAAAATGGATAAAACTTTCGTGAAATTAAGAAAACTTTTGGGGGAGCAAATTCGTCATTTCCAAATGCCATCTTAAATCTCCAAAAAAACAGAAAATCTTGCTTCGTTACTACGATCTGGCCATTTTTTTAAGCTACCCGAGGAGGAGGATTCGATTGTCGACAAAAAATGGGCCAATCGCGTGCACCTAAAAATAAAAGTTTTTTCTAGACTAACTTTGGCCGCTGAACACGAAACTGAAAACCAAAAAATTTTTTAAGAAGCGTTTTCGAAAAATCTTCGAAAAACGATTTTTTTCCTGTTGTTTCAGTTATGAGCACATATCTCCTAAAAGAATTATCCGATTAACACGAGCTGTCCGTCGTTCAGAAGATAATACCTTAGTGGCTTTTTAGTGATATATAGATTGTCCAAATCAGATGAGATTTGGGGAAGTTACTGACGGTGAAAGTTGTAACAATGTGAATTTTTCGACCAATTTAAAAAATCATAAATTTTCGAATATTTTTTAAAGAAAAAATAAATTATAAGTATAATAATAAGTATATACTATTTTAGCAAATATTAAGCCTAACATCAATAGAATTGAAAGAAAAATGATAAAGTTATGATGCAGTGAGTGAAAACACCAACTTTACATTTATTACACCGTGCGAAACAATTTTTTTTTTTGCCGAGACCCATCCAAATTTTGATATAGACGCGAAACTAGAGATAATTTATAGTATTCTGGCATAGTCAGTATTAAATTCTCTGACCCAAAAGTCCTTTTTAAAGGACTTTAACATTTTAAGGAGATACACATTTCAATATTAAATATATGCGGTAGTTCAATGATGAAGATATGGGTATCAAATGAAAGAGGGAAATTGTCGCCATTTAACTAAATTTTCTATTTTGAACTTTCAGGACCAAAATATGTCAGGTATGGAAAACATACATGTTTTGGATTTCAGTCTGTAGATTCATACATCTAAATTTTATTCTATTTCAAGTTCTCAAGAAAGTTACCCCCTAGAAAACACTTTTATTTTTAGGTATATTTTTCGTGTCGAGTAGAAATCTTCAGAAATGTACAGAAATATTTTATAAAACCCAGTAGCAGTGACTTTATAAAAAAAGTCCTGAAAAACATATTTCCCCTACATAACAGCATGTAAGAAGCCCATATTTAGCTTACTTACAAGGAGCATAGAATTGCCTTCGAAAACCGGATTTCCGGGACATGTGTTTTTATCCAACCAATAATTATAATAATAATTATAATAACTGTAAATTTGTTTGACTTCTACAAAGTTTAATGAGGTTAAGTAATTGTGTAATTTACACAAGTTTACAAGCAAACTCTAAGATTGCGATATTTAATTTTTAATTTAGAATTTTGTATTTGCATATTTTGCACAAAATTTTAAGTTAAAAATTGCAATCTTCGAGGGAAAATTGTTTGAAAATTTGAAAACAACTGTTATTGTTCTTGCTTTTATTGAACTGAATTTGTTATTGCCATTTCAAAGTCAATTGTCGATACTGTGTCTCTTTCAATTGATAAAAGTGACAAACGACTTAGTCTTTCAACAACCATTGTGGAGCGCAAATAGTTTTTTACAAGTTTCAGTTCTGAATTTCAGTTTTGAAAAACTTGAAATTTTTATATAGTTACAAGCTTCTCTCGGGGCCCCCCGCAGCCCGGGGCCCGGGGCGGTCCGCCCCTCCGCCCCCCCTCTTAAGCCGCTACTGGTTGCAAGCCTTTTGCTTCATTGCTGTTGTTGCTTTCACTCATTTTTTCGCATTTTACGCGCTGTTTGCCGTGTTGCCGCTATTCATCTTAATTTTTGTGGGCGGGTTTTCCAATATTTCTGCTTGACATTTCGTCGGTTATCAGCTGGTTAACCGTTGCAAATATTGGCATTCGCTTTGATAGTGAATTTTACCGCAATTATGTGCTTCAACAGTTAGGCGCTGGAAACTGTGTCAAGGTTGCCGTTGGTTGGTTGAAAACTGACAGCTAATTTTCATTGTGTTTTAAGTATGCGAGCGTGTGATTTCAACGCACAGCAACAAATCGCTGTCATTTATTTTTGGGTAATTTAAACTTATCTGGAAATATAAAATGTGTTGTTCAATTAAAATAAAAAATGAGCAATGTGATTCACTAAGATATTAGTAAATGTGTCAGGGGCTAAAATTTTGCGAGTGTTAACCATTAACATTTAATATTTTTGGATTAAATATTATATCCAAAATATAAATATTTATTTATCTATTTCTTTAAGCCAATCGAAAAACAAAGTATCTACAGGCTAGAAAAATATTGTATATCAAATGAGAAAACACTTAAAAATAAATATAACAGTCCAGAGAAGCCAGAGTGTCCAGTAAAAATCCTCACTACAATTCTGAGTGCTACCCTTTTATGATTTTGCAGATATTTAGTATGCTTTCGATGCCGTTCCAGCCAGATTTGTTATGCTGCCTTGTCGGTCTTGTTGAATACAATGGGCTACATAACCTAAGCGACGCTCTAGAGACGGCCCCTTAATCTAACTGTCTCGAAGGCAGCGCAGATGATGTTGGCGACTTTTGTTACCATTTCCTGTATCACCCAACTTACAAGTACTTAGTGATATACCAGTACATACTTTACTGGCCATCACAACCCGTTACTCAGTTACAGCCTGTGGCAAAAGTTCTCTACAGTCGATTCCGCTTTGCGCGTAGAATACCGCCTACCGTCTCGAACATCTTTTTTGCCGGAGCTTCAAAGTCCATATTGGAGACATGGCCAAGCCAGCACAGACGCTGGATGTCAATTCGTTGTTCTATACCAATGTTTTTAAACAGCTCTTACAGCTCGTTGTTAGTTTGTGTT
This sequence comes from Melieria crassipennis, assembly GCA_963668005.1. NCBI lineage: Eukaryota > Metazoa > Arthropoda > Insecta > Diptera > Ulidiidae > Melieria > Melieria crassipennis. Next base: position 77,606,503 of record OY764962.1, on the reverse strand, counting down.
CGATAGTCGTCGCGAATACGAATAGGGCCGAAGAGTTTGCAACGTACCTTCCTCTCCTATCCTTTCCCTGCCCTTCTCCATAGGCATAGTACAATGGTCCGAATGGACTGAGTGCTATGGAAGGCTTGCAGCCTTCCTGCCCACCCTCACATCATCATCATTGTCATCGTCCTCTCTAACACCTCAAGGACCTCTATATCGTTACGCGACAGTGTCGATGCTTCTGCCCCATAAAGGAACACGTGCCGTCCTATAGAGTGTAAGTTTTGTCAGTCGCAGAGACCTCTCTGCTACTCAGTTGCCTACCGAGCACCTATTGGCAAAAATAAAACTTCGCTTTGGGCCGAAAAAAGTCCTATGTATCATATATAGTGCAAGTTTCTGCAACTCAATTGCCTACCGGGACCCTAGTAGCACCTATTGGCAAGAGTAATCCTTTGTTTTATTTCCAGGCTGACATTACTGCTATTTATGGCGGTGCCAAAGTAGACGAATTCCTTGACAACTTTAAAAGTATGCAGGGAGAGTCTGATTTGAGCAAGCAAAGGGGGAAACATGCAATAGTCCAATAAGTAGTAAATTTGTAAATAAAGTGATTGCTGGTTTTGGGATGCGTTTTGCGTTGAGTAATTAAAGTGGTTTTATTTTTCAAGCACAATCCAGAGACGAATAGACCCAAAAGAGCTAATTTTCGAAACAATAAGCTGCTTATCAAAATTGATTAAAATGGGAAGGATAGGAGTTTGTCCCAGAGTAAAGGATTCAATTGGCTAATGCTGAAGGGATAGAAACCGAGAAGGGATAGTGCAGGACCAAACCAGGCAAGAGTCGAACTCACGACTTCTGAGAAGGGAACCCAATGCAATTCACGCTGTGTTACCGGTCTCTCCACTTAACTTGGCGCCGTCGTATAGAGTACATCAGCAACAAATTCCGTGCAAATTTCCCAAGTTGAAGACAGAAAATGTGGTTGATTTATTGATCTTTACGCCTTTTATTTCCATTTCCACCTGTCACATCATTCGCTCCAACGCTTGATTAATTTGTTTCCATATATCTACTAACTTTCCGATATTCAGAAGCATGATTAAGTTTTGCTCATAAATTATCAAATAGCAAACACTTTCAACAGACTGGATTACAAAATATAAAGAAAAAGTATTTTGAAATTTTGTCGTTTTCATTGCATATTAAAGACATTATTGTTGTATGTTTGACATTTGAACACCGTTATAACACAAAGCGAAATCCATGCATGCGCGCGTATGGTTTGCTTTCGTTATTTCCTTTCATAGTTTTGTTTATTTTTTTGTCATTTTACTTTTGAATTTTAATAAAAGCACAAATGTTTCGTAACTGCCTTGACATAATATTTGTTTCTCATTTTTGTATTTCTATTTTGGTTTTTTTCACTTATTTTTAATTTTATTTTTTCATTTATTTAATTGATTCCATCATATTTTCTGCTGTTATCTCTGTGCGAAATTTTTAACAATTGCTTGAAAATTGCGCATGAAATTTTGACAATCAAGTAACAAGCTGCTTGGTAGCTGGCCCCAGCACGCTGTGCACTAATAAATTAACATTTAAACACACAAATCTGCAATCAACAGCCATAGGAACCAGTTATTTTCTTGTTTTGAGCAAAGTCAAACATAATGACGCAAAATATTTGTATGTGTTGTTTTAATTGTTTGCGTTTACATTAACTGCAAACAATTGTTGAAACATATAAAACACTTATAAACTATAAAAATTGCACAAAACTGTCTAGAAATGTTAGTAAAGCGTTGTTGTACGCGCATGTAGCGCAAAGTCGGTATTGGCCGACTTTGACACTTAATAGTCCGGGGAGTTGCGACATTATCTAACATTTGCTTTTTTAACTTTATTCTAGCATTGATATTGTTTTTGTTTTCGTTGTTGTTGTTACATATAATTCCACAACTTTGCCATAATTAAAAGTTATGTTTTCGCATTGTTATGGCGCTCTGGCAGTTGCTTCTTTACACCGTATCGCCACTGCAATCAACGGTCCGCCAACTACAACAACAACAACAATAATATTAATGCAAACATGTTTAATTTATTGTTATAAATTTCATTGCAAGGTGGTAGCTGCTTGAATTTGAATAAAAAATTATTCAAATCACCTTTTGTCAGTCGCTGTCAGGGTGTTGTTGCTGCTGTTTGTTGTTGTTGGTGGTGGTGGTGGATGGCCGTTTGTATCTGCGGCGCTCGAGTAATTTTATCTCGTCGTATTATTGAAAATGACATAATTTCAAATTAATTTGTAAGTTGTGATGATGCATCGTCGTTGAAAATATGCACGATTTCTAGGAACATCTTGTTTGCAATGTCGCTGAAAGTGGCGCCGGGCACGCGATGTTATACCATTAAATTCCATTTCAACTGAAACCAGCAACGGCATCAAGGGCAATGAAGCATGGTAGATGTTTAGTATCTGGTCTCATGTGGTCGTATTTAAATGTGACTAAGCGGGGAGGTAGTGGACGCATGAGCTGATTTTTACTTGGCTTAAAGGCAATGGAATTACGTTATAGATATTAAAATAGTTAAAAAGAGGTGAAACTATCTGGAATGTTGTCATATTGGAGAGTAAATGGTTTAGCGGAATAATACTCTGGTTTTTAAGAGAAATTTTGTTTGGAGGGATGTGACCCCGCCTGTCACAATGGCCCATAATGCCACTGAACGGTATAGTACGAGCTGTTCACCTCCTCTCAATCTACTCTAACTTCAAAAGTTTCTAGCCATATACAAAAATTTCCATATCTACCCTACACAGTCCAGTCTTTGCAAGACGGCGAATGAAAACCTTGAGCAGTGCCTATGTTGGTTCGTTGCACAATCTGGCAGAAACCCCATGTGTTATCTTTCGAAAATGCTACAATGAACTTAGTCAATAACAATCAACTTAGTACGGACTCCATGTGAGAGACGAGACGTCTGCGGTATTACTAAGGGCCGTTGAGTCTATGTGGCTCACTAGCGCCGCTGCCATAACTTAACCTGCCCCGCACATGGGCATAGAATGGGCTTGTTTATTAGTCGTAGTCCTGGACACAATGGCCAGACCAATAAAAACTGTTATATAAAAAGTTACAAAAATCATTTACATCTTTCTACACAAAAAGATGGCTAAGGTATACATATATATTAACCGTTAGAGTGCTAAGCGGCGCAAAACTGGCTTGAGAGTTTGTGTCGAAAAATGCGGAGAGACGCAAAACTGCTGCGCTCTTCAGTGTGCTTTCGGTGCTCCGTGGGAGTAAACGTATTCTAACTTCGCGCATAATTTCATTCAATTCAATTCAATTTTTTTCATAATGTAAAAAAAACATTTTTCTTAATAATAAAAAAAGAATTATGAAAATTAATTCATATTTGTCTGAATTAGAGTGTTTTATTTGACACCATTATTTTTTCCTTTAAAATCATCAAAATAGGCATAGCACTTTTCGCACACATTTACAAAAATTGCTTAGCACTCAAACGGTTAAATGATATACATTGCGAAAGTGGCATAGGAGCGCGAGTCTTCAACGAACGTCTAAGGCTGAGTGCATCTATCCGGCTTCCAAATAATGTAATAATGTAAGCGTTTTCCAAATGGAAGTGCTTGCTATCAAGAAAGTATGCAGGTTGATGCGTCTTACAAGAGGCGCTTACTCTCCGACAGCCTATTCGAGATCAAAACACTGGACTCGTCGATATTATAATATCCTGAAAAAGAAGTGCAAAAATACAGAGAGATTCTCATGAAACTAGCTTATCGGCTCCAAGTTACCTTAATCTGGGTGCCAGGGTACAAAAGAAGCGAGCCAATGAACTGACCGAATGAGGATCCTCTCTTTATGAGAGTGAGGTGCTGATGGTTCACGACCTACTGGGCTCCATCAATTTAAAAAAAAGCATGGTATTTCCGAACACTCCAACACTTCCTCCTGGATATTTTCCAGTCGTTCTTCCTACTTCGGACTTTACAATAAAATTGCAAATTATCGAAATTTTCTAGGGAAAGTTTGAAGGGCCCCTGTGCTAAAGCCAATACAACGTGACAGAGGATGGAATTCTGCAAAATCAGTGGATCACTCTGGCCGACATTCAACAAGAATAGGAGCACAGAGCTCTTAAATAACAGTCGCCAGGACCTGGTAGCACTAACTGCGGACACCATTAGTTTTCACAGGGGGGGTGGGCTTCTAACCCACCAAACACAAAAATGTTGGTACAAAATATGGTTTTAAATGGTATTCGGCTCAAAAGTTGTACGTAACCCCCCCCCCCCCCCCCCCCCCCCCCCCAAATTGAAATCCTGTATGCGCCACTGGCGGAAACCACAGCCCACTAGAGAGCATGCAGCTGAAACGGACATCCCCTATATTACCAGCTGTCATAACTGTTAGAATTCGAACAGAAGGAAACCTGTTCGGCCTCATCAAGAAGGAGGACGTGGAAGACGCCAGGAAACCAATATATCAACATTTTGGAGAGATAGTGCAGTGCACTGTGAACTCGTTACTCGCCTTCATCATTTTCTTGTACTGAATATAGAGTTCTCATATCCTCGGAGATAACAGTAAACTAAGCATATAACATTTGCCGGGCATAGTGCTATCAAAACGGCGCCTAGGCCGTGGGTGTCGGAACATTGTCACTGAACTTGCTACACTGCGACTTGCTCCATCTATTATTGTTCAAAAGACAAGGAAGATCTCATCTGTAGGACCATTGTCGAATTGATGTCTGCTATAGCCGACTGTTTCGATGAGGAAAACAATACCTGATTACTCTGTCTGACCAGAAGCGCTTAATGGAAGCTCATTGAAGTGTATTCGAACGTTGATTCCGTATCTTGAGGTCGAGATTTGTATCTGACTAGATTGTGATTTGAACTTTAAATTGAAACCTAGGCATAATTTTCTTCATGTCGGAACAGTCTGGCAGCGCAGCACTCAGACATTGCATACGTCCATTTTACTATGACTTGATGCTCCTTGTTAATGTGTTTTGAATTTACCATCGGAGAAATCTAGACAGATCCTGAGGTGGTCGCTTCTCAACACATCAGAGCCAAACGTCCCAAACTTGATTCGGTCTTACGCGGGGCAAACAGAAAGTAGTTCGCCGTCTCATCTTCCTTTCTGTAGGGGCTTACAATGGGCTGGAATGGCTGCACGTATCGTTTTCTGTCTCGCCTACAGAGGTTTGTCTCTGAAATAAACGTGACGTGCCGTCAACCGCTACATCCGGGGCCATTGTATGAGAAATTTTGAATGTGTCATAACTTTGTGAAATGCATCAAACCCTCCAAATTTTGATTAACAAAAGTCTTTTCAAAAGCAATTCTCATATTGAATCTCCTTATTTATAAAAGTCCTCATTTGTATGGAAACACAATTTCGCAGTATCCACTGACGCTTTGTTTTTACTCATTGTGTAATATTACGCACAATTCTTTGCCTTATAAACGTTGTGCCTGCGCTTTAATTGTCCGTCAGAAAGAAATTAAATATTTTACATTCTATTATACATTCACACCCTCCTCCTCCACACGCTGCTCGCACTTTGCACAACAATGTCATTAAATAATTCAAAATGCCTGAACGTGTTAAATGTGTCCATTGTATTTATTAATAAATAATTAGTATTGTGTTGTGGCCATTTATAGATGAATCATTTAATTTCATTTTCATTCATAAAACGACTCTGTCGACGTTTGCTAGTATTTATTTTTATTTTTTTATTTGTTTGCTTTACCTTTTTCGTTTGTTTACACTTTGGTTTTGTGCATTAATTTTGTTCGATTGTGCTGTTGTTGCTAATTTTTAATGCTAATTGATTTTTGCGTAAAATGTTTGCATACGATGTGTGCTTTCGCTCTCGCTCTCTGAACTGTCGTTTGTCGGCGTGCGGATTTGAATGTGTTTTTGGTTTTGTTTTGTTGCTCAACTTTGACTTGATTAAAGTTGAACCTTTTGACTTGATTGTACATTTTTGACTAGTTTTCACTTTCGGCTTTTGAACCAGATAATTAAACATGTGCACGCACAGCCATTAGCTGCTCTCGTTATTCGCTGTCAGTTTCCGTCGATTGTGCAAGCGGTCTTCCCGCTTTGGTCGCTAGTTTTGCTCCAGTTGTGCGTTTTCCTCTATTATTACTGGTTCAATTTTGAACCTGTATTTTGTGCATTCGGCGCTGGTCTTCTCGAAAAAAAGAAAGTGTGAAGCTGTTGACTTTAATTGCGCCAGTTTTTGTTGCTCAAAATTGTTCGCCGACTTGACTCGGGCGGTTGTGTGTTTGTAGTGAAATGGTACTTGCATTGTAGTGCTTCTTCACCTTTCTCTTTTGTGTCTGCTTGCTGTTGTTTTCTGTTTCGTTTCGCAGTGTTCGTTATTGATGTTTATGATGGTTTTGGGCAGCGCCGCAAATGATTCACGAAGTGTTTCCTCTAACGTGTTGTAATTGAGTTAGCGTTAGACATGTGAGTCATGGCCGCTTGGCGTTTGATAAGCCTTCCGAGATTGCAGAAGCAACATGTCTCATTTGCTTGTTGGCAATTTTTGTGTTGTGTATTTCAAGCTGCATCCAAAATGTGTTGTGGTTTGATTTCTTGTCGTGTTTTGAAACTTTAACCAAGGTGCAACATAATTTAACATAAAATGACGGCTTCTTAAGTGAACTTGAAATGATTAGTGTTTCGTTTGGTGTAGTTATCATCATATCAACGTATCATATTACTTTAATTTTGATTTTTTTTAACCCTTTTATAACAATTTTCATACTGTACAAAGGCTAGAAGAGTCTTCTCTATTTAGCGGTGAGCTACAATCACCAAGTGGGGTCAAACGAACAATCAATTTCGTTTCGTGTCTGATGTGAGATCTCACATTATGAAAAGGGTTATAAAAGGGTTAAAAAAAATCAAAATTAAAGTAATGTGATACGTTGAGATGATGAAAACCGTAATGAATTTGGTTTATTTCGTTCTAATCTCTTTATTTAGCATCTAAGTTTATTTTTCCCACCCTTTTCTACTGAATTGAATGCTAACTGCATACTTTTTACTTTATCCTTTCCTATTCCACATAAACCAAGCCAATTCGGTTGTATGTTGTGCTGTTTATATACTCAGCTTTTTATTCTTTGTTTATCATGTTTTTTTTCTCATATTGTTTTTCATGTTTTTATTCTCTTAGGTATGTAATACGCTATTTTCTGTTATTTCTGTCATATCTGTATTAATTTCTACATTCTTTATATTTGATGCCCTACAATCCAGCCCAATTTGTACATACTTGCATCAGATCTTTCTCAGTTTTCTTATTCCATATTAGACACAGACTTCCATATTCTCAACGAAAATTTGCATCCTGTTTTCACTTTATTCTATCAACTCCTATTCGGCCCTATTTTCACCTATCTCTCCTGTCTATCTTTTCCTATGCAATTCTATTCTATCTATAGTCTCTGCCCTAAACTAACCTATCCTACTCTAACCAATTCAATATTATTCCATCCTGTACTATACTTTCTTATCCTATAGTCCATCCAATCCTATAATCTCTATCTTATCCAATTCTCTCCTATTCTGCCGTAATCCTTTGCCATGCCATCTTATCTTATCCTAGCCTATCTTACCTTCTCTATCCTATTCTATCCTAACTTATTCTATAGTCTCTGCCCTATCCTAACCTATCCTATCCTAATGAATTCAATCCTATTCCATCATGTCCTATGCTACTTGTCCTCACTTATCCTATAGTCTCCACCCTAGCCTATCCTATCATAACCAATTCAATGCTATTCCATTCTGTCCTATGCTTCCTAACCTATCGTATAGTCCATCCAATCCTAGAATCGCTATCCTAACCTATTCTGTCCCAATCCTTTCCTATCCTATCCTATTCAATTCCTTATCGTATCCGATTCAATTCCTTCTTATCCTATCCTATCTTATCATATCCTAACCTATCTTATTCAATTCTATCATTTCCTGTCCTAATTTTATATCTGTTCAATTCTATGTTATTCTGTCCTAATCCTATCCTCACCTATCTTATAGTTTCCATGCAATCCTTTACTATTGTATCCAATTCTATTCTATCCTAACCTATCATATCCAATCCCATCCAATCCTATAGTATGCTACCTTATCCTATTCAATTATATCCTGTCGTAGTCTTATATCTATTTTATACTATCCTATACTGTTCTTATCCTATCCACAACTATCTTATAGTTTCTATCCAATCCTTTACTATTGTATCCAATTCTGTCCTATCCTGCCTTTTCCTATTCTATCTTATCCTGTCCAAATTCCTATTATATTCAATTCTATCCTATACTATACCTATACCTATCCTATATCTTTAATTTTTCGTCTTGTTCTTTGTTATTTCAGTGTCCTCTATTCTATCCTACATATATAATATTCTGTTTAATGTTTTAAAGTCTTGAGTACACTTTTTTGTAATATTTCTGAACTTATAATCTTTCCAACCACCCATAATGATCCATACATATTTTATAGAAATTTTTATTGCCTATCCCATGGCGCAATGACTCGTACTCGCGTTTACCACTGTCAATGTTGCAATAAATTTCACTATAATAATTTGTTTCATCTCTTCTTTCTTGCAGACTACTTACCACACTGCCGAAATACACACAACATTTATTAGTTTTACTATTTGGCACATTCCGTGTTATCGCCAGCAATGCCGCACATGCCGGCACTGGCATGACAAGCGAAGCGCTGGGCGTTTCAGTGGCACCGAGCTTCTTTCAGTCGTGCGTCAGCGATGGCAAAACGGCGCGCATGGAAGACGTTCTCAAATTTAAGGTAATTGCAATTTTATTACCAAAAAATATTGCTCTCACTCAATAGGGACTTCAAAGTGGCACTTAATTGATTTATTATCGAATTAAAATGAACGAACATTTTCACTGTCGCAAGTCATCGGGCTGAGCATTTTCTTGATATGTATGCACACAAGTAAATGAGTCGTTTGACTAATGGACGTTCTTATTACTTGCTGTTTGTATAATTTTCTTTATTGTTGTTGTTTTGTTTGTTCACAATAGGTGGCCACAAAAATCATGAAGCACATAATCGATAAGTTCGCCACACACGATCTGTTCGGTCGTGACAATTACGAGTATTATGCGCGTGTCACTGGGCGCATACTGAAGGTGCAGGACGAATGGATCTGCAGCTTTCAATATCCACCGCCGCCACGCGGCAAACTGGCGCAACAAAAATATGCATGTAAGTATTTTGCTATGCGTTAAGGATCCGTGCGAAAGGTCAGCGTCTCAACTCACTGACCTCTTACAGCACTCAGACCCTTAAGTTTCCCCCCATTCCATTGCATTGTTTAATCGATAATCTTTTCTTTTCCATGTTCGGCTTTGGGCAGTACAACACTCTCTAGAGGCTGAGAAGACTTGGTTGCAGTGCCAGTGTGAACGTTGGGGATTGCGTAAGTATCAAATACTTGTCTCTTTCGAATTGTATTATATCAACTATAACTATCTCTTTCTAACCTTAGTGTGATTGGTTTAAGGAGTAGCTAACTTTTAATAAAATATTGGAGTACAATTGAGAAAGAACCAACTCACAAACTAAACTAAACTAACAGCGACTAACAAACAAAAAATACCAAATGTTGTTAATTTAAAGTTTAGTTGTGCTTATCGCTAATGCTAGTCGTTCTAACTAATAATCTATCTGTTGGGTCTGGTCTTACGTATTCATCGCTTGATTTGCTTCTATCGCTGTCTTGCATTAGTATTTTCTCACTCTATTGTTGTAAATGACAATTTCTCATCTCTCGCTTTTCGGGGTCTTGCTTGCTTGCCTATTCATGCCTATCATTATCGTAATCATATTCTATTCTATTCTATTCACTTTACAATGACTTTCTTTTATTGTCTCCATACGTATTAGTATATCATTGCGCAAGAATTCGGCCAGAAAGTGTTATCTTTTTCAATTGTCTCTTCCTCTTTCACTTGTTATAAATTACTTGCAACATATGCTTTGAAATTACAATTGTTTTTTTTTTTCTATTGAAAGAAATGTTTTGCCCAACCAACCAACCAAACGCAATTCTCTCTCTCTTCTCTTCCTATCACCCTCTGAATGTGTGTGTGTGTATGTATTGACACTGCCTGCTCGAAAACGAAAAACAATTCGCAAATTCGAACCTGAAAACGCCAGTCGCTCAGGAAGAATCGCGCTCAACGCCTGCCTTGCTAACCAGCTCAAGCTCAGCTTTGGACAACAGCGTGCTGTCGCTGGGCGTCACGCCCGAACACTCCTTCATTGAATCATGTGCACGCCTCTCTGTTTCCCTAGAGGGCCCCGGCCTGTTCGCGATGACCTCGTCGCCGATACCGAAGCGCAGCGCCCAGGAACTGCAGCGCGACGCTGACAATGACGACGCCGACGAGGAGCACTACGCCGACGACGACGACGACGACGAGGATGACTTTGCAGCGGAGCTCGAAATGGGCAACGACGACGATATCGAGAACAATCCGAAAAACTACTTGCTGCCGAGCAGAGCGGGAGCCGCACCCGGCGGTCGCCGCCAAACACGCAACGCTGCCACCAATGTGGCCGCAATCGGCGGCGACGTGGACGCGCACGATGACGACGAGGACGATGACGACGAGGTGACCGTGGTGAAACGACGCTATCGGCAGAACAAAAAGAAGATACTAACGCAGACGCGCATGCAGCAGCATCAGCGGCGTCTGCGCGCCGGCACCAAGAGTCTGGACAGCGGCGAGCGTGTGGCGACGGCGGCGGTAGCGGTAGCGGCGAGTGAGAACGGCAGCGCCAACGGCAGTGCTGGCGTTGCGGCGAGCAACAGCAAAGCGAAGGCGTCGACGCACCTGGCCGGCAAAGCGACGCGCACCTGCAGCCGCTGCAATCGCGGCATACGGCACTCGTCGTCGTGCTCGTCGGCGTCGGGCGGCGCCGGTGGTGGCGGCGCAGCGGGCAACGGCAGCGGCATGACCATGGAGGAGCTGCGCGCCGTCAATCGCTACGCCGAGAGTACAAAGAGTCTATCCTACTTGCCACAGGTGAGGGATAAATTCTTGCTTGCTTCACGGATTTCGGTATAAACGAACAAAAACAAAAAACGAATATTTTCTTTTGAATTCTACAAATACTTTTTCATTGTTTTCATTTGTTTGTAATATTTGAGTTTCTTATGATTTAAAACAAAAACGATTTTTTGTGTTTCTCCGCTCCCTCTCCATTATAACTATAACACATACTACGTACAATATTATTATGTTTAGTGCGGACGTGCGACGAGATGATTGACTCGCAACGTCGGTTTAGTGCATTAGATCGCTAAGAGAGCGCGCTATATGTAATTTTTGTGAGCACTCGCTAACGAGCGCCACACGCTATGTTTTTAATATACAACCGTGTCAAGTTGTACAACTACAAAACGAAAAAATGCTCTTGAATAGAACTCATGAATATACTCATTTGTGGGATTTTCTCGCAACTTTATTCACCTTCATACAATCACCAACTCAAATATGTTGCATAAACCTGCATTTTTCTGTTTAATCTCATGTGAATTTTTCGTTATAAACATAGCGCCATAAGATTGACAACTTTTAACGCTCATTCTACTAATTTTCTGCTCAATGAATCGTTTTGTTGTCGCACTCTGAACTCAAGTAGCGACTTTGTTGCTTCACATCATTTGACTGTAATTTACTGTATTTCCGCTCTTAATACTCCAACTTCTCTCTTGTCATTCTCGCATTTCTCTTCCCTAACGCATACTACGACACTGTTGTCTCTCTCTCTCTTGCAACGCTGTAACGCCCCCAAACAGCACGCGCTCATTCCTCCTTCTCACCGTCACTCTCACCATGCACTAGCAACGCACATTCACACCAACAACAAACAAGAGCAACACAATTGCATTGTGCATTCAATTTAAAAGAGAATAACTTTGAATTTGAATTAAAATACGATTTTTTTATTATAAAAATTAGTTGCATAATTTAATTTATCCCATTAATGCATAGATTATATAATTTTTTCTCGTTTATTGTGTACTTCAATGTATTCATACAATTATAATTTAGTGTTGTAAACTCTGATTAATTATAATAATTCATGCTACCACGAAAAAAAACTGATAAAAGACATTTCCATATTACTTTTTTAAATAAAATTTTAGTTAACAAAATGAAATCCACAAATCGATGCGTATACGAATTCGAATCTTTCCTCTTGTACTTAGCAAGATTTATGTTTTGCTGCCAAGTTTTAAACTTTTTTAAGACCATTGTCAACTGTTTAATCGGCGCGATTTTAATTTCTTATTTGTTTAATTGTTGTTGTTGTTATTATTATTTCAACGCTTAGTTACTGCCAATAAGAAATCGAAAATAAAACGCCCTGAACTTGTGCGCTATTTCTATTTTTATTTGCCATTTGCTGTAAATAAAAATTTAGTAGATAAACAGTTCGCGATTTGGCGCAAAGCCGAAGGACTTTTATCAAATTAGACGCACACAATAGTTCGTTTAGTTCTACAGTACAAAGCGAAACGATCACGAAAGTAACTTTATAAGTATGAACTTTTGTGAAGAAAAGCAAAAACAACAATATATTTTTTATATTTGATAGCAAGTAAATGATTGGGTGATGTAGATTTGGTTTTAATTTGTATACAATAATTGGAGCAAGTTATGGCCCCTTTCAATACTTGAAAATATAAACAATTCGTAAAGAAATTTGTTCATAAAACACACAAATGGTTACCATTTTTGGCTCCTTTTAATACCTAAAAATTAAAATTTAAATTCACTTTACTTAAAACTATAAACAATTCGTTTAAAAAAACCTTGTTTCATAAAAACCCACAAGTGGAAACCATTTTTGGCTCCTTTTAATACCTAAAAATATAAACAATTCGTTTTACAAAAAAATTTTTTCATAAAAACCCACACATGGACGCAATAGTTGTTTTTTTCAATTCCTTAAAATATTAAAAAATTCGTATTAAACAAAAAATGTTTCAAAACTAAAACGTCTTCATAAACAAATTGCAATTTACATAAAATTATAGCCGCTTTCTCAGCAAATTTCAATACAAAAATTATCTTTTACATGTACTTTACTTTATTTAATTTTAATTTTATTTAATAAAAAACCATTCGCCGCTCTCGTTTTTTAATATTATTTTTAGTTTTCTTTTCTTATTATCATTTTTGTATATATGAACTTTAAACTACAAACTGTATTTGTCTGAAAACAACAAACAAAACGAAACACAAAACTATACATAACCAGCCGTAAATTTAGTGTATTTGATGCGATTTTTGATGTATCATTAATTGGATTTTGTACTGTAATTGTTATGTAAAAAATATGTATTTTTTTAATGTATAATTACTAAGTTTACAAATACACGACAAATTTTCCCTGCAACCGTTTTTGCATTTTCCGTTTTTTAATTTTGGTTTCTTTTTCTTCTATTGTTTTATTGATTTTCTAATTCTAGTGCTTGCAATTCTGCTAAAGGTTGTGCAACCTTTGCTATTTCACCTTTACATAACTTTTGCTATGTTGAATTTTTTCTAGCCATTTCACATTCTTTTGTACTTATTCTCACACCTGGTTCCTTTGGTTTGACATTCTTTCGTTGTTTCTTTTTTCAATTATAAATTTTTACTATTTGTGGCATGTTAGAGTTTAAGCAGTGTTTTAATTTTTTAGGGTTTTTATACTCGTACAGCTATAAGTTGAGTGGCCATGGCTGGTTAAAGCATGAGCGATTTTTATTTAATGTGGCATAGAAAATCATTTAGATTTTGGGCTCAGCAGCGGGTGGATGAATTTTGTGTAGATCTGAATAAAGTTTAAAGACATTTTTTTAATAATGTCTTATAGATTTGAGGCACAAGAGTATGATTTTCTAAATGGCATATGGAATGAATACTTTTGTTAGGTTTCTTCTGGCAATTCAATAGCAATAATTACAAATTATTATACAGCACATAAAGAACACTCAAAAGCATTGTTTTAATAAGTTAGGTTAGGCTAGATTTGAGTGATATAAACATCTCATTCATAAAAATTATTTTTTAATATTAAAAAAAATTCTTACTCACATGACATTAGAATGATATCATCTGATTAAAATACGGCAAGCACTTTTAAGCAAAACACATATAACTCAAGGACAATGTGGAAAGTTTTCTCAAAATAATTGTTTTTTAATATAAAAAGTATGACAAAAATGTTCAGATACCCACGCAAACAAAATGCAAAAAGAATCAAGGACAAAATATTTAAAATTTTTTTAATTTTTTAGTGCTAAGTATTCGATGGAATAATTTTTTTACATAGATGTAGGACAGGTGTAGTAAAAATAAATCCAGTATTTTTCCAGACAGTTTTGTGATTGCTTGACTCACTTTTGTTTACATGTGCATCAAAGATGACATTAGAAAGATATGATTTTGTACTAAAAAAACTTCTCAGTTTTGTGATTGCTTCACTCAATACGGTTTAAGTGCGCCTCAACAAAGAGACAGCAACAAAGAGAAAATGCGCCATATTTGACTGTTTTTCTTCGATTAAGACAGAAACGCAAACCAGTGTTAAGTTAAAGTTAATTATGTGCAATTCTGTCGATTTTGTTCCGGTAATTTTGATGTCAAAGATGCAAAGATTATCGAAAATGTCTATAAAATCATGGAAATCTCTAGTTCGAGCGTTGTGTAATCAGTATTTCGATTGTCCAAGAGTTAAGCATTGCACAAAAAATCATTTTAAACCACTTGAATACGACTGGATGCAAAATAAGTGGAATAAATGCCTCATGGACCGAATTTCCATCTGCGTATGGCTGCAGAAACGCAACAAAATCCCCCCATTTCTGAAGTTGACTGGTGACTGGTGATGAAAACTGGATTACTTACGACAACGTCAAACGAAAACTGTTGGTTGAATTGCAGTGACGGTGGCCAAGCCAGTATTGATGGTCAGGAAGGTTTTGCTGTGTGTTTGATGGGATCGACAGGAAATCATTTACTATGAGGTGTCTCCCACTTTGAATTCGATGCATCCTACTCTGTTCTGCCAACAATTGGACTGTCTAAAGAAAGCAATTGCCCAGAAGAGGCAATCTTTCCTCTCTTAGGAGAGGAATTGTGTTCTAACAGCACAACTCCAGGCTATTTACGTCGATAGTGATTCGTCAGATAGTCCGTTTTTAGTAGTTTCTATGTATCCACCTTATAAATAGTCTGGACCAAGTAATTCCCACCTGCTCCCGTCTATGGCCATTGATTTTGCTAGTGAAAGAATTGCCTCAAGAGAAGCTTATAAAAAACGACTATGCCAGTTTTATATCAATTGGGACGAGGATTTCCATGAGAGAGACATCATGGAATTACCTTCAAAATGACAACAATTTATCGAAACAAAACGATGCTTGTTTTACTTAATCGGATCATTCTAACTATGCTAAATAAAGCCTGCAAAAATAATGGATTTATTTTTACTACGTACACCTTATATTTCTAATTTACAACGATATTTTTAGTATCTCAATGGTATTCTTGAAGATTAAGAAATTGTAAAAATTATTCACAGCAAACATGCAGTTTTAATTTAGCTCTTGGTGGGTTAGAGAGTTAAATTAGGGGTTTTTTGACCACAAAAAGTTTGAGGTTTTCTCTTTTAGATTGTTTTATCAGTCTTGAATTGCGTTTGCAAACTTTGCTCTTTTCAACTTTTGCTCTCTTAGACTCCTCCATATCGATCTCGTCCTCTCATCTATCTGCTTTCTTAACTGATGGCTTTGTAATTTGCGTGTGCATATTGTGTTTCATATAATTTTCACTTTCAATGTTATTCAACACACTCACACACACACACAGACAACAAAAATGTGCGAAAACTCACATCCAGCACGTGATGGTAATTGGCAGTTTTGAACCAAAATTAGCAGCAAAAATAACAACACATCTTAAAAATGTTTAAGAATTTGCGAAAATATGGCGTTGTGTGTGTGCCAGTGTCGCTTCTGTTAATTTACTTATTGTATTAACAGCTTTAAAACGCCACTAAGTGTTTTGTTCATACATATCAGGTGTTTGTTTTTATGAAGCCATGAGTCATAAAGTGTGTGTGTGTTGTTGTTCGTTATAACTACCACCACACTCTCACTCACCGTCACCGCTACTTATGCTACTTTTTCATGTTTTTTGACACTATTCTAATGCTGAAATCATCACCTGCCACCACATAGTTACGGTTTCTATATTTTACAAGCATTACATACATTTTAAATATTACAATAAGTTTTAAAATACATACCGAAACAATCAATTAGCTTAACAAATAAATGACATGAAAACTAAGCTCGTTCTTTTTTTGTTTTGTGAATTCCCCTCTTTCTTGCCCCTCGAAAACCACCCACAACAACAACAATTTGTACCACCAACAACGTTACGATGCTCTCTCTGTATCTGAAAATATAATTACAAAAACAAAAAAAAACGAATATGTATTTGTCTCGCTCGCACCAACAACACAACACCACCAAATCCACCTGACCACCACCACAACACTACTCTGCAACTATGCGCCACCACAACTGTCAACACACTCAATACAACAACTCAACACTCAATGAAACAATCAACAACCACACGCCCACAAATGGTTGCAATGGAACTGTATTCGACACCAATCCACCGCACCGCACTGCCGCATATCCACCACGCACGGGCCACAAGGTTCATGAGCGGCAGACGGCACGCATGCGCACACGTTCCGAGTGGTTTCTGGGTCCTAGGGATAGTGTCGTTGCGCTGCAATTGCCGAACACGTGCAGCAATTGCTGCCTGGCCGCTGCTCAGCAGCAGCAACAACACTATCAGCAGCACAGCTATCTGGGTGGCGGCAGCACTCGCGACATGCGCACCCACCGAAGCGACTTTGACGACGACGACGATGACGGCGGCGGCGGCGGCGTCTATGCGCGCAACTATGGCATCAATCTGGGCGTGGAACGTGACTGCGATGCGGCCGCAAGCGGCAATGCGCTCTACCTGTACTACAAAAAGCGTTTGCAGCAGCAGAAGCAGCTGCAGCAGCAACAACAACAGCGCCAGGCGCAGAGTCAGTTTGAGGATCAGGGTCAGGTGTACTGTCTGCAGGCGGAGCACATGGACACCGACGAGAGTACAGATTACGATACACAAATACATTCCACAGCGGCGTTTGCGGGTGCCCGGCAGCCGGGCGTGCTGCTGCGCGCCACAGCGGCGGACGCCGGCGGCAAGGAGCGTTCGCGACACGAGGCGGCGGCGGCCAGTGGTCGTCGCATGTTCCTGGACACGAATACCGGTAGCTATGTTGCATCCCATACTACTAATAATAATTTTCTATATGATTCTAATACAAATACTACTACTACAACAACAACAAAAGCAATCAGTAATACTACTACCACAGCCACCACAAATGACAATCATAATCACATGTACAACAACAAGAACAATAACAATAACAAAAGCCAGTACAACAACAGTTACGATAAGGAAAATGATATGTACTCTAGTTATACGTTAAGCAATCGCCAGCATTTAACCAATACAACAGCAACAAAAACCAAGGCAAAAACAACAAAACCCAAACGTACACCACACACAACTAAAAAACACCAGAAACGTCCATCATGGGATGGGAACGGCCAATGTGTTTCACATGCTTTTCACACTCATCACACAACCCACACATCGGACAATTACCGCCCACTATTGCCACAGCCTCATCCGTCCAAAACACAACTAACGCCCAAACGTTACTATTCCACCGAGTCGCTGCGCTATTGTGATGTGGACCTGGACGTCGATGTCGATGTTGCCGTGAACGCACCACTGCTCGGCCACAGCGTCGCCACCAAGTTGTACCACAGCCCACGCAAGGCCACGTTTGCCGCGCGACGCTGTGCCTCCTCGTACGATCTGGTCTACGGCAGTGACGTCAGCGATCAGGCGGCGCGCCTCAACTATTCGCTTCCCTACGAGCCGTGCGAACGCGGCGTTCCAACGCCTGCGTCCACGACCTGCAACACCTTCACGTCCACGCCACATCACAATGCGTCGCGTACAAGTGCCAATGCCACTGAGACTGCTGCCAACGCTGAGCCCAACGTAGCACTGCTGCGTCCGCTGGCCGCCGCCGAAGAGGTCGACTACATAATGACTGCGCGTCATCGCCAGTCGACGCCGTTGAGCACGCGTCGCCAACGCCAGCGTCTGCGTGAGCGTGAGCGTCAACGTACGCGCGGCGTCTCGGCGGGGCCTTCACCCAATCACTATCAGTCGCTGAATGCAAATTTCGGCGACGGCCCCAGCCGCAGCAGTCGCAGTGGCAACAATAATTTCGTTACCGTCATTTTTAATGTGTTGGACTTTTTATTTTAAGACAACAAGAGAAAAGTGTTGTTTGCATTACTGTGACATGTGCCGCCGCTTGTGTTTGCTATGCCACGCCTACTTTCTTGCTTTCTATCCGCTCGCCTGCTCTACGGTGCTCTAAGCTACTCTGTAACGCATTTCCGTTCTGGCATTTTTTTTTTTAAATTTTTTATTTTTCATTATGAGAATCTAAAAATATCATATATGTATATAATATATGGTGTGCAATTGTTCCTTCTCTATGGTTGACAGGCAAAAAAAGCCTCATTTGTTCCATGGTAGATCTCATGGATTCCGTTTACCGTCGTTCCTTGTAAAAAACGAGCCAATCCCTTAGCTCTTGTGTTCTTGGCTCTAAACCAATCTCATCTTCATCTTCATTGATATCCAAATGTTGAGAGTTTGACTGTTCAGAGAAGGAATGTACGTGACTTGAATGCGTATGCTATGATTTCAGAATTAATCATAATGTTCTGGAGATTTGTTTCTAAGAGATATCTGGCGTTACAACATCTTATGTTAGCCATTAGACAACCTACGACATTACAGAGATAGTATATCCCTGGGTTTGTTGTAGAGAAATATGGGGAACATGTACACAATCCCATATCCATAATATAGGGGAAGTACGAATCCGGCACATCCAGTTCCTGGCCAAGTTCATACATTCTGATTAGTTCAGTGACCAAGGTCTTTGTGAACATCGATAGTGCCATTTTTTAGGTCTTTCCACCCAATAGACTATCACATTCACGAAATCTTGATGTTATTGCCCCTTATCGGATGTTATTTCAAGTTTGGTTGGGGAATTTGCTATAAAACATATCGATCTAGTATAATTGATGTCGGCTATCCAATCCATACTGATTGTAGTCACTTTCCGGGATGGCCTTCAGTTCCGTCTTCGCTGCGGCTTGAATCTCCTCTCCTCCTTTGGCACGATATTCGCTCGATTGATCGATTGTTTCGGGGTCGTAAGCATAGATCCAAGTCTCGTCTCCAGTGATCATGCGTTCCATCTTGTCCTGATAGTCAGAAAGCATCGTTTCACACACTTCAACGCGACGCCTTTTTTCCAAAAAATTAAATGTTTTCGGTACCAGTCGAGATTTGACGCGCTTGAGGCCCAAAACATTCTTTAAAATGGTATTGACCGAGCCTTTCGATATGCCAACCTCATCAGCAAGGTCTCTAATCGTTAATCGACGGTTTTTCAACACCAAATCTTTGATTTGTTGGACGTGAGCTTCGTCGGTTGAGGTTGATGGTCGCCCAGGACGCTCTTCGTCTTCGACACCTTTACACTTGTAAACATTTTTTTTAGACATAGCCTCATCATCAAAGGCTTTCTGCACCATCCTCAACGTATCCGCAGCAGAAAATTGATTCCGCAAACAAAATTTAATGCAAATTCTTTGCTCAACAAATTTCGACATCGCAAAAAACGAAAAACTCACTTTTAGCAGCTCACAAAACGACGCGTATCTCAAACACTAATGAATATTTTGACATGTAAATTTGACATAGATGTCACTGACAGTACTACCAACCTAAAAAAAAATAATTCTCCAAATCCTTCGACGCGCGCAGTTTAAATTCAAATGTCACCTTATTTTTTGGACACAGTAGTATTTAAGGCTATCCAGAAGCCACTTTGTTCAGTAACTTCAATTGATCTTGGTGGTTGAATCCAATCTACATTCTGAATATCTACTTGGCATATCTTAAATGGAGAGATATCTGTTCCTGTTCGTCCAATATTTACAGCAAATGAATTCCAATCATTCGTCAGTTGAAGCTTCATTTTCCTAAAATAGAGTTACATAGAGGACCTGGTATATATATGGTATATTCGGGTTAAATATGCTGGTCGATTATATTTTTGTTTTATTAAAAACAAAAGTGAGTACCCCTATGGCTTTCTGAATCGATGGCTTTTACCTATGAAATTCACTACTGGCTAAATGTCCAGCAAGATTTCTCTTGCCTTAAAGAGCCGACAATCGATGGCCTTTTTAAGTTGATGGCTTCTATATATTGTTACGGAAATTCAATTCGACAGGCTAATGCAGGCGTGTTCGTCTCACTGGATTGTGCCAAAAATAAAACACTTACTTTACAGTTAGTTTATTCAATTCAATTTAGTCTCCATCGCCTCGAATCGTCTTTCCCATACTCCGTCGCAATTACCATGCCCTTAAAATTGCTGTGGCGACCGACACATGCCCGTCCAGTTGTTGTAGTTGCCATGACAGGTGGCATATGCCAGAGCGAGATGATGCTAGACTGGACTGAACTGCATTGTTCAGACTCTATAATAAGATACCTTATAAGTAAGTTCGTTCTTCAGCTCTGCGATTTTTTCGAGTTTAGAGGCGTAAATCTTACTTTTTAGATGGTGTAGATAATGCAGCATTTAGATCGGAATTAGGAGGTTATTTATTCATGCCCTATTTCATTTATTCACATATTTCTCATGTGCTTCTTTCAAGAACCGTCATTCTGTGCGTTTTTATTGAAGTTCATTGAGGTTCTAACTTAGCCATCCACTTTTGAGGCGAGGATCGCCAAAAGACCAAAACTACTCTACACACACACATACCACGGTCATACCCCTGCACATGTCATGCAATCAGGGCCCAAATAATTTGTTATCAGAGGCCCAAATAATTTGCTATCAAATCGCTCATCGTAAAAGCAGTATTACGTCGCTTCAAACTCTGTCTCTCTCTTAATTACGCCAAACATTACTACAAGTTTTTGAGTTGGGTTGAGTTGACTTTCTTTTAACTTTTGGAAAACCTGGCATAACCTTTTTCCAGACATTCTGCTGAGTCTCATGTTAGTTGCTTAACTTTCGAGAGTTGCTTAACAGAGAAGATATGTTTCTTCAAATTAATTTTGATTTCTCTACATAGGAGAATTATGACTCAGACTACACACTTCTAGCGTTGCTCCCATTTCTTTAGCCCTTCCAAAAAGAGTGTTGGAAATGTTCATTTGAACAACGCGGAACCCAAAGTGCGGACAGCTTTCTCATACCTAAACTTTGATTCAATGTATGACAAACATGTTCATGAACATATTTATAGCTTCTAAGAGATTTTGGACGTGCCGAACATTTATTGTCTCCCAAGCTGGTACGACCCCGCTTTTAACTTCAGCTGCCCACATTTTCACTGTGGTGTGGTAAATGATGGTGCAGAATCCTTGTATACAGCGTTCAACTGGTCTTTAATTTGTGTATTGCTTTTCAAAATTTAATATTTAATGATTGATCCATAGTAAATTTTTTTAATTTGCACAATAACATTCAAATCGACTGACTCAAACCATTGTCAAACCATAACTGCGCTTCCATAATGGCATAATGTAAGTTGAGGTCGAAAACTTTTCAGACCACACTTGTACTCTTCATTGTAAGGAAATTTTAATAAAGTATTTTAACTATCGTTAACGTTCGTTAACTTTCAAATAAAAACAACCATTTTTATTAAGAAATATGAGGAAAATCTTGGTTGCAATATAATCTTTAATGTATGTTCGTTACGATTTTATTTCAAGAACCACGAGATTCAAAAGGCTTTTGCAGCTTTATTTGATCAAGTTAAATGGTTGCAATGGTTTCAATTATTCTATTTTGGAATAAATCACTAGTTGTTGATTTTTTAGCTTGAACCTTTGCTACTCAACTCGGTAGCGCCTAGCGTGACCATATGGTCACACTAAACATGCTCCCAAAGAATGTAATTTCTTAATTCTGCTTCATATGAAATCGTTAAAAAATGAATTTCGGCACAATCGGATTAACATATAGTACATGGAAAAAAAATCGGCTAGTTTTCAATTGCACTATTTTTGCTGTCAATTCACATTGCTTTCTCTCCGAACAATGTGCAAATCAATACCTTTCCATACAACAATTAAAAATAATATGAAATTTGAACAATTTGAGCGCCATGTGTTGACTTGACTCAGAATTTTGCACATATCAGAATACAAACGTTGAGAAATAAAGCCGATGTCACTTGAAATGTCCGCCATATAAGCTATCAAAGTTCGAATAGGGCTGTTGCGAAACCGTTTAGTTGCGTTCAACATCAATCATTAGTTGAAATGTTTATCAAATGAATCGAATATTTAGTCACAACTGGAAAGTTTTGCTATCTTAAATTTCCGTTCGGGCTATTGACCTTTTAAGCGCTCTCTCCCTCTCTCTCTCTCTTTCGCTCTTTGGGTGGCACAAACACTGCGCTGCTGTCCATTCGTACTTCATATCAGTAGTTTATAGCGCAACACTGTTTTGGCCATATAAATGTTCAATTTAATATATCTGTGTGTGTAAAGCCTGATTCATTGCAGTGCAGCGTCGTCAGAGCGCGTCACATCAACAACAAAAAATTCAATAAAAGTATAAATGCCACATACTTTATGAATGATATTTTGTTTAAAAAAATGTATGCTAAATAAGGTGTTTTACATATTTAAGATATGCATAAAAACATTATTTGTAGTCGTTTTTAATTGTTGTGTGTATTAATTTATTTATGCAAAAGTGTCAATATTGCAACAAATGCAATCATATTCGGCATTCGTTTACATATTTTTCATATTTATTTTTAAACAAATTCTTATCATTAATAGTTATAAAGTATATTTCATTAAGCACATTCGCCACAAATTTCCATTTATACATGAATATTTTTTAATGCTAATTACTGAATAAAACAAATTAAAACATTTCTTATTATAAATGCCAAGTGTTTTGTGTTTTATTTCCTGTGCTGTGTTTTTGTGTTTTTCAATGGATTTGTTTAAACTTGTGTATGATTATTGTTTTTGTTTTGTGTCACAATGTTTTGTTTGTTTCTAAATGTCATGTCCAG
The DNA here is from genome assembly GCA_963668005.1 of Melieria crassipennis. Classification (NCBI taxonomy): domain Eukaryota; kingdom Metazoa; phylum Arthropoda; class Insecta; order Diptera; family Ulidiidae; genus Melieria; species Melieria crassipennis. Next base: position 77,583,103 of record OY764962.1, on the reverse strand, counting down.
CTTAAATATTTTCACGTTAGTTTTGTGTCAACAACTACAATTTTGTTTAGTACTTAATTTCTTGTTGTAATTATGAGTTGTGTTTCGTTGTACACCGACATAAATACCACTCACCGACATTTCCACCATTCACCCTAATCAAGCAATAACTCAACTAACGCAGTACGTCCAAATGCCGCAACTCACCACAGAACCAACCAAATGCCAACGCCACCCCAACTCAACTCAACATCGACAACTAATTCCGTTATTTGGTTTTCTTTTTCTGTTCGTTCACTGCGACGAGCCAAATTTCCTAACGTACTCTAAAGTTTGTTTTCTACTTCTTGTTTTTTTTTTTAAATCTTCGCCAACGCTTACTCTGTCACTCGCTCCACCCGCTCCACACCACACGCCAATTCGACCAATATTCCACCAACACCAACATCCGCCCAATTGTCCCGTCCGCACGCAGTTGGCAACATCCGTTTGAGTAACAGCGCCGAGTCCGTGCAGTATCCCGTCGCCGGCAGCGGCCGACGTCCATCCGCCCGCCGCTTCATAGGCGTCAACGTGCCGCGCCAGTATCCGCTGCGCTCGTCGCTGCGCCGTCGCGAGAGGCAAGTGGGCAGCAACAACAGTGCCGGCAGCGCTGGCAGCGGCAACAATGTGGCCGACAACAATCACACGGCCGTTGCCATGCTGCCAGTGGGCAATGCACCGCCGTCGGTGCGCAACTCGATTGCCGAGTGCTGCGCGCACGGCAGCCAGCACATATTGACGCCCACATTTCCGTACAATCGGCTAGAGGGGCGCGCCACATCGCTGGAGCACAAGCAACCGTTTCGCGCCTACATAGACGCCGACGATGTGGCCGATGCGTGCGACGGCAGCATTGTCGGCAACATGTTCATGGACACAATGGAGGCGCTGAAGGCGGTGCACGCCACATGCTGCAGCATGGCGGCGGCAACGGCAGGCAGCGGCAGCAATAGACTGATCTATACCACAGCAACGATTAGCAGCAACATATCGCCGGCATTGTCGAGTAGAAATTTGGAGAATTTGGCTGCGCCGCCAGCGCCAATGCCAGTAGCACCGGCCATGCGGCAGCAGCAACAACAGCAGCAGCAGACAGCAAAGACCGGCCCAGCGGACGACGGAACCAGCACGGAGGGTGTGTCCACGATCACATTCAAGGCGCCGCGCGTATGAGAGTAAACCAAATGTGTAATGCAAAATGTTGCAGCCACAAGTGCGCCAACGGATATTGCAACCACATAGAAGTAGCAGTAGCAGCAAATCAAAGTTTTCAAAAACACATCAAGCGGTAATTATGGCAATAGAAACGGATCGAAACAGGTCACACAGGAACTAACAATCAAATTATTTACAAATGAAACTATATTGCAATATTGTAGAGAAAGTACTAGAGGCGGCAATATGCTGCTGGCAGCAGACGTTAAAGCGTTTGTAAAGTGATTCAAGTCAATAGCGTTGAAATCCATGTAAACTGAAGTGTTGTGAAGCAACTACTTTACAACAAAAATACTTACGTCACTAAATTAGTAACGAACGACAACAATTTGCAATACCCTGCATGAGTTTCATACAAACTACGCAAACTGCAGCTTACGAGGGTACTAAAAAAAAAGTTCTTAAAGTTAAAAAAAAAATGTAAAAGAAGAAAATTTCACATCTAATTAGTATGGTTTTTGTAATTCCTTGATATAATTTTAAGTAATTTGAATACACTCTCACAATAGTCGTTGAAATTGTTAAAGAAAAATTTTATAGTTAATGGGAGTTAATGAGTTCATGGAGTCCACATTCACTGCTGCTCACCAGTAATGAGTTTTTCCACTAGAAAAGTTGAACGTCAATAAATTAGGTGCAGTAATCTCGAGGTGAGGGTAGGTTAGGTAGGTAGGCAGGTTAAGTAGCCCCTTCTAGGGCCTCACTTAGGCCATGTGGCTCATTGTGTTATCACGTGGAGGAGTTGCTTCACCTATACATTTCCCAAAGACGGGAGACTGCTGGTAGCTCTGACAAATTTATCGATACAACTTGGCGTCTTACAACAAGGTCTGCTAGGCAGCTGAAGAAGTGCTGTCTCAAGAATAGAATCGAATTTAATGGGCTTTGTTGCACTGAGACCAGAAGTGATCAATTGTACCTCCCGCAAGTTGTTAGAGAACATTCCCTACACGCATTGACCTAATGAAGCTTAGTAACTCAGTGGTGTTTAGGGTCTTGATGTTCTCTTCTGCAAGCCAGAACTGGCCCAGGTAACGCATCCTGCTGCGACATGCCGCATCGCAGTGTAGGGGAGTCTCTTCTGCTGGTCTACAGACGTTAACCTGTTCTAGCCCAATTGTGTGAATATGTTTCCTCAGCCTGCAGTGCAATGCTAGAACAGGGACCTGTCTTAGCTGGTTTGAGGTATTCTTCACTCCATTTGGGATTGTAGCCTTTAATAAAGATTTTCCACTGCCTAAGACCCGAGGCGCTAGACCAGTGTTTTGAATTCCTGGTTCCCTCCTCAAGTTTTAGTGACACTGCTATGGCACTTTTGCTCAGTCCAATGAAGGGCTCCGGTCCCAGGAAGGCCGTGACTGCCGCAGTTCTAGCTTGACTGTCTGCCTGCTCGTAGCTGTCAATTCCTCTGTGTCCTGGAACCCAGACGATTTTGACCTGCTTGTGTATGTCTATGAGATTAGTGCTTTAATGGCGGTTAGAGGGTTAAGGAATGTCAAAGCATTAATAGTGGAACCTCTACCGTTTCAATTTTGGTAAATTTGCTTTGTTTTGATTTTAATTTTTTACATTATGTTGTAAACTGAAATGAATTAACTAAAAACAATGACAAATAATTTGTAATTTATTTAATTAATATTTTATTTCTAAAATAATTATTTCTAAAATATTAAAATATGAATATTTAGTTTATAAAATATTTAGCAAACTTTCTTTAGTGCCCTCGTATAGTTATTAAAAACAAAAGTAAATTGACTAAATATGTACTAAAATAGTTGAATTTTGTCTAATATACAACAAAGCGCCAGAATTACCGTTTGTATTGTCATTTGCAATTTGATATGGAATACTTTTTAGAACAAAAAAGGCTGATTTTTCATTTAGTTGAAACACGGAGTGTGGTATGTGCGAAAACATTTTTCGAAATTGCCAAATTTTTGTATTCGAATCTCGTTTAGAATTTAACAACAGCAACAGAATGCATACATACTGACACTGTGTTGGCAATAACAAATCGTGCATACATATTTCCATATGTTTAGGACAAACATTTGACTTTCCTTTATTCTGTAAGCAACTTAAGTACATACATACATACATACAAACAATATTAATATTTACAACTAAGCACACAGTTGGCAGCTACAATGAGTGAACAATCACTATTTACATTTGATGTATTGTACATAGATTTAGTACATACGCGTATATACAACAGAACAGATCTGCAATAGTAACACAAACAAAAACCAAATAAATGAATGCAGCTTTCTATATACATAAATCACAAAGCTACTGTTTAGTGAGTGCCGTATGGCAAATTATAAACAAAAAACTTATAAACTAGAAACAAAATTTCACAATTTTTTCCCCCATTTTTAAAAACTTCCATCAGGCATTACTCACGAACCTCCCAACTGGTCTAAATGCTAGTTTCATGCTGTGTTCAATTCTATGCAGTCGCACTTAAATCGGTTTCCCTCAATGCATTTGCATGAAACATCTTGCATGTTGTTTTTGTAACCAACAACCACCAGTACCTTCTTTCTTCCAAGCGTCTCCAAATACTCTAAAGTTAAAAACTTACCCTTTTCGCATGCATATCGGAAATGCAAGTGTTTTAACGTCCACTCACAAACTCTACTAAAATTTTCATTTAATAAAATGATTGTTTTTCATTGTTGATATTTTCAATAATTCCAAATGATGGCATTTATGTAAAAAAAATAAAATTATTATATTCCGTGAAATCAAAGAAAACATTGAATAAACCACAAACCATAAGTAAAATGCTTAAATTTTTAAGATTAATTAATATTTACAATAATTTAAGCATAAAAGCATATTTGTAAAAAAAAAAACCATACAAGTCAGTGTAGTAGAATTCAGAAAAAATAAATCACAATAAAACTAAACTTTACAAGCAAAGGTATGCAAAAGTACTCTGCATAGTGATTGAGTGATCGGCGTCGGTTTTTATTTAAGAAATTTTTTAAGACGATTTATTTAAAAAAGTGTGGTCAAGGGCAAAGTTGAGAAAAACGTGTTAATAAATGAAATTATGAAACATGTCAGTGCTGTGCAACAATGCTGTCAAATTCTCACAACAAGGTCAAGTTTTCAAGAAGTTTTTTTTACATATTAGATAGTTTGATTATAAATTTGTAATGCACTTTTTTCAATGTTTTTCTTAAATTGTAAAAAATTTAACTTAGCCTGCAGAAAATTTATTATTAAGAGATTTAAATATTTAAGTAAAGACTTTTTGGGAGTTCGGCGATTAAATTCTGATATATTAATGCAAATTATATTGAAATTCAAATTGTTGTAAAATTGTATTGTAAATTGTAAAATTCAATTGTTTTTGAGCTTAACTCTTATTTTGTTTTATTTTGTGTTATTATTTTATTATTATTTCTTATTCCTCATATAAATATCTTTTTATTTTATCTACAGGTTTTTACAATCTTAAACAAAATTTGCCAAAATATTTGAGTTTCAATTACTAAACTTATTAAAACAAATACTTTTTTGTTAGGTTAGGTTAATAATTCCTTGAGTAGCAGCATTTGTAAGCCCACTAAAGACATCAGCCTTCGTTTCGAACTGAAATCGCGAACTTGGTTGCAAACGAACATACATACAAACATGTTGGCCAACTTCGGCTTTGATTTTAGTAAAACCTCAAAAGTTTTTGATTTTACTCAGACCATTCGTCAGACTGCAAAATCGGTCAAAACATGCTTAGAGACGAGGTTTTTAATCGCGTTCGAAACCGAGTCTGACGTCTGTAGCGAACTTTACATGCATTACCACATTTTGAGGTAGCAACTCTCTAAGTTGCTGCAAATTAGAGTAATCCCATATAGAGTAAAGAGCTTGGATTTGTAAGAAATGGGTCCTAGGGTTTTAGTGTTTTTCTGATCTCGGACTGCCATTGACACTTGAAGTAAACATCCGTTTCTTCAGAACAACCGCCAACAACGTTAAGTTCTTAATGTTAGTAAGAAACATGCATTTTTTCAAGTCTTCCTGCCCAGTGATGTTCACTGATAGGTGAAAACTTAGACGATAAGACTGTTTCTTCTTCTCCAAAACGACAACCATCAACAACTGGCTGGCGGACCTTAAGAGTTGATAGCTCAGTAGTGTTAGTAAGGAACAGACATCCAACATTTTTGTAGTCTTTCTGTCCAGTGACGGACATTGAAAAATGAAATTTAAGACCCTTTTTTGTTCTACATTACAACAACTACTATCAACCGGACATTAAAAGTAAAAAGCTCAGTAATGGTAGTAAAGAGCAGAATAGATTTTTTGTCTTTTCCTGGTCAGGAACGAACATTGTTATATGAAGTGTAAGCCTGTTTCTTCTTTTGCAGAACAACAACCATCAACAACTGTTGAAATTTCTCGACATTAGGAGTAAATATCTCAGTAATTTTAGTAAGAATTGTTTAATGTTTCTAATGACCCAGTACCCCAAAAAGATAGTTTGGTAAGTGGGGCTTTAAAGGGATCAAAGGAAGTCAGCAGTCCGAGATTAGTTTTGATATAGTAGATACACCAGCAGGAAACCAGATTGGTACCTGAATGTCTGAATAGATGTGAATAGTTGTCTTGTACAGATGCTATATTAGCCTCGTAGTACCAGCACTCATGACTTCAAGACGCTGCAATAATCGCTGTAGAGAAAGTAAGAGTCTTAGCCCCAGTTTCCTGAACTAAACTAAAGCTGCCTGATGATTCATGTGAGTCATTGACTTTCATGCAGACAGTTGCAAGTAAGATCAGTAATGACCATTGTGCTACTTGCAAGCAGCAGAGATGTTGATGCACGCTTCCGAAAACAAGGACACTTCGGCGTCGCTGCTACTTTGCCGCAACTTTGCCTTGTATGCCCACTCCCGTTCTCCCTCATTTTTTGTTACTTACAAATATTTTTATTATTTATTACAAAGTTTTCTCTGTACAGTGTTTTGTCAACAGTTTAACGAAAAATGGCTGCTTACAGCACTCGAACTGCCTTGGATTGACCCAGTTTTGTTGCTTAAAAAATACAAATAAACTTAAAAATTAAAAAAGTACAAATTGGCATTGCATCAAATAGGAAACAGGAATTTCAACATAATCAAAACCATATTATTTTCAAATTGAATAAAACAAAAATACTAAATTTCTGCTACACAGACTTTTAGTATTCATTCATTTTATAAGTGTACTCGATGTGGTTTTTGAAAACAAAAATTCACTGCGAAATGAGCAAAATAAATAACAGTGAATTTTGAACCTTGAAATTGTTGTGCTAAATTTAAATAAAAACCTTGTTAAAACAAAAACAATAAAATTAATGTGAAAAAAATACATAACTAATTTTTTGTATGTACCTCAAACTAAAGAAATGTTTTTTTGTAAATCACTGCTAAGCTTGAGTGTGTAATACTTGTATGAATGTGCAGTCTTTATGTAAACCATTTATTTATGGTTTTGCAAGAAACAATTTGCAAACTTTTTAATTTTCTATTTGTGCTACTAAATTGTGTCGTTGTAAGTGAAATTAGTTTTAGTTTTAGCCAATAAGAGAACAAAACAAATCAAATTAAAATCTGATATAATTAGCATGTAATGAAACCAACAACAACAACACCAACTTAGTTCATAGCTAGTACGTATTTGGAATTTGTTAAGTTTTCAAGTCTAAGTAGTAAGTATTTATATGAAAAATTTTAATCAATGCCAAACAACAAAAACAACATAATTGTGCTATTTGCGAATACAGGGTGTTTTGATTGTAGCTTCATTTAGTTTTCTGCTACACTGAGTGAACAATTTTCCTTTTCCTGTTAACTTTTATTAGTTGAAAATAAAGTGTTCGATTTAGTTTATGGAATTTTCGACCAAAAAATATTTGCAAATTCAGTGAAAATTCGCTTTGAAAGTGAATTTGAATTTTTGATAAATGTAAATGTTTGAAATTGCAAACGTCTGGTATTATTTTTATATATATTTAATATAAACTAAGCTAGTATTTTCCCTGGATTTTAATTGATTTTTGTTTTCTTGTACGTGTTGCCGGCAGTGCTGAATTAATATTTTAATTCATTTCCACTGTCGACACCGAACATTGAGGCAAAGTTAATAAATGTAAACATTTTATTACTATTGTACATGTAAATGTAATTAGCAAATTTATTATAATAATAAATCAAACAAGTGAAAGGGCCAGTCTGCAAATGGCTGGCAACATTGGAATATGCATAAATATGAATAAATACAATTTTAGCCAAAATTCAAGCAATTGGTTTCTATTCTCTGCCCAAATTGTGGTTTGGTAAATCTGCGATAGGTAAGCAAAACTGTCTATCGGTTATCACAATGGGCCATTGAGGCCCCCGAGTGTTCTAGTCGGCACTAGCGTACTTTGCTTGACCTCACCTAAGGAAAAATTATCTACCACTCAACAATAACAAATAGGATCCAGTTTGCGCAGTTCTTTATCACTAAAACCAAGTTATGACAGGCGATGACCGGCTAGAACTCGCAATTCAATAGGACGCTGAATTTTAAGCCCAACAGCTGATGACTGATCATCAAAAGTTTTGCCTTCGTAAGCATTTTGCAATGTTTACGCTCTTTAGGTACACAATACGCCAAGCAAATTGTTGAGCTGATTCCACTACATATTGGACTTTGAACATAAATAAACTTTACTAAACAATAAAAACATTGAAACCACAATGCGTCTTGTACACAGATCCATTTATTTTGCCAATACTTTATCGCATAAATATCATTAGATATTTTCTTCTTAATACACTTATAGTACTTATTTGTTATATGTATGTATGTATGTGTATATGCATAGCTCCTCATATAAAGTTGCCTAATGTGGTGGATTAAGTTCTAATTCCTCTAAATATCATTACAATATTCATATAAATTATTTGTATTACTTTGTAGACACTGCGAATTTGCAATTGCATCAAATCAAGTCAAGTTTACTTAAAAGTTAAAGCTACAGCAATTTATAAACAAAGCCTTGCGCTTACTCTGCGTTTCTTTCTGAACTGAAAAATATTTCAGCTGCTACACACAAAATTAAGTAATTAAATTCAACAGCAAAACAAATGCGCATTGTATATTTAATTTCTAAACGTTAATTTGGCTACAATACAAAAATACTTTGTTAAAAAGAAATTCAAATAGCAAAATACAATTAAAATTTGCTTTAAAGTTCTGCATTTGTTAGGGGTTTGCCTCGTTAACTTTCCAGCAGGCGTTACAAATAATATTACTATATATCTGTGTGTGTGCCATATTAGCTGAGATTGTTTATAGCGCAATTATTAGACAAAAATCTGAATAATTGCTGAATGACGTTTACTGATCTTTTCCAGTTTGCAATAAAATGCCACGTTAGATTGTTTGCTTGCAGGCGGCGCACTTGAATCCCTGATTAAATTGTTGTTGAACATTGTAGGACGCTTACTACCGAAACTGCGCTAAAATTGTCTGGTATAAAAAGTGCTTTTGATATTCTCCTCAAGGCTGCTGGTGATCTTGCGCCACTGCTGGCACATTCTAATTGTACAGCGCTTTGTCCACAAGTATGCCATTCTCAATCAGAAAACTCTCCACATCCGACGGAAAGAAGTCATCCGACAGATCGTCGGTGATGCGCACAAAGTTGCCAATCAATGCCTGCGCCTTGTACACGAGCAGCGCTGGCAGTCCCTTGACGCGAAAGTCGCGACTCATGCCCGCCACTGAGCTGCAGATTTTCGCAAACTTAATGGACGGATACTCGGCGGCGAGCGTGTCCAGGCAACGATTGAGTGTGGCGCAGGCGGTCACAGCGCGATCATAAATGTGTATGACGATAGTGGTGTGCTTGTTCTCCTTCTCCACGCAATCGAGAAACTCGGTGTGCGTGGTCAGCTGCCACACCTGGCCGAATTGCTTGGTGTGGCCGCACTGACGCAACATTTCAGCCATGCGCTGTTTTTGATACTGCTGCAAAAAGTCTTCGCTCATCAGCTCGTCCAGCTCGGTATCAATTTCTTCCTGTCGCTTACGCTCTTCCTCCTCCTTGGCGGTGGCAGCTGTCATGGTCAGTTTCTTGGCCAGCTCCAGACGCTGCCGTTCACTTTCTTCGCGTTTCTCGGCCTGTAGCTGCTTGAAACGCTGCCAGTCCTGCACAACGCCTTTGGGACCAGTGTTGGTGGACGACTGTGCTCGATAGCCCTCGGCGGGCGGTGGGGGACACACGTCCGGATCGGTGTAGCCCATGGCACCTTGTTTGGCACTGCGCGATCCTTTGGCCTCGTCGCCGCTGCCACCATCGTCGTTATCCTCGCCCTCGCTACTGCTGCAGTAATACTCCAGCTTCTCGCCCATTAATTTATCCTCCAGCGTAGCCATTACTCAATTTGCACTTCACAATTTACTGACTTTCTCTTAATTTAATTAGCAATTCCACAATAGATTTTCACTTTCCTCTGCTGAATACCAATAAATTTTTTGCGTTGCGACAGCACAAGTCAGTGATGACAGCGAACAGCTGATTGTGTGTAGTGCAGTAAAAGGTACAAGGTGCCTCATATTTATATTGTTGCGTTTTGCTGGAATAAAGAAAAATATAGAAATGTTTTGTTCTATATATTAGAAAAATGAGTTTAGTACGGTTAAAACAAAGGCTGCACAAAAGATCAAATTGGTCGTAGTGCACTATAGCCTATATAATAATAATAATTAGTACGGAATAATGTTACTTACTTTCTTAATTACTTAAAGTTCAGTTCGAAATAAAGTTAGTTTACGTTAACTAGTGTCTGGTGCCGCGTAATAAACAAGTTTATTTCCAATTTAATGTTAATTCGTGAGAATGCCCGAATTCTGATGTGACTACACATGAATCAATCATTCAAATGTTCAAAATATGACTTTTTTAAATCATTTTTTAGTAAGTATATTTTTCATTTACTTAGTTTTTAATATTATGGCCAGCTCTAATTATTTTAAAAACTTCCAACAGATTTTCTGATGTTTTATAAAATGGCAAACGTTGTTCCAAACTGCCAAAGTCCGCTTTCTCCAACTGCAAGATTCCTTCAGTCAATATTATTATTTTATCACATAAACTTCGCTCACCTCATCACAGGAATCTGTAGCGCTCGGATTGTCCAAAGCCAAACGCTCTGCAAACGATACAACACCGCACCAAGTGCGAAAATCCATTTGTCTGCACTTCACTGCTTCGAAATCTAACAGGCGCAGCATTTCCGAAATATTGCGCTCTGTACCATAGAACTCCAAGACGTCCTCTAAGGCATTTGGCAAACACTCCATGGGAATGGTGCGTTCCACATATTCTCGCAGCGGTAGCGCAGCGGAGTCTGGCTCTTTGGTGTTGTTGTGGTTGTTGTTGTTATTCTCGTTATTGTTGTTGTTATTTTTGTTGTTTTCAGTTTGTGCCGTCGCTTCCATGTGCTCACTCATCTGCTGGTAAACGTACTTGAGAAAGACGCGCTTGTAGAAATGCTTGCGTTGGCTTGAGACCCAAACGTACTGGCTGAGATAGTCAAGGACGCTCATCTCTGAGTGAATTGTTGAACTTTTTTTAATACGGAACTCAAAATTTATATCGAATTGTACAACTTACCTTCTAACAGTTGTGGATCCAGCGGCACATCGAATCTGGTGGCAGATTTTGAGAACTTGCGCGGCAATTTTGATTGTGTTACCAACGACAGTTTCTCGATTTCTTCAGTTATTTCGTTGAGGGTTTTTGGCTTTTCAGGTATGTACTTGATTGCCTCGCGTAGAGCACGATTCAACTAGATTCAGAGAATATATAGTTTATGTATAGTTTATAGTCTTCAACTGGCCCATAACCTACATAACGATCGAATGTATTTTCAATGACATCAATATCGAGCTCGGTTTTCAGCACCTGAAAGGCGTCATCGGTGAGATAGCTGCCCTTCAGCAGCAGCGGTTCGCTTTCGCGTTTCTCCTTGCTCGGCAGCAGACTGATCGAGTTGGGTATCAGGCTTGGACGTGTGCTAGGATTGAGCGAGTCCGGTCCCAGCGTCGCCACCTGTGTCTCGGGATCTTCGCTCAGATGAAAAGTGGTCGTTGTGGTGGCAGGCGGTTTGAGTTTCTTGCGTTTCTTGCCGCGCCGTATGTCCTCGTCGTCCCAGCGCTGTTCGTTGATGCAGGTTTGTGGTATTATTCTCTGCACTGCCGGTACCTCTTGGCTCTCCTCGGCGTTGGCATTGCCCAGCGCTGATTTGGGCCGTTGCTCTTCGGACTTCTGACGCTTCGCCTTTTTCTGCTCAAACGCGCCGGCACTCTTCGGTTTGCCATCGGCCAAATCGGTGGCTGTTTGCGACAAATCGGAGGATGGCTTCCAGTAGAGTGTGTCCTGCGAATGCGTGCGCCGCAAGTCCAAAATGATTTTCTTTCGTTTGATGATCTCGTGTTTGCCCAGTTCGGGCGTAATGCAGCGTCGATTGTTCAGAAAGGAGCCTGCACTGTTGCGCGTATGAATGCTGGTGACGGTAGGTGTAGGTGTGAGTGGGCGGGAATCGGTGTCGGTATAGCGGCGGAAAAGATCATCGGGTATGTTGTCAGTGCCATTGAGGTTCGAAATAGGACCGGTGTGTTCCTTGGGCGGAGGCAAACTTTTGCCATCAACCACCTGAAGGTGGAAAAAGGAATTGATTGAAATTATTATTAGATTTATTATATTGGATAAATGTTTTTGAAGTTGTTTGCATAAATAGAAGATTTTAGTTTAATTATTATGAATTTATTAGTAGGTATCAATTTTTTGGTTTCGCTATAGCAAAATTGTTAAGTTAATGAAGTCTGACTCGACTCCAGAGATTCCTAAGTATAGAAGCTTTAAATTCTTATGTTAAGCTCTTTCTACTCACCAATGCTGACCTCAACTTATTGATCATATCTCGGACGCCAGTTGGTGCTGGATGGTTACACAATACCGAACAGCCTTTGGCGAAAGGATTGTAAATGTCGCCATATGGGCGCAGCGACAAAGCCACTGGAGTTGCTTCGAATTTGGTTGGCATACGGTCAACGGTGGCTTGGCGCTGTTTTAAAAAAATAATTTTAATTAATTCAATTAGTTTGTATTGTGCTTCAAAGTAACTACAAAATTTGGTGTTAATTTGTTTCCTTTTACCTTTGATACCAGCTTAATTTTTCGTTTCTGCGCGGGCACCAGACCGGTTCTACTAGTCGAACTCATTTTTGGTCAATTGCAGTGGTCAATTTAAGACTAAAAAGCAAGACATAGGAAAAATATATATCTACCGGCTAAAGTGAAAAGTTGTATGGTAAATATATAAATAACAACGTCGTTACTATGGAATTCTGGCAAATTTATTTTGGCTTTGAGTGTAGGTTAGGTGAAGTAGTTAACACCTCTAAGGCCGGTAGGAGATGGTGGGCTACGTCAAGGATTAGTATTTAGTATATAGTATATTAGTATAGTATAGTAGTGGTATAGTAGTATAGTATATAGTATATATATAGTATAGTAGTATAGGATACTATTAGTAGTAGTAGTAGTATAGTATATTAGTATATAAAAGTATTTTATAAACCTTGGGCTACGTTTCCCCTCTTTACCCGAACCAGTTGGAACTGTTGATTAAATGTAGAGGGGTGCGGATTGCTGTTTTGGGGTTTGTATTTGCATAGGAGGTGCTCGACACTTTTAATGTCTTTCTCATCTCCACCTAAAAAAGTCGTTAGATAGATAGATAGATTTGAAAGGGGAAATGTGCACTGAGACCAGAGTTGATCTATTGTGCCTCCTACAACTTTAGAGAAGGTCCCCCAATCCCACCGACCTAATGAAGCGTTACTAAGCTTGGGAGATGGTGGGAGATAGGTGAAAGGGCGATATGAACTCCTTATCGAAGTCCGCATAGTGTTGTACGATATTGTAAAGTATACACAATATTTGTAAAATTTTGGTCTATTTTTCTAAAGTCAGTATAAACTTGTTGACCATCGTAGGGTATAGAAAATATTTGTGAATGAATGTTTCATTCATCTTTCCAAGCCTCTAACACTTGTGCAGTGTTCTTTGCAATCGATATGTGATCAATCAGTACAAGTATTGTACTCAAAAAAAGCACTTAGATATCTATGTACATTACAACATTTGTACATATGGATGTATGTATGTATATTCAGGCGTTCATTTGGCATTTCTTATGCACATACTTGAAATTTGAAGCGATTTGTGTGGATCGCGTCGCCAGCTTTTTGCTATTTTTACTTTGTACCTTTAACTTAATACTTTCTCATACCAAGTCCGCGGCATGCTCTACAATTGTTTTTCCTGCTAGTAAATGTGTGTATGTACATAAGTGCACGTGTGCAAGACAATGTGTGCGCTGGGTCTGCCGACTTTTAGCGCGTCCGGTCCGGTCCGGTCGTAGCCAATTTCTGACGTAAGCAGGCAAGCGAGAGGCGTGCATGCAGTTTTTAGTGAGGCCTCGATTCGTTGGGATGCTTCCAATTATGTCAGTTAACTACAAAGATTCGATTTTAATGTGTTACAATGCCAACAGAATTGAATATTAAATAATACCTAAATATTTTTATATTATTTGGAAAAGAGTCTTTTGAAAATTTCCCTTAACATGCCACCAGCTATTGGCATCAACTATTGTAAATATCTGTATGTGTGTCTCTACACTATATGAGTATTTATTGTACAATATTATCAACAGAAAATGCAAAATATTGCACTCAAAGAGACCGCAAAACGCGACCACCTCAAGACCACGAAGGACACATTTGAATGCTTTATCTGGTCGCTGCTCGCCGTTCTAGGCAACAGCAAATAAATTGAACGAGTGCACATTGTTGCAAGATTACAACTTACATATTGCATGCTCGTATAGTGCAATGTACGTGGCGTTTGTTGTGGCTGCCAGCAGGCGGTTTCAAAGTTTGTTGGCCAACTAGAAATAGCCAATGTTGCGTTGCTCGCGAGTAAATGACCAAGACCGTCGCTTCTTGAGCACAAAGAAACGTCGAGTTCAGCAGCCGAACCTCTTGAGTTCTTTTCGCCGGGCTGTAATTTCATGTGATTTGGTTTAAGGCAAAGGCAAGCAAAGCAGATCTGCTGCAGCGTTTGAGGCATTTCGCTGAGAAACGGCACCGCGTACGGGTGAGGCCTACGGCTCAGATACCGCATACTTTATACAGCGCCAGAGTATTCATTGCATAATTTTGCAAATTCTTTTTTTGAAATGTTAAATGCAAGCAAAAAGAAGCCACGTCAACGCAATAGGGCGCGGAACAAGTCCAATCGCGCACAGGATGTGCACAATGGGAAAATCGAGCGGGATAGTGAAAGTGAAGAAAGTGCCGCCGAACCCACATTGGCGCCGTCAATTCAAAATAGTGCATCGGAAGTGGAAAAATGCAATGTCGAAGCTGTCGCGAACGTGTCAGATATAACCAAACAGTCACCTTTGGCCACGGCAAACAATCAGGTGGCCTCAACGGCGCTCTTTGAGCACACTGACGCGCTCAAAATGATACAACAAATGATGCGCGCAAAATTGCTGAAACAAAGTGCTAATAATGAGAGCGTCAAGGATGTCAAGGACGATAAGGATAAAGCTGTTAAGGACAACAAGCTGAACCAGGAGACTGGTGTGAATCCAAAGGATTTTAATACAGGCAAAGCAAAGAAGAGTGTCAATGCTAATGAGTGTGTTGCAACTATTAAAAAATCCAAATCAAAAGAAAAGATTGGCGAAAATATAACAGAACAAAGTGCATTTATAGCGAATTTACAGAAGAAAATGGAAAACGCTATTGCCAATGGTAGGTTGACGTTGCTTATCAATGATATTTAATAAAAAAGGAGGCGTTTTAGAAGAATTAAATAGAATTTGTGAGATCATTGGGGGATTCTTACATCCAAAATCGTGTACTCCTAGGTTACACTTTGGGTTAACAACAAGTAAAATCCACTTTTTCGGTAGCTGCTTTCCTAAAAGGAAAATAGTCATCTTCCAGTTGAATTCGCCAGTTGAATTCAGCTGAAACTTTTGAAGCTTTCAATAAGCTGCTATTTGAAATAATTTCAATTAGTAAGATTGACATTATTTTATAGCAATAGTAGGTTGGCAATTCTAACAATTTATTTAATGGAACAAAAATATTTTTTTATAAAATGCTATTTAAAAGAAATAAAAACAATACATCTTCTCCCTGGGCTTTGGTGTTAACCAAAAGTGGTATAAGTATCGCCATAATAATGGTCGCCATAATGTAGAAAGGTCATAACTCATATTTTTTCGAAACCTCTTTTCTTGCATATTCGAATACCTTCGAGTACCTTCAAATATCTTCCTTCAAAATGTTAGTATACTGTATATATATATACAGTATATATAGTATATTATAAAAACTGGATTTAAAAACAAACAACTCATACTTAACTCAATTGAAAACAAAAATATTTAAAAATTTCTGAGGTACTAAAATTTTTAGTGGTTTCTAACTCCAACAAACTGCACAAAACATTGGATTCTTTAAATTTTACATTTTATTGCGACTTTTTACTCCTATAAATTAAAAAATGTGAGGTTACGATGTATGTAAATCTGCATAGCTCATCGAGATATTAGCTGAGTCCACGGCCCATATACCACCAATCTCTTCAGGAGCTGACTAACATTCATTTTATTCCTAGTCATATGAATCCCGGAGAATTGCAGGGTAGATGAACTGGTTTGGCAAGAAACTGACAATAAGCAATCCACAGAACCTGCAATAGGGGAAACAAAATTATTACGGGAGCTCGTGACTTGAGTAATGCCTCAAATTTGCGGTCCAACGAACTAACCGTTACACACCGTTTTTGCCATATTTCATACTCTTCATATTTTTAGATTCTTCAATAACGGACAATAATAGTTTTCAAAGTTTCGCATTCGCGTTTGCTTTAAAAATCTGCTAATTGAGTATTTTTTATGAATGGCGAGTTTCATTTGTCACTGTTTGTTGCATAAATAATACTAGAAAACCGACAAATTCAACATTCGGATTCGCCTCATCAATCGTCGATAATTGTCATCCGTATCCACAAAGTGCACTTTGCCCATCCCTATTTGTTACTAATTATAAAATAATTGCAGGAGGCGCCGATCTGCCCAACGCTTTGCTCGACAATCTGCAAAAACTCTTCAATCAGGATCCCATCAGCGATGTGGAGTCATCGGACGATGAAGACGAATACATCGAGTACGTCTACAAGCCGCGACAATATTTTCTCGTCTCACTGTGCAATGTAAACGTCCAATCATTGGCGATTTAATTTGAAACAAGCAAATTAAAATACTTTTTTCTTACGTTTCTCCTTAACAGTTCTGCAAATGCGTCTTGACCACACAGACTGTGGCTGTGCCGTGCAAACGCTGCCACTTGACGTACTACTGCAAGGCGGAGCACATGAAGTGCGACACGGCGCATCGACAGCTTTGCTACGCGCTGCAACAGGTGGCCGATAGCTGCGGTGGGTGTTTTTGCCGCACTCGTAATTACATTTCACACTTTCTGGCCATGGAAAATACAACACCAATCACGTCGTCGGCAAATTACAAGCAGCAGCCATGTTTTTTGCGTTTTCACATTTAAAATGAATTTATTTGTGGATAAGCACAATTTGTCTGCGTATTTATTTATTTGCATAGATAATTGCCAATCAGCGCTAGTCGGCTGCTATTTTCTCTGTTGGCAACTGTTCAAAAAATTGCCACTGCTGCTCTTCACGTGCTCGAACGTAGTCGGCCAGGAAGATTAATTGCATCGGGTTCCACCGGTCGGCGTTTGTGTTTTGTGTATAATTTGTGTATTTTAAATTGATGCAGCAGTGCGGCAATGCCTAATGAAGAAGAAAATTGTGAATGGACGCGGCTCATTGAGAGCAAACAAGAAATAAATCAGCAACAAGTAAAATGCTATCGATTTAAATACTTAAGTAGCCAATAGTGATCGGTAGGGCAATGAAGTCTTTATACATACCTCCATCTAGTGTCGCTTAGCATCTGACTGGTCTATGAGTGGCCTTTGGCTGGTCACAGTAGTCTAACCTAATCGAAAATGCTATCAGTGGGCTTTGAGCGCTATTGCATTAAGTGTATCCTTCCATATCCCTCATGATCACTAATTTACTTATATACGGATATTAAATATTAAAATATTCAACTTTTCCCTTAGGTGGAAACATTTTTCGCAAGTGCGCTGATTTTACCACCGAACAATTTCGCTCGTACCGCATTGTGACCGTACGCCAAGTTGAGTCCATCATAAATCGTCCCTTGACAGCCGCCGAACAGGAAGTGATATTATTTCCGCGCATTTGCGGCGATATAAACTGTCGAGAGTCGCACTTCAAGAAGCTAGTAGACTGCCACAAGTGCGGGCAGGTAGGTTTAAGATTTAAAACAAGTTTTAATCTTTATTAACTGGAAATAACAAACAATTTGTTATACACCACAGGTGGCATATTGCAAAGACAAACCGGAACATTTTCCCAAAACACATAATTTATGGTGTAAAGCATATCAGCTCTTCAAAAGTTTGATTTTGTTTCAAGAGAAATTTGGACGCCTGGAACCATCACTGCCAACAAAGATACTCAAAGATATACCAGGTGCCTGTTGTAATACCAGACAAATTTTGAGCAAGTTGTCTTTCGGTTAGTGAACAGCCAAGTCCAGGGCCAATGTAAGAAGTTTTTAATAATTTTTTTTTTCGTTATAGACATGCAGGATCCTTGTGAGTATGCGGCGCTTAGTCAAGTTTCAACGTGTCCTTTGACTGCGTGGTATGCGCTGAAATTGTGTGGACAATTGAAGAGGAGTGAAGTAATGACTATACATTTGATAGGTGCATAAGATTGCCAAAATAGTTTGCTATGTAATACAAATTTGTTTGCTAACTTATTTCTTAATTTGTAGGCGCTGAAATCGAGTTTGAGGTGGATGTTTTACATAAGTGGGAGTTATTTTTCTTGCATATAACGCCAACAATTAAAGAGTTAAATGTGGTCTTTGTTGGACCGGAGCTGAATCCCGGCAACATCTCATTTGAGCAGCTCAAGAAGAACAAGTAAGTATAGAATCTCATAAACGGTTAGGAGGTGGAGTAGAGTAGAGTAGAGTAGAGTAGAGTAGAGTGGAGTAGAGTAGAGTAGAGTAGAGTAGAGTAGAGTAGAGTAGAGTAGAGTAGAGTCGAATAGAATAGAATAGAATAGAATAGAATAGAATAGAATAGAATAGAATAGAATAGAATAGAATAGAATAGAATAGAATAGAATAGAATAGAATAGAATAGAATAGAGTAGAGTAGAGTAGAGTAGAGTTGCTATTACAATAAGGAAGTTCTTCTATTCTTTACAGATGTTGTCGTGCCTGTCGCAAGAATGGACGCACCGTCAAATATCACTTTCAAAGTCAACTCTATCATGAGTATTGCAATTTGAAGACTTTCATGAAGCCTGATCTGAGTGAGTTAAAGCCCACTAACTAACCTACCACTAATCTTAATTTTTTCGAAAAAGACATACCTATATATTTTTAATCATTTTCAATTCATTCTTCACAGTTTGCTTCTTCAACGCCGGCTTATATCGTTTTAATGGTTTTCAAATGGACGACACTTGGCCGGACACTATTTTGGCAGCGGCAAATCTAAAGTGTCCTGTCGTCGTCACTTCTTACACAGAGTATGAAACGCCTTTGGATATGGCACGCTTCGTTCAGGAATCGAATCGTAGTCTGATTGTTATACTGCCACCGACAATGAATCCATTTGCTTCGGAGAAACCCGAACGCAATTTCATATCAGATGATGTGGCGCCATTAATGTTTAAAAATTATTATTGCTTTGTGGTGGAGTAAAATAAAAAACAAATATAAATAAAATAGAATAATTTTCAAGATTTTAATTCAACTTTCAACTAATAAGATACCAATTCGATTTATTATAAGATAAGAAACTCCAAATTTTTAATAAACAAAATACAGATTACAGATAGTTTTATTATGAATTTTAATTATTATTTTTGAATCATAGCTAACAAATTTCTCCTGTAAATGTAATAGATTATATAAACATTTGTAAAATGTTCCACTAAATATGCTTTTCATCACATACGGCCACCTTACTAAAATGCATCACTGTCAGCTGAATATAACCAAAACAAACCGCTGTCAAAACTGGCTCATGCCGCTTTTGACATTTCTGAGCGCATGTGTTCGTTTTGGCTTTGCGCTAATAAATATTGAAATTAGTTAATTTAATTAAATTGATTGATTCAAGAAAGCAAAGATGAGTGACGACGAGGAGCAGGTCAATCCGCGCGCGCACAAACATCTGCTGCAGGCAATCAGCAGCTTGGGCAAGTCTCAGCACATACGCAAGTCAACGCGCAGCGAGCCGCAACGACAGCAGGATGAATTTCAACTGGTGAAAGCTAATCGCTCGGCTAATCGGCACCCGGTGGGCATTTACGATGTGGTGCAAGTGCTCAAAAGCACCAAACGGCATCTGGATGCCGGCAAACAGTTCAAGTCGGTGCAGTCGACAAAGCGAGTGCTGGAAAAGCCGTTGGAGAAGCCAGCAGCCGAGCGACTCAAGCGCAGTGTGGGCTATGAGGACGTGAAGAAGAAGTTGACGCGCTGGGATGCAGCAGTGGCACAGCAGCGCGCCGCAGAAACACAGGTTAGTGTAATTTTGGGTTTAGCCGCAAGTTGTATTTAATTTCGTGCCTATGCAGGTATTTCCGCTGACGTACGAAACCGTGTACATAGACACCACCGAGTACTCGAAGCCGCTGCAGTTATCGCTAAAGTCAGAACTGACACGACAGATGGAGGCATGCGATGAAGAATTGAAAAAGGCGCAGCGTGCACGATTGGGCGATTTCGAGGACCGAGAGGAGCTGGCCAAACGTGAGCAGGAGCAGCTGCAGAAGAAACTGACACGCGATGAACTGATGGCCAAGCGCAATGAGTTGGCCTATCTGAAAATACGCGAATCGCAGAAGCGAGCCAAGGCACGTTTGAAGAATAAAATCAAATCGAAGAAATATCACAAGCTGCAGAAACGGCAAAAGCTGCAAGAGCAGATCAAGCAATTCGAGTTGCTGCAAAAGACCGATCCGGAAGCGGCACTGGAAAAGTTGAATGCTCTTGAGAAACATCGCGTGTTGGAACGAGCCAATTTGCGGCACAAGAATACCGGCTCATGGGCGAAGAATTTGCAAATACGCGCCAAGTACGACAAAGACGTGCGCAAAGATCTGGCCGAGCAGCTGCAGATAAGCAGACAGTTGACGCAGAAAAAGGATGACGACGATGAAGAAAGTGGGGAAGAGCAGGCAACTGCTGGAGCGACTACGAATTATAAAAATGTACAGGAACTGGATGAAGCACTGAACGATCCCTTCAATCCGTGGACACGCGCAGCAAAAGCTGTTAGCGGATCCGATGATAAGGATGCAACTGCTAAAGAGAGTTGGCGCAAATATTGGCTGGAACGCAATCAAAATGAAAAAATGTTGGATGAGTATAAGAAACTGATTACCGAGGAGTGTGAAGAAAGCGAAGCTGAAACTGGAGAAGCGGGCGTAGAAGTTAAAGTAGAGCAAAGCGTCGTTCAAGTAAATGCTAACAATACACAAAACACTCCTAAGTTGCCAAAAGCGAAGAAAGGAAAAATGAAAAAGGAAACAGTTAAACCTAAAGTTAAAGCAAAACAAGAGAAGTTAACAAAATCGAGCAAAGTGAGCAAAAAGCCCAATGTTGAAAACGGTTGGGTAGTGGAAGAGGTTGAAAAACCCAAGAAATCCAAATATGCCGACACAAACATTGATGATCTTTTCGATGAGAAAGAAGAACAGATAAGACGCAGGCTGAGCGACAAGTTAGAACGGTTGCAAAGTCAGGGCAAACGCTTGAGCCAGGCACTGGCAAAAAGAAAAGCGGCACCGCGCACAGAGCGCGATGAACTGAAACACTTGAAGGACCTCAGCTTCAAGAGCGACAAACAGCGGCCCGTGATTGATGAGGAGCTCAATCACGACGAACTGCCAAGCAATGATGCCGTCACAAAGCTTAATGAAACTCTGATAGCAGCTGCAGCTGCAAGCGATCAGAAAACAGCTGCCAAACCAGGAACTGCGAATGATGCGCCTGCGACCATTGATCCCAGCAAGTTGGCCACCGTGAAACTGAAACAACATGCTACCAATTTCACTGCCTTCAATGATGGCATTGATGATGCCGATGTTGACATGGATGATGCGCTGGATGATCCGCTCACCGCAAAGCAGCTGACGATCAGTGAGGCTTTTGAAGATGATGACATTGTTGCCGATTTCAATAGGGACAAGGAAAAGGAGTCCGAGGTGAAAGACGCCGAAATACAGTTGTCTATGCCTGGTTGGGGTGCTTGGGCCGGTGCAGGCATTTCGGCCGAGCAGCAGCAGGCGAATAAGAATAAACGGTTAGTGCTGAAGCTGGCACAGCAGGAAAAACGACGTGACGAAAACAAGGGCGGGCTGTACATCAATGAGGCAGCGAGTAAACAGCTGCGCACGCATTTGGTTTCCGATGTGCCATTCCCGTTCACGTCCGTTGCGGACTACGAAGCGAGCATTCGTGCGCCCATTGGTCGAAACTTTGTGCCCGAGACCGCTTTCCGCATGCTCACACGGCCCGCGGTCATAACGAAGAAGGGTAAAATCATAGAGCCCATGGATGAGAGCGAGCTGGTGAAGCCGCAACGTCGATTGCGACATGTCGTTGATCAGCGCATTGCGCGAGCCAACAAGGAACAGCAGCGGACGATGCTGGAAGAGCTAAAGCAGAAAGAGCAGCAGCAGAACCAGGCGGGAAAGATTAAAGCAAAGGTTAAATAATGGCAATATTGTTTTATACAAAATGAAATTGTTTTCATAGTTAAAATAAAGACGAATAAGGAATTGTGAAACCTTTGAGTTTGTATGTAATTCGGGGGTTACTGTGGAGTAAAATATGCTTAAATTAGGTAGTTGCTGCGGTTCTAGGAGTGCTCGGTTAAACTTAGTAGACATTTTTGAATTTTGATTTAAAAGTGCCTCAAGGACTTAATAATGTTATGGTTTTTTTACGTGCTGAAGTGGACTATGGTATCTGCCACTTTTTCGTTAAGGGGACAGTCCCCTCAAGCGTCCGAGAAAAAAGCGTTTTTTCCTGATTTTTTTTCTTACAGAAAGAAAGATCGGAGACATAAGAACTTTGGGATATGTTTTAGTCATACTTTCAACTTTATTCACAAAAAAAATTACATCTGGGAAATTCTAAATGACTGAGTTTTTCACGTTTTCCGGCAGCGTTTCGGCACGGTCGGAGTCCATTTGCGGCATATATGTAATACTTCTATATTGGCACTAAGCTCAAGGTACATTCGCCAACATCACAGTACAGCAATAGTGAAATATGAGCGAGAAAGCATATAAACGAATGTACCTTGACATTTGTCAAAAGTCAGGTGCGTTCAGGCGGGAAAAAAATTGACTGGGAAAAAATAAAAATTTGTCGAAATTAACTGGAATTTCTTCAACCGCCCCTGGAGCAGTTTGACAGTTGTTCATGTGTAGAAGTGCACATGTATACACGCATAGAAATACATTCGCAAAATTTCGTGTTTTCTGTCTCATCGCTTGTCTCCCTTTGATTTCCGAATGAAAACACATTGTGAAGATACGTTAGTGCCAATATAGAAGTATTACATATATGATTTGCGGGAACGATAGCAGCCGTTGGTTTCAACTAAAATCAAAAATTTGTTTTTTGTTTTCTTCGTCAGACTTATTTGTTCTATGTGAACTACGGAAATTCCAAAAATCCAAAATTTAGACGAAAAATTATGATTTTAAAAAAAAAAGTGACTTTTTTACATTTATTTGTTAATAAAAAAGGTATTAAAAATCGGAATTTTTCAAAATCCGTAGTTCGCATAGAGTAGTTTTTCATACTGAATAAAATAAATTTTAGTTTAAGAAAATCTGTTGATAACTTCTATAGTTATCTTTCCCGCAAATTGTGAAAACATGGTTTTGAGAAAACGCACTTTAAACGCGCCGTGCGTGGCCGCCAGGCACCGTGCGCGACCGACTGAATTTTCGTGCAACTCCTGAAATACTTCGAATTTGGAGCTAAAACTTTACATACATAATCTTAAATAGATGCCCAATCGATTAAGCAAAAAAAAAAAAACGATTTTTTGAAACCTCTTGAGGGGACTGTCCCCTTAAATAACAACGCCCGTATGGGAGGAGTGGATTTGATGGACGGCTTGATAGGCAGATATCATATCCGGTTGAAGACACGTAACTGTGCGTTGCGAATCTTCTATCATTTGTTAGATATGATTATGACAAATGCCTTCATATTATATCGACGTGCCAATGAAGGTGAAAAAGAAACATTCAAGTTACAAGATTTCCGTGAAGCTGTAGCTGCAAGCCTTTGCAAATACAAGAATGTTTCTGTTGGCAGGCCATCTACATTATCTGCAAAACATACTTTATCTGAAGTCGGATCAAAAGCTAAGATACCGTGCGACGACGAGCGATACGATGGCTATGAACATTATCCAGGAATGACAGATTCAAAGGATAAAAGGCGCTGCAAATATTGTAAGAAATCAGATACTCAAGTATACTGCTTGAAGTGTAAGCTGAATTTATGCCCCACAGCAGGAAAAAATTGCTTTTTTGATTTTCATAACGACAAATGAAAAGTCACATACACACATGTATGTATATAAATATGCAATTTTGTAACTGCAAAATATTTAATTTATTCTATTTGAACTATTTTTTTTACCATTGGATTACATTTGTTACGACAAGAAGTGAATAAACTCAATTTCGTTTGCTACTCAGTATATGACCAACAGTATGCCTTTTTTCCCGCTAACCGGAATGACCGTCTGTAGGCGGTCATTTTTTTTTGCATCTGGTGGCCAAACCGTTAACGGTATTGTAAAAAGATTCGTGTTTCTTGTGGGCAAATTAACCCAATTTGATATTTTAATTTATTCTATACCTCGTTTTTCTGTTTGACGGGTTAGAGGGTTAAGAATAATTTACAAATAAATAATTAAATAAATCAATATTATTTCATATAATACCAGTAGAGTTGGCAACTCTATTGTATTGCATGCGCCTGTGCGCTTCAGCTGTCAAAAATAAATTCTCTCACATTCGTTCTTTTTTTTTTTACGAAATTTACGATAAAACGACACCGACAACGAGCAGGCACTGCTGACCAGTTCATATTGGTTTTAGTTAGTAAAAAAGTGAGCAAACATTATTTGAATACCAACAGTAAATAAAAGTGTTAAAATGCCGAAAATGTATGCACTGAAAACACTGCTGCCGGAGTTTGAAATTGAGCTGCCCACCTGCATGTACCCGATGAAGGCGATGAACGGCGTTGCTACCAGCACCGGGCCAGCTGTCGTCACTGCTACCACCGACGTGAACAGCGTAAGTGCTCGAGAATTGCTGCTGCAATTCGCAGCCAAATTGCATTTTACTGAACATCATACATTCGCCATGAATTGAAACGTTTAATTGAAATTCGCAAAATTCGACCAACAATTAAAGGCTCACAATAAGGTCACGTCCATCAACGCCACGTCCGCCGTCGTCTCAACAACCGTGTCTGCAGCGAAATGTGCGTGTGTTCTCGATTTGGACAATCTGGGCACACAAATCCAGAAATTACTCAAGGTTAATTTGCAGTTGAGTTGTTCACATTTTTTGTTGCTTTTTTCTGATTTCATTTGCTTTGCAAATATTTCTGTGGCATTTTGACAAAACAACTTATGTCGAAATAGTGAAATTTTCCAGTTTTTTAATCATAAAGACAAAATTTCAAAACGCTTCTTTTGGTATAATCGGCTTGTTTTTACGACATTTAGTTACAGAGATATGATGTATAGCATTTCAAATTTTCTCGAATTTTGTATGAGATTTGCTCTACACCTTATCAGTATTTTCGCTCTCCTGAACAATTTGAAAATTAGACTTAGGTTGTTTTGTCAAAATGCCACAGATTTTATTTTGATTTGAATTTTGGTGTTTACTTGTAAAAACAGTGCAATTTTTATTTTCAAAATTAACACTTAAAAATTCATCATTCATTGGCTAGTGACACTAACACTGCATTTTGCTGCTGTCCGTTTGTTTGTATGCAAGAAAAAAGGCGTGGCTGCGTGGTCTCTAACTTCATCACAACACAACTTCATTAGCTGCATCGGCATTTTCGTCATCAACACTGAGCATCAACTAAATATGGTTGTAGGAGTTAAAAGCATTTTTTGTTTTTTAAAATACACTTAATTTTTTTATTTTATCACTAAAAATAGTGTATTAACAATTTAGAGAATGCAAATTGAAGACATATTTAAGAAATGTTTGCACTTTAGTGCTGCATCTAAGCATAGATTTCGTTTTCACTATTGTTAGGTTAGGTTGGGATTGTTGTTTTTTTAGGTTAGATCATGTTGGGTGCCTGACTGGCTGAAGCTGCGCATAGTCAAAGCTAAAAATATATCAGGTGAGCACTTAAAACTAAGTTGCCGCTGGTTGTTTGCGAATTTTCCGGAGTTTAATCCACATATTGGCAATACTGCGCTGCTTTGTGCTAAGAGCGCAAGTTAGCGTAGTTTTTTTAGAGCATATGGTGGTGAAACATTGTACGAAGATCGATTGTCTTGAAAACCTTCCCTGAAAATTTCTACACAATATCTCAACTTCAAGTGCCTCAATTCTTATTCGGATTGTCGAGCTCTGCGTCGGGTATCGCACCAAACTTTATAACTTTTATATACATTTTTATTGAAACGTCTTCACTGTAGTTGGCGTTCTTAATTGCCAAAGAACGCTTGGATCAATTTGGCTCATTGTAAAATAATAAAAAGTGATTTTAATTTTGACAAGAAGCATTTCAAGAAGCATTGTTATTTTCCTAAGGAGCGAATCTTGACAAATCAGAAAGAGACAACGTTGAACACACTCTTTTATTGTATAATGTCTTGGGCTTATCTTTTATGTATTTTTTAAAAGTTTTTTGGCACTAACTAGAATTTGTTTAAATAAAATTATTTTGCACAATGTGACAACCTTTTATGAAACGTGAACAATTATGTTTTCCGAACAGTTGACCTGTTTAAATGCTTAACTGCAGGTTAACTCAATACAACATATTCTTATTATTTAATTTCAAACACTCTGGAAAATCAAAACAACGCTCGCCGCACAGTTTGACTAAAAAATGGTATCCGCAAGGAAAATGTAAACGGAACCCTGCAACAATGAAATATCGGATTGAAGAATGTATCAATAAAATAAAAACAATCAGTTTAATATGAGTTTTCATCACTATATCACCTCTACACTGTAGCACAGATATTTACTGCATTCAATCAGTCAAGTCAGCGCCTTAATTATGGCAACAATAGCCATTATTTTACTTTGTTGACCTTGACCCTAACATCTTTTCAACATAATGTTGGTTTAAATGTTCAATTATTGACATTTTATAGAATGTGGTTAACCCTTTGATGAATAGATTTAGATTTAATAGTTAAAAATTAAGAAAAATGAAACATTACACACAAACGATTTGATCTCAATATTCTAGAATCAGATTAAAACCATGAATTGTTATTGCAATTTCTAGGCTAGAAAGTTGAATCAAATGGTTAGTATCAATGCACCTGCCATCAACAAACACTTCCACTCCCCTCACCTAGTGGTTCTTTTCCCAACATCACAACTTACGGAACCTCTAGCAAGTGATGCAGAGATGTCTTTGCACTCAGAACACAGAACACAGGTATGGCCATCACAACACAGGGCCGTTAGTGCCGCTACCATGTGTAGCTGGTTCTCTACACCCAAAATATACAACAAGCTATTTTAGGCGTGCACAGAGCGTCAGCGAATACCAACAACCATGACAACTGTGCCCAGTAGATTCGATTAATTGTTGGAAGAGCACTTCAATTTCTGCGTTGTTGCTAATATTTCAGTATTTTCGAAATGCGTGAGGTTAGTTTTAAAGTTGTTTTAAAGAAACGTACTCGCGCATTATTAGTGAATCGCTAATATTCAACGTGCACATAGTGTGGCATATTCGTGTGTTTGGTCTGTCCCACTAACCATGTGATTCAACGTTCGCTTAATTGACTCGATTTAATTCTATAGGTGCACAGCACACTTTGCTTATATTCCAATTTAAATTTCATTATAGTCCACAAATGATGCTGAGGTCGTCACATTCCGGCAGGACAAAGTGCTGCAGCAGCTGCATGAACTGAAGGAACAACTGGCGGGCATACGGCGCACATTGGGCCTCTGCCAAAAAGGACCACAGCACACCGGTACCTACACGGGCAACAATGGCGGTTTACGTGAGGTGCGCTTTATTTTGTTACTTAACAAATTATGCAAAAGAATTGAAACATTTTTTGTTTGTATTTTGCAGGAACCTGTTAATGACATTGTCATCAATGGCCATCCGAATTTCATTCCTTATGCGCTTTTGGCCCTGAAAAATGCGTGGAAAGACCTGTACACCATTGAGGTGAAAACCTTTACACACTCAACAATGCCCGACATTGGCGAAGAGGCGCGCGAATTCGAACGAAAGCTGTCGCAGGTGCCGGCCGATGAGAGTAAACCGAAAGTGAAAGTGACGCTGATTTGGAAGAATTGTAAGTGGCCTTGAAAGGTAGTGCAGAGTTGTCGCAATGCACTTCGCGTCATCGGACATCAATGAGTTACTCTGTGCTGGGTTCCGGGCCACTATGGAGGGGCAGGAAACGAGGCAGCGGACGAGATGGCAAAAAAGGGGGTCGCCCTGCCTCTCACCGAAGTGGATAACTCGGCGCTCCCTCCGATATCTGCCCTGTATATGTGTAGTGACAGGTTGAGCAAAAATTACATCGAGTCCTCATGGCGGAGCAGCACTGATGGCAGTACCTGCCGGGCAATATGGCCTTCCCTTTCCGTGAGGAAAACACGATTTGTACTGTCCCTGAGTCGAACCTCTATTAGGCAGCTTGTTGGAGTCATTACTGGACACTGCGCCATTGGATCCATGCTTGTCAGTGATGTCTGCAGAAGCTGTGGAGATGAAGATGTGGAAACGATCCAACACTACCTGTGCCACTGCCCGGCTCTGCAGGAACGCCGTCTCCGCACCCTGGGGTCAAGGTTTCTGACAGACTTGGCTTGCGCGGCAAGAGTTGAAATTTCGGATCTACTCTCCTTCATCAAGAGGTCGAACTGGTTTGCCTCGGACTGAGAGCCATTGGTTAGCTCCAGAACTTTTCAAGAAGGGATTCACAATGGGCCATTTTGGCCTCCGAGTGAAAGTGCGTCCTCTGTGTCGCACACACCCTTTCCTAACTAACCTAACGTAAGTGGTCTTGAAGTGAGGTATAAACTAAGACGTTGAGGCGGCGAGTTGAACAGATAGGATTAGGTTATACAGGCTGCCAAAGGACTGCACATATACACTGTTGGGTTCTTAGTGATTTCAGTCGCAGTTCCCTGCAAAAGTAGAGTAACACAACTCTAATTCATTATCGTATTTATCCAATCGTTGTGGCAATATTATAAATTGAACAATATTTTGTTCACACACAACCAAACTCAATTTGTTCTTTTCTGTAGTTTAGTTGTAATTTTCCAACTTGTATTGAAATTAATTTTTACTTTCAGGCGAACACACCGAAATGATCATCTCGTCCACCATGTACGTGCCCATCTACGGCGAGGTCAATATCATACGCTACCTGGGACGTGTCGGTCCTGCGGCCTATCGCTACGAGGACTCTCCGCTCTGCAACGAGATTGACGCTGTACTAGATATCTGCTACCAACTGGTGCGCTGCACCACCGCCAAAGGTCGAGCGGCCATGATACGCGCACTCAATAATCGGCTGCAAAAGCAGAATTTCTTTGGCGGCGAACAAATGTCCGTTGCGGATATTGGTGTGCACAGTTCGCTGAAGCGTATGTCGGCCATTAGCGAAAAGGACTTGACGCCAGCACTGAAAGAGTGGCGAAAGCGTGTGCAAGTGGTGACGTTACTTTAAGAGCAATAATTAGCATACACAAATAGTAATTCAATTTGCAATTTTGTGTTAAAAGTCATTAAATTATAGTCTTGCTCAATTGCAATTACAATAATTAAAACGATTTTTATTGCTAACAAACAAATACACAGGGGAAAAACAGAAATTTTGAAAAATTACACATTTACATACACTGGTTTAGATTATAAGTAACCGACCGACTGACAAAGCAATGCTTTAAATTTTTAAAATACGTTTTTATATGTAATCGGTTATTTTTCTTTTATAAAAACTTTGATACTTTCATGTACTAATTTTTGCACTTAGTAATAGCATTTCGGTTAGTTTAAATTTTTGGGCACAGAAATGTGGTCAGGCACATTTAATCTGTAATCTAATTTCCTTTCAATTAAATATTGATAACATAATTAGAGAAAATTGCATAACCAAATAAGCTTGATGAATAATTACTCAAATTAAGCTTATATAATATTTAGTTTCCACTATAGTTTGTGTCCTAAAGCTCTATTTCTTGGTTTAATTTTGACTTGCCGCTTATGCAACTCAAGAGTAGTGAAAAAACTGTTGTTTGATTGAAAAATGTCAAATATTGCCTGACTTTGCATGCAATCCTTACTCAGATGCTATCTCGGCTCAAGAGTAACATTAACAGTTTATGTACGGCTAAAGCATACTGCTTGCATTCATATGCTTAATTTGTTGTTGCTTATGTGCACTCAGTCTCTCATTATTGTCGCTTAGACATAGCTTACAGTTAAGATATACGTTTGCTTAATGCTATGTGGTGAGCCCGATTTAGAGGCCACTGTTGGCGCTCAGCGTTATTATGTAGGGTATCATATTGTCGATTTGCACCTGTCCCACCAGATTGGCGAAGAACAGCTCCTCCACCGTATCCGACTCCAAGGCACCCAGCGGCATCAGATTCATAATAAGCGCATTGAAACGTTCTTCCTCCGACTGGTCGTCATGCTGCGGCCGAGTGGCAATGTGTTTGCGCAGTTTCGACATTGCATACAGCTGCACGCGTCGCACGTAGTGGCGTATGTTGCGATCTTTGCGCCGCAAAACCATGTGCGAATTGAACACAATGATGAGGCGCAGCAGCGCGTACTCCATATCGTCCATGTCGTGCGTTTGCGCTTCCTGTATGAAGGCGTGCAAGCGCTCAGTGTGCTCGCTCAATTTGCGTATCTTTAGCGGCTCGATTTTTTCAATGTCCGCCAGCTGGCGTACATTCGACACCAGTGTCGAGATGATTGTGCTCACAGAGAGATTGCGAACTTGCGCCAGGGCCATGGCCAGCAGTCCGGGCCATGAGGCGCGCAGCAGCTTGATTTGGGTGCGTTCGTCCAGCTGATCGAAGGCGACTACTTTGCGCAGCCAAAACACGCTGAGAAAGATGATACGAGAGCCCGTCTCGCAGACGTAGTGTATGTTGAAGTATGCGGACGCGAGTGCGGGTGCCTGCAGGTTGAAGGCCGCTTGGGCGCTGCTAAGCAATTCACCCTCAAAAATGCACTCATTCACGAGAAACTCCTTGGGATCGCTGGTGATGTCGTCTAGGTAGATGTCGTCTTCAGCAGCGCTGCCTGAAAGCGATACGAAATAATTAGTACTAATACTGCAATGAAATTCTTTAGATTAATAAATCAGAACACTACAAACCTTCACCCATATCCTCGTCATCGATTTCATTTTTGATATTCAGTGCACCAGCAGCGTTGCCCACACCGCCACCACTATTATTGCCGCCACCAGCCAGCGACAAACGATCCAGTCGATTTTGTATGGGCGTCAGCAATTGTAGCGCTTTGTCAATGACGCGCTTGTCCAGGGAGCTTTGTAATAGGCCCACAGCAGTGGCGGGATTCGGCAAGATGTCCGCATTGAAATTTGAATTTTGCGTATTATTGTTGCTGGCCATAACGGAGAGATTCTGCAGACAAATGGTGCTGCTGTTGTCCATGGAATCTTCGTCATCCTCATCGCCGGTCTTGGGCAAATCGGGCGAATAGCAAAGCGATTTGGCGGATTGCGACTGGGAGGATAACTGTTGCTGTTGTTGTTGTTGTTGTTGTTGCTGCTGCTGTTGTTGCTGTGTGGCCAACACTGCAACAGGTACAAATTGATTACAATCAGAAAATGTGGCGCAACTGAGCTCTACTCACTCAAGGTTTGTGTCAACTCGGCAAAATTGAGGCCCACGGGAAAGCTGCACACAGCCGAAATGTTGCTGTCCAGTGAGAAGGCGGCTGCTGCAGCCGCTGCAGCAGCACTGGTGGTCGCGTTAGCATTGGCAGTCGATGCGGCGTTTAGATTGTGGTTGTAAGGGTTTTGCTTGCAGCGCGCTGGATAGACGCCGGGACTGGTTGACTTCAGGCCACCGCTAGTCGCATTGCCAGCGTTCAAAGTGCTGTTTGAACTTGCCGTTGCATTGGTAATGAACTCCTTTTTATCCACAATCGGCTTGCGTTCATGTTGAACCGCTGCAATGAAGACAAATGAGCGTATTTTGTGATTAAAATTTTTGCAAATTGTAAATTAGTTGAAATGCATTAAGTAATATGAAAGTGTAGATGAGTATGAAAGTGCGAGCATGCGTAGGTTTTTGTTAACGATTTTGATTCAATTTCTAAATGTTGCCAAGCGAATGTTGTTGTTTCTTAAGGAAACAAATTTTGTGTTTGATTCACAAAATAATTGCTTAAAAAAAATAAAAGCAAAAGCAGTTTATTAACGAAGCCACTAAGCTGCATTGATATTTGTTTATACTAAGTGTGTGAGACGCTTAGGCCTTGCCTTTTTCGTATTTTTCAATTAATTTTTGTGAAACTATATTACATAAATTGCTTATAGCTAAACTGTGCGTGAACTGAAAATGTAATGTGTCTATTGTACAGTGCATTGACTAATATTTTTTAAGTTAGTTAATGAATAAATTGTACTTGAGCTTAACCCATTCATAAGATTTCTGTTATTAAGCAAAACTATTTCTTCCTAAAAAAAGTACCAACAGTTTAATCCCTCATATAAAAATGCGATGTTATGAATAAAATATGACATTATGGTGCAGACGATTTTGAATCATGATGAAAATCGTGCAGTACATGTACCGAAAGGGTTGTTGAAACCATTAAAAAATCGAATTTAATTTAAAAATCATTATTAAATAGAAAACAAATAGTTGACATTTGTTACATCGTTTTGAACTGAACTTTTAAGCTGTGTTCAAAACTTTACAAATGAGTGTGATGTTTCTTTTGAGATGCATTCGTACTAAATACAGTTGACAAGTATTAAAATGAAGCAAACAAATGCAGAAAATTAGTGCAAAAGCGGGAAAACGGTTAGTAAGAACTAGTAAAAGACTAAAAACCACAAAATGTTTTGCTAAGGATGTTGTCGACGATTTAAATGAAAATTACAATCACTTCGCATGCCGCTGGCTAAGCACTTCTGCAGCCGACAGAATTGACATCGATTACGATGATGTTTGGTCACTTCGCAGTTCATGGCACCGCGACACTGATACCCCAACTGTTTGCGTATGGAACGCTTAAAGAATCCTTTGCAGCCCTCGCACGAGATTGCCCCATAGTGGCGACCTGTTTATTGAAATTCAAAAATACAAATTAAAAAAATACAAAGAAAAATAGTGATTAATATTTTTATGCAAGTGAAATTAAAACCATAGAAAAATAAGTAGTACACTTTAAGTTGCGGGCATTTAAATCCATTTAAACATTGCTGCAACAAAAGTTCTAATAAGATTTCAGTTTCAGTTTCAATAATTTCAGTTATTGGTATGGGTTAGTCAAAATTAATCAAATAAGAATCCAATGAGGAATAACTGCCAGAAATGTATCAAGCAGTCATCATTTGTAATGATAACATTTTCATTAATTTGTTTATTTGACGAACAAGTTTAAATTAGAGCAATTCTACAATGGTTCTGCTAACCTTTATTCAGTTTTTGTTACAATTACCAATCTGATTGATATTTTTGTTGTACTATTAAACGAATTCAGACATAACGTGCAACGTATGCTACTTGTTTTTCACAGCTGTACGTCCGGCACTTACCAGAGGCGCGATCGCCGCACACCAGACACAGTTCAACGCTCAAATTAGCAGCCGTAGTTGCATTCGTTACTCCAACAGTGCCAGCACTGCCCCCTCCGCTGCCCACCACCTGATGCACAAGTGCTTTATTATCTGCTCGCGTTGTACGTTGACATGATGGGAGTGTCGCGCCGCATGTGGTGAGAGGAGTAGAAATATGTAAGAAAAATTGTCGTAAACGAGGAACACACGCACAAAGCCAACAGCAACAACAACGTATGAAATATGAAAAAAATAGTAACACAAAACACCTTTGATTTTTTGTTCGATTTTTTTGCCTTAAGTAACTTCCGCTGGAGAATTAACCGACCACACACACTCCGAACGAGTTACGCGGCGCCATCGCCATCGCCACACCACACAAAACACCTTGGCTGCTTGGCTTACCTTCGGTTTTGAAACCACTTGTGCCCATGTTGGCATCTACTGCTCCGTGTATGCTGCAAACTATGCCGTTGATTGTTGAAATATTTCTTAATTTAATGTTTTTTTATTTGCTAAAATAGGCAAACTACTGGCCCCAAGTGGCCGAGTTCTATTTCTGCTCTCTGTCTTCTTGCTGTGCTCCTTTGTGCGATGCGACTTCGCTGCGTTCTTGGTCGGTCAACTTCGGTTCATGCGAGGTCACATTTTAAGTGGAACAATATTCACGCGGATCTTGGTACATTTTAATTGTATGCTATGGGGAAACTATTAAATTGTATTTGTTAAAAATGTTTCACTTAGTTTTAACGATTTTCAATAAATTTGATTGGTTTTCTGGCCGCAGCAAAATTGTCTTTCTCTGATTTGATTCGACGTCACTAAGTGATAGGGTTGCATGCGAGTGGTAGAGTACTAAAATGTGATAACATGAGTGCTTCCGATTCTAATTGGAACTAAAGTTATTGATGGATGTAAAAATGTGATATTTATAATATAAAAATTAATAATTATTCACACAGATTGATACTTGATACGTAATAATTTTAATGTTTGACTACAGTAATAGAAAATGTAACGATTATAAATATAAAATATACTGATTGGATTTTTCTCTAGTTGGTTGCGCCCATGCAACCCTGTTCCAAGTAGCATTCAAGAATAAAATGTGGCAACGGGTGGTTCAAAGTAAAAAGATTTTTATTTCACCATGTTTGTAAAATGTTGAAGCAGTGCTTGAAGAATATGAATGAACGATATTTTAAACAAATTTATTTTTGAATGCAATAAACTGATTTAAATTCTTGTAATTATGAATTGGAGGGTTACAAAGGTAAATAAAATGCGGTGTGTATAAAATCTCATGTGTGGCTACCAAGCCATTTCAATACCTCGAACTAGGCTGATGAAAAAGCTCTGTGTGGCCTTAGCGAAAAGTTTTAATGGCAACGAACTAAAGTGCAACATGTAACTATTTCTCCTTGAAGCATTTATTATATTATTATAAGTTTGTACTAATAAATGCAATGCAAAAATCTCTTGAAATCTTGGTGGATCTAAGAAAAAAATTTCAAAATAAACTCAGTAGTATTAACCCTCAAATGGATAGACCCACCTAAGGCCGGACTAGCATGTATGTACATAGGATAAAATAAAACCCCGATGTAATTTTTTGAAAGAACAACTAAATCCCAAGTATGTTTGCTAGTCTTTATTAAACCTTCATTTCGATGTGATTTTCTGCTGCTTTATAAATTTAAAACTAGGGTTATTACAAGAAAATAATTCATACATTTAAATTTAACAATAAATTTTAATCAAACTTTATAATTACAGTGGCTCTATATGATTAAAAATGTCACTAAGCATTAATCATTGTTCTCAGATTGTAAAAGATATATCAGAAAATATGAACAAAACATTAACTTTCAAATTTTTAGGGGGAAAACCATTGAAATTCAACTGCAGGGGTTTGAGGTAAAATTGTCTCAAAAATTTCGAAATCTAATCTTAGAATCCTGAATCTAGAAAATCGAAAACTCATATTTCCAATTAATCTAACATCATTGCAATGGCACATTTCCAAATAATTTGGATATATTTGAACTAAAGATAATTCATGCTACAGGTTCTCTATTTGCCGGCCAGAATTTCATAGTGAAATTGGCTCTAAAAATTGCGAATATTCAATGAAAAATGCAAAAAACATGACATGATTCGTGTTTTAAGGACAAATGGCAAATTTTCGAACAGTCTGGTTATATGATTATAGAGAGAAATTCAAATACAAGGCTTTCTAATTGATGGAAAGTTGAAATTTAAACTTATTCCTACAAATGATTTGCAAGATTATGGCAAGTAAAGGAATGGGAAGTAAAAAAAAAAAGTAAAAAAAAGTAAAAAAAAAAGTAAATGGGAAGGTTTGGGCTCCTTTCAATTGCCAGTTCTATTCAGCTTTCATTATTCTACTAAAGTTCTTAACCGCTATATAAGTAAATAAACTATAAATAATGATATACTAGGTTTTAAGTTAGATTAAATGGAGACCTTAATGATACCCCACAATGTTTTTGATGAATTAATAAAAAAGCTCTCACTTAGTCTAGTCCACGTTCTTGACATGGTGACACAGGGCAGAGGAAATGCTTCAGGTTTTCTTTTGCGTTCTGCATTCCACGCTTCATACATGTATGTACATACATGTACGGCCACCGGACAGCGACCCATGAATACAAAAACCATAGTTAGTACTGCAGCCTTTGCTATGCAGTAGTCTCCAACCGTTGGTGGATTCTTGGCCGAATTCGAAGCAGAATATTCGACAATGACGTCAGAAATATCCATAGAACCCGATATTTGATAAAAAACTTCGAAACTGAGCAAATTGACTTGCATCACAGGGCAAAAACCTTTGGTATCGGCATCGGCTTCTTTTGGCCAAAGCCATATACAATTTTAAGTTGAAAAAAAAATGAATTTTAATGCAAAATTTATTAATAAGCCGAGTTTACGTCAGTATTTTGGTCTATCCCAGTGGACACGTGGAATATATGTAATATATTAATTTTTTAAATACATGTTAATGTATACGCTGGATTCTTCAGTGATTTTATTTAATTTTCAATTTGAATTTTTTTTATATTTATATTAATACAACCCTTCGTTTTTGTTCTTTTGTAAAATAAACATTTTTGGTTGAATCCATTCGTTTTATATTTTCTACTGAATCGGCATCGGCCAAAACAGTGGGAATCGGTCGGACTCTACTTTCATATGAACTTGTTGTATGAGTAAGTCTCTTCGTACAAATTACAAACGATTTTGAATGCTTCTCAGGCATTAAAATGGCATAACCTGAAGTGTTCTCTTCTCTTCATGCCATTTTCTAGACTTGTGTACATTTTTCAGGCTTCTATTCTACGAACTATGATATCTACGAATTCGCTTTTGAAGAGTAGAAATATTCCTAGTAAAAACCAGGTCTGAAACACATCGTTTTTAGCTTTTCAATAGCTTCATAGAAAATATTGTTCTTTGGCTTAGAAAGGTTACACCTTATATTTCAATTCGAAAAGGTCAGTTCTTATTAAACATGCACTTTTGTAAAACTTTCAATTTTTCGCCAGCAGTTGTACAAATTATGTTGTCATTATGCACAATGAAAATTTCACGCAACGAAAGTTTAATGATTTTGGCGAAAAAAGTGAATCTGATTCTCAGCACGTACATGGATTTTTTGCAGTGGCAGTAAAAAAAATCACTAAAAAATTGCACTCTTATGTTGCATGGAGAGTGCAGAGAAAAGTCCAAATGACGCCATGGCAACAACTGGACGCACCGGTGTGACATGTGCTGTCGATGTGCAGTATTTAAACTTCATAAAAATGCCAGGAAAATTGTATATGAATAAATGAGAATGTGGACTTGGGCGGAAAAAATTCAAAAATGATTTTTATATGCGAAACGCATACGAAAATGGCCAATTTTAAATGTGCTAAAAGGTGGGTGGGCGCTGAAGTCGAGCATTGGACATTTACATTTGTAATGTCAAAAGTGCGCAATATGAGAGTGTAAAGTAGAAAAAAGTGTACATGCAGCGTGTGAGAAGCGGTGAGCGAGTGCTGTGTAATGAAGTTAACCAAATGTTGCCAACATTTTGTGACATGATGTGTTTGAATTGCGTAGTGTCAGTTTGGTGTGAGGTCGGTAACGTTTAGGCCATGTTGTAAATTGAAATGTGATGCTCATCACAAGTGTTGAGTTAATGCTTTTGGATCACAAGCCAAGTAGTTGTGGGTTCGATTCCTGATTGTATATTTATGTTCAAAATTACCAGAAGACTTGATTTGGCTATGATTTAGCCCATCAAACAGCTGCCAGCAATTGCTTTTGAAAGATTTTCGACTGAAATGTGGCATCAGGAAATCAAGGAAAACTTGTGTATTAGAGATCCATTTGTGGAAATAGTTTTGTTAGAAATTGAATACCCAATATTGCAATAAAATTTACTTACTGGCACAACTGATGGCATTTACACGGCCAATCACCAATTCAACTGACCACGAAATTACTGTACAATCGAATAAATCAAATTTAAAATGACATTTGCTCCATTTTTTTTTCTTATTTTTATGCAGCTGTGCATTTGGAATATTCAGAAGTATTTAACGTTCATGGCAAACGACAGTTACGGCGTGAAAATTATGGGTGATGGTACACTCAAAATAATTTTTCGCAATTATTTAAAAAAAGAATAAAAATATAAAAAAAGAAAAATAAGAAAAAACAATTTTCATTATAGCTTACATAGTCAATAGAAATGTAGAAATATATTGTTTGAATTGTTGTAATTTTCCAAATAAATTTCTAAATATTTTTTTTCAGTGTAGTAACAACAAGGCGGCATATTGCGGAAAAGTGCTCGCATCGTGTGTTTGCGATGAACTTTGAATATTAAAAACTGCCTAATTGCGTCAATCTGACAGCATTCGTACACATCGAAGTACTGTGCTAAAATATATACATACGTACATACATACATATACAAATGTCAATGGTAAAAATCACGCTTTGATTGTGCGTGTGTCCAGCATGTACCGTTATTTAAAGCACGTGCTTTTGGCGCCCCCAATCGCTGCACCTCCACCCAACGCTGACCAATTACAAAGTTTTCAGCGGTAACTGTGCAACGATTTGCCAATTTTTTTCTTCATATTAGCTTTTTTTTAAAAAAGTGACAGCAGCTGCAGCAATGTTAAAAAATAAACAAATAAAGCATCAATTGTGGGGGAAAGACGTAGTGGCCTCAGAGTTGGCGTGCTGATATTTGCTGCGGAAGCGACTGTAGCGGCACTGCTGCTACTGTCAGCGTTACGTGCCGTTCCGGCTTGGCGGCATCGCGTACGGCTGCAAGAGCTGATCAAACGCAGAGTAGTTACTTGTGTGTTGCTACACTTATATATTTTTTGTAAGCTTGTAATTAAAATGCCAAACAGCGTTTTTAGCAGGTTTTTGAAAAAATTGCAACAACTCGTAGCTTTTCAGTGCAGTTTGCTGGCTTAATTTGTTTTGCACTGCCTTTACTAGCATTTTTCTGCAATTTAATCGATTTGAGTTGTACCAACATTGTTGCTATCTGACCCGGAAAAATTGTACCATCTTCTATTACCACATCTGTAACAACACTCAGTTAGTCAAACAAGATTATCCTTATGTCAAGCAATATTTCCAGCTTTTCACTACCGCTTAAATGCCATAATCCTGTCAAAATTCGAGGGTAGCCAAGCAGCGCGCAACTTAACCTCAATAACCGCAAAATGCTTCTTTTTATCACTCGGCCAATTTACACCACCATAACCACATTATGTAATAATGAGCACAAGTGCAATGTTCAGGCAGAAATTACCCCACATAAAGTGTTGAAAATTACAAAAATTATCTGTTCTTTTTCCTTTTTTTTCGTTTTATGTTGGGCTGCTACAGGTTTTTTCTTTGACTTTTGTGCGTTTTTTTTATTCCGTTATGATTACTTGTGATTTGGCAGATGGGGTGGCAAGTTGCGCAGAGACAGGTTATGTTTGGTTTGGTCGCCCTTTTGTTGCGCTACACTCAAACGGGCAGAAACAGTTAGCAGGCAAACATTTTTAGATTTACGGTTTTAAATTTAGGGGCATAGAATTAGTTGGAGAAAGAATTTTATACTCTCTGAAAGTCTGCAATGATTGGCGTCTGGCCCACTGTTGAGTTTTTTTGCTTTACGTGTCTCTAAATGTTATGTTATTTCCGAGCATTTGCACAGTAAGCCTGACTGTCTAGGTTCTGCCATTATTATTATTTTTTTTTTAATAATTGACTGGCACGACAGCCCGCTTACGCGAGACTAAGGCCGAGCTTCCCGCAACCACCCGTGTTGTGCGTGTGAATTTGCACGCGGGTGGAAGGGACCTACAGTTTTATGTCGGTTCCGAACGGCAGGTTGGGAGCCAGAGGAGGGGAGGGGAGGTTTGCCATTTCCAGCTGAGAGGACATCCACCGAAAGAGAAAACGAGTTTTCCCGTTATTTTTTTAGGTGTTATTACAGGCAGTACCTTATTAATACCGAATGTTAATTGAATGAATAAAAAGTAAAAAAAAATTACGAATTAAAACTGCTTTGCATTGTCTACCATCGAAAAAATGTGTTCTTTGGAAGGTAGCCTTGGAAGTAGCATGGAAAGGAAGGGCATGAAATACTCTAAACAGCAGCTAAACTGTATTGAGAGTAAAGCTATATAGTTTTTACAAGACAGTACTTGTGATCAGCAGTTTTCAAAACTCATCTGGAGATAATATTGAATGAAATAATGTTATTGGGAAACAGTCCTTGCGGTTAAAAGCCTCAAAAAGTCATTTGAATCTCCAGGATTTGTTTAGAATCGAGGAATAAAATGTTTACGAGAGAGCTCTTGGAAGCAGATTTCCCATAAACACACCTGGAGCACCAGGACTGTACTAAAAATCAAGTGATAAAGTTTATAGAAGACAACACATGTGTCTAAAAGAGTTATAAGCTCGGTTGAAGTTACAGGATCATATTTAGAACTAAGCAATAGGTGTAAACAACTCCAGAGCTCCTGGACCGCACCGGGAGTTGCGCAATATAAATTTTAAGAGGCAGCAGCATTCCCAAAAACGCATCTGTAGTTCCAGGACCGTCTTTAAAACAAAGTAATAAATGTTCTAGGAGACTTGGCAGCACGAAAGTCATTAACTCAACTGTAGCTACAGGACCTTAGTTAGAACTAAGCGATAATGGTTTTTGGCGACTGTAATTGTAAGCAAATGTCTAATAAACAACCCTAGAGCTCCTGGAGCACATTGAGAGTTGTGAAATACAACTTTTCCGGAACAACAGGATCCCCAAAAACACATCTGTAGGTGCAGGATCGCTTTTAAAATCAAGTGATAACAATTCTAGGAGACTTGCCAGAAGGAAAGTCATTAACTCAACTGGAGCTATAGAACCGTATTCAGAACTACATAAATGGTAATGATTGTTGCTGACAGTAATTGTAAGCAGTAGTCTAATAAACAATTCTACATCTTCCGAACTGCACCGTGAGTCGTAAAAAGAGAGTCGTAAGGGGAAATATTGTAAGTTTGAGTCTTACAAATGCATTTAAAGCTTCTAAACCTCATTGAGAATCGTGCAGTAAAGCTTTTAGAAGACGAAAGGGTATTCAACTGTATTGACCATTTTGAATATTATTCATATTGGACAGATCTGTAGTCGTGATGTTGAACACATGTCTATTGTAATTTTCATGGTTAATGCAATTAGCAATTAAATGCCAGAAAACATAAGAATTATGCAGAGAGGCAGTCACCCATCCCAACCTAAACTCGATAAATTGAAAATGGACGCTTACAGGTATCTCCTTCAATTGTTACATTTTCTATTTTCCCCATAATCCATACACCTCTTCACCTTGTTCGTCTATAAATAGTCAAACGGGCATTCTCTGAATATTGGTCAAGCAAAAACTTCTATTTAAATGAATACTTTTGGGTTATATATTCCATAGTTACGTACCAAGTATGCATAACCTAAAATTGCTGCGTAGCCTCACAACACGCAGTCGATTCTTTCATGCCACAACATTGCTAACAAATGCCACAAATTCGCATAAAAACGTAATTACATATTAAAAGACGTTGTACACTTTGTGGTTGGCTTTTGTCATCTTTATACTTCCTTTGTTTGTATACGAAAAAAAAGAACATGTTGAGCTTATTAACATAACCTCAACATAACACCCCAAAAAATATGCAGCCACACACACACACATACGCAAGCAAACAATGTGTTTTGGCTGGTTGCGCAAAAAGTAGTCGATATGATAAAGAAAAAATAATAATAATTTTCCACCCCCTTTGGCTCGCTCTGCGTTTTTTCACAACACTTGCAGCTTTTGTCGTTTATTTTTAAGCATCTTTTTGCTTTGCTACTAAGCCACAAATAATCTCCGTTTGGTTGTGTTGTTGTTGTTGTTGTTGAGGTTATGTTGTCGCTTGTCTCTTGTCGGTTGTCTTGTGTTTATTTTTAAATCCACGTAATCATTGCAGAAATTTGATGTTCTCACTGCTGTTCGCAACGCATATGTGGCATTCAGTGCATTGTCATCCAGCAGCCAGCAACGCCCAATAGCCGCAAAGTGGTTGCCCTACGCTCGTCTGTCATACGGTGGGCGGGCGGGAGCCACATATGCGTTTGCGAATGCGGTAATCTGTGCGCTTAGCTGGCCGCATAAATTTATGGCACACTGTGAGTTGTCGTTAATAACATTTTCCAAATTTGCACAAATCGAAAACGAATGAGAGTACGAAAAGAGAAGAAAGAATATCTGTGCTAGTGGGTTTGACGAGAAAGCAGGACAAGACGAATTGTAGGTGGCCTATGATTAGCAATGTGAGACGTCAGGAGTCCAAGCTGTGAAGCTGAGTTTTGCTGAGAGAGAGGCTGGATAAAAGTGAAGAAGTCAAGTGAAGCTAGAATTCTTATAGATGTGAAAAATAAATTAAATATGTAGGGGAATTCTTTGCAATGTGCCACCCCATGGCTTTTTTGCGTATAACGCGTTAGAAAATTAACTTATCGCCAATGTTAATATACCGTTGGAAAGAGGGTTTAAAGAGCTATGATCCAAGGAAACACCTCATTTAAATTGTTCGTAAATACTAATTTTACAGCTAATTTCCCAAAGTGTTAAAAATCGACACCCTAAAATTTATTAATGCAAAGTGCGCTCCCCTAAAAAAATCGTTAAAAACGTAGAAATCTCAAGTGAAACTGCATGATTTAAAAAATTTATGAAAGATTATTCAATTGAATTTGAATTTAATAGAAAATGGCTGAAAGCAAAATGCAAATTGAATGGTAACGAATAAAACGAAAAATTATATGGAAATTAATAAACAAAACTGAACGAATTTATTCCTTATGATAGGATTAGAGAAAAATTTACTAAGAACACTTTAAAATCATTTTAATGACGACTCCGAGCAACAAAAAGTCATTTTACCGATATAGGATCACACAAAAATGAAAAAAGAGGGGTAGCACTTTACAAAGAAAAAAAGGTGGCATTTTACATTTTCACGCCATTTTGAAAATCATTGAATAAATGTTATCCTCTTACGATATGCTCGGATATCATTTGGGATTATGAAAAAGCATTAAAAACTAAGTCCAACACTGATATTTACTTTAGTATTTTACACGTATTTGATTTATTTTTCACCGCATAAAAAACTTTCAGTTTTCATTTTAAGTTTTTTCTTAACCAAATTTTACACTTTTTTTTACCAAGACTTGTGTTATTGCGTCTGTTCCCTCAAAAACCACATTAAAATTGATGTTGTCATATATACTTTAAATGACGGTATGAATTTTTTTGCTTGGATTGCTGGAACGTCAAAATCGAGTAGGGGTGGCTCCTTACAAAGAATTCCCCTACCTATTATTGATCAAAACAGCTGCTGAGCCTGAATCTGTACCCATTTTCCGTCTTGACTATTTGTCTCGGATTTAGCAAGAAGACCAAAAAAAAGCCAAGAAGTCACGTTCAACTGAGAATTGAATAGAACTGAAAAATTAGCTGCTTAGCCTGGAACTGTACCCAATTGTCGTCCTGGGTTTAGGCGAGAAGACCAAAAAAGAAACAATTCAAAGTTCTAATGAAATAGTTGGATTTTGTTAGGTTAGGTTAGATCTGTCCAAAACAGATTCTGTGTTGAATTGTTAATTCCCCTTAACTTTA
Source organism: Melieria crassipennis (assembly GCA_963668005.1). Taxonomy (NCBI): domain Eukaryota; kingdom Metazoa; phylum Arthropoda; class Insecta; order Diptera; family Ulidiidae; genus Melieria; species Melieria crassipennis. Next base: position 77,539,295 of record OY764962.1, on the reverse strand, counting down.
ATGAAGTATTTAATCGGACATAAAATTGCTTTGAAGAAACGGACAATCTAAACGAATTAAATACTTAAACAGCTCAAAGGCCAAACAACAGGGTGCCATTAAATTAAACTTGCTACACAACTGATAATAAAATTACATTGACTCCAAATGCAAAAAAAATGTCTTCATTCAACCTTTTTGGGCTTCAGTGAAGCCAAATAAAGGTCAACTTTTTCTGAATATTTCAAGTTGTCTGCCAAACTCAGAACAAAAAGAAAAAATAAATGTCAAACATTAACGCTGACGGAAGTGTGTCAAAGTGAAACGAAGACTGTCATCAGCCAGAGGGTGTGACGACAAAGCGATATGCCACCAAAAAACCAGTCGAGTCAACCGAAAAGGACACATTTTAAGCATTCAACAGAAGGACACTAACACCTCGCCGCCGTTCATGGCCATAAAGCGAAACATCAAACCGAGCATTTAACAGTTGCTGTCGCTCACTCCAATCGCCAAAAACACGGCTGCTCGAAGCCAAGAAGCGAAAATTAAAAAATCTAATAACGCAAATACTTGAAAGTGCGCATATTTTCAATAAAGCGCAACATTCTTTCTTTTCTTACGGGTTTCGTTTTGTAGTTGACTTTTTTATGCGCTTGCAACAGACCTAACCTCAACGCAAAGAAAATAATTAGCAATTTGAACGTTTTAATTAAAATACAAAAACGACGGTAAGTGGCAATGATGTCGCCCGGCACGCTGTCGCGACGTACTCGTAGTCGAGGTTAAAAGTGAAACGAAGATTGGGGGCGCGGGGCGAACAGTGGCGACATCAAGCGGTCGTTAAGCAATAAATCTGACAAAAGACGACAACAGTAGCAATAACAACTGCGGCCGGTGCATCGTTGACATTCCGTTATCTGTTGCGCGAACGCTCACGGAAAGTGGAGTCTAAGGAAAATTCAGAAAAAATTGTATGAACTTGGGGACAAGTTTGGGATGCGGAGGAGGAGGAAGCGCTGGTGTTGATTTTAGGGGTTGAGTATTAAGGAATAAGTGGAGAATGCTAGAATAAGGTGTGAGGACAGAAAATTATGTTAAAATCATTGGCTTTATGTCTCCTCTTTTCGGAGGAGACTTCCACTTTTTGTGTTAAGCAAATTAACGGGCTTTGAGTATGAAAAGAAAATCTTAAAAAACTTGAGAATTTTAAGATTAGATTTGATATTAGATGAAAGTGTGTTATGCGTTGTTGTTGTTCTATTATAAAACATTTTGTATAATTTTGTTAGGTAGTAATGATCTAACTATTATATGAATTCTTATATACAGATTTTCCATTAGATTCCTTTATCTATTTAGCCACTTAAATCCATCAAATCTGGCTGGAGATTCCAGTTTTTGGGAGCTTAAAAAAGTTGTTACAATCATAGTTGTGACTTTGATAAAATTCTACTAGATTTAAAATACTTTTCAAAAGAAATTCAGCAAAGCAGATCAGTAGGTTCAGTATTTTGAAGAAGTTGGGAGAATTTGACGAAAGAAATTCAGCTGTGAAAATCTATGAGGTTCAGTATTTTGAAGATATTGGGAGAACTTGACACAAGAAGGTCAGCCCAGGAGAGGTTCAGTCTTGAGGTTTAGTATTTTGAAGAAATTGGGAGAATTTGACGAAAGAAATTCTGCACAGCAAAGATTCAGTCATGAGGTTCAGTATTTGGAAGAAGTTGGGAGAATTTGAGACAAGAAAATCAGCTCAGCAGATCTATGAGGATTAGTATTTTGAGAATTTTTGAAGAACTTGAAAAGTTTAGTGTTTTGAAGAGTTTGTGAGAATTTGACGAAAGAAATTCAGCAGTGAAGATCTAAGGTTCAGTATTTTGAAGAAGTTGGGAGAATTTGAGACAAGAAAATCAGCATAGCAGATCTACGAGGTTCAGTATTTTGAAGAAATTTGGAGAACTTGACACAAGAAGGTCAGCCCAGAAGAGGTTCGCTCATGAGGTTTAGTATTTTGAAGAAGTTGCGAGAATTTGACGAAATAAATTCAGCACAGCAAAGATTCAGTCATGAGGTTCAGTATTTTGAAGAAGTTGGGAGAATTCGAGGCAAGAAATTCAGCACAGCAGATCTATGAGGTTCAGTATTTTGAAGAAGTTGGGAGAATTTGAGACAAGAAACTTATAGCACAGGAGATCTATGAGGTTCAGTATTTTGAAGGTTTTTGAAATCTTGACACAAGAAATTGAGCACAGCAAATTTATGTGGATCAGTATTTTGTGAGTATTTTGGTAAAGGTCATGTCTCATCTGCACTGTATTTTGGAAGAAGAAACTCTCTCTTTTAATAAGGACCTGTCTTGATTTTTATGTTTTCAAAGGTAAAAGAGACTATTGCAAAAAAATTCGTTTTCAGTTTATTGGTGCTTTTAATCCTTTTAAATCGAGTGCGCACAATGTGAGTTTCTCTGGTTTTGACCAACAATTTTTAATTATTATCTGAATTGATTACTAATTTTTTTCGATATTGCATATTTTTTACTGCCCCCGAAAGCATTGCTCTAATGCCAACAAGGGTGAAATTGTCAACGCCATTGAGCAGTAAATTTGTCCCTTGCACTGCTTCCGGGGCGCTGCTCGTTCCGTGTGAAATTTATTTTGGAATTAGAGCAAATGTTGCCACTTTCACGGCCTGCCGAATCGGTTTCCTTTGACACTCATCAGCCACACTTCAGACTCAACGCGTATATATTTTGCTCAACATTTTAGAAGCTTTGAAGAGCCCCACACATTGTTTAAAAAATGTTCAACATCAGCGCTGCCTTTTCATAATTTGCTCCCCAAGTTTTACAACATTTTCATTTTTTTGATTTTTTACTTTCCACGCTTAATTTAATTATGTTGAAGATGGTGATGGCGACTAGACCACTTCAAGCACAAACTGACTAATAAAATGCCAACAAAAAAATGCCGTTTTTCGTTAGAGTTTTCCGCTTAGCAGCATGAAAAGGCAGCCACACACACGCACCGTTTGCCACTGTTTGCCATTTTTTAATAAAGACATCTTGTCCGCCAGCAAAGTTCAAACAAGTGGCGATAAAACCATAAGATTATGCGGCCCCTTTGTATTGTCTGCGTGTCGGCTTTTGTAGTCGCCGGTCCATTTGTTGCACGGTCCGTCGAGGTGTTGGCATTTGTGCGGGTGGGGCTGACGGTTGCCGCTTGTTGATAAGAAAAGAAATGCAATAAAAAACGCAGCATTCACTACTGTTTCGGTTTTTGCTCTTTGCCTCCCTTTTTCGCTGCTATTTTCCTTTGCATGTTTTGAGGCAAAAAGACAATTTTTTTTTCGAACAAAAATAATAAAGGTCATTTAACACTTCCGTTTGCTATAAAATTGTTGCAAAAAAAAATGTCTTGAAGTGTTGAAATGTTTCTTTGCTGTCTGGCTTTTTATACACTTTCAGATAAGATTTTGGAATTAATGGCAAAAGTACATTTTAAACTGCCGCAGCAAAGTTATAAAGTTAATTAAAACTTATCTAAATGCTGGCTAACGAGAAATTGGTTGTTGTTGCCATAGAAAAGTGTATTTATTTTAAGTTTTAAAGATGCATTTTTGTAAAATTACACTAGAAAGAATTAAACAAGTTTTAAATAAATACTAAAATATTCAGCGTTCCAATTAAAAAAAATTGTATTCAAAGAGAATTTAGAACATTGGCAAGTGACAAGTTGCTTAGATCCAACAGGTACATACATTTTCTTACAGAATAGGGCGAAAATATAGCTTGGAGCAGCGCTGTCCCACCGTGTTGGACCATTTATGGTTATCCCCGTTTGTGAATTCCTATTTGGGACAATGTCTATAATGAGCTTTGCTGACACACGTTATCGGTTAAGATCCATAGGATCGTCTTGCGGTCCCTTCTTTGTCAATCTGTCCGCCTCCTCATTACCATTGTGCCCACAGTGCTCAGGTACCCAGTATATGATAACTTGGTTATCTCCTTTGAAAGGTCTTGGAGAACATTTACTATAAGTCATTAAAATGATTTACCAATCTTTTCACATTGGTACTCAAGTTAATTGATCTAACTAATGAAATTTGTGCCTTGCCAAGTTGAAGGATTTTTTAGTCCTAATGATAAAAAGCCGGCAGTCAGCGTATCTTTGGCCTCTGGAGACCTTCAATATAAAAATTTGACTAACTACACAAAAAAATAATAAAAACATGTGAAGTTAAATAATTTGTTTGAAAACTGGCAGTTTAAAAAGTGTAAGTTCTATAATTGGCAGAAAGAACTGATCTTACTTACCTTTGACAGCCTGATTAGGTAACTTCCCCATACTTCATTCGTCATTCAGAACTAAAATGGGTGTTTAGATGGAATACTGTCCAAATTCTCTACTCTACTCTACTCTACTCTGATGGGTGGAATAATGGGTTCTCTAATGCTATTCCTTCAATATTTTACCGAAATTCTTATCTCCAGCTCGAAAGTATTACACTTGTCTATTTGAATTTTGTTCGGTATGTCGTTGAGAGACCTTTGAACCCATTAATCCACATTTATTTTTTCGGTACAAAATTGAACGTAAAAAAATCACTCAAAATGTATTCGACCATCTTTTTGCCATCTTGAACTTCCAGATTAGATTCAACATGTTTTAATGCTTAGAGTCCATGGGCGCGTAATAAACAAAAAAATGAAAGAGAAGCCGCAGTGAAAAATCATGTTTATTGTTAAATAGTCATAATTTTTCCAATTTTCATTGTTATGAAATTTTGATTGTACATAGATTCTAAAAGTACACACAATTTTACTTCAAAAAATATTTTCATAGATTGTTTTCATTCGATTTCACAAGTCTTAAAAAACATCCATCTAAAACTTAATGGGTTAAACCTTTTTTATACTTTTATACACTTTATACACTTTTTACTTTTCATACAAATCACCCGGTCATTTGCCATTAAAACGCAGTTTGACTTTCCATATTGAAGTTGTTTTGCAAAATTGAAGCTTCATGTCATTCATAGACTTCAGACCGAAGAACGTCAAAAGTGCTATTGTTGCTTTTTAAAATAATTTTAAAATTTATGTAACACCTATGCTCCAAGTTTCAACTTTTAAATGTTAATAGCTAAAAATTTAATGAAAGTTATACTTACTTAAAAAAATTTAAATTTTCTTTAAAGTTAGCGCTGCAAATTCTATCCCCTCCACCTGTCAACACGCCCGTCACGTTTGTTTTAATTTCCCCCAAATTGACTACGTTTTCCCCGTACTGGAACAACAATTGTTCCCTTCGCCCTCGTAACAACGGTTTACCACCTTAATTTGTCAAATTAGCATTATCAGCACTTCAAGAAGGTGTCAGCCTCACCGCGCGTGCCGCATCACACCAAAACTGAGCGCATTGATATCAATTGATTTTTATTTGCCACAGTAAACAATCAATAACATAAAATGTAACACCAACAAATGTCCCCAACCCCCGTACCCACTCACAAGCACACAAACACGGCAGCGAACAATACGAATCGGTGTTTTATTTGCCAAACCTGGGAGCATCACCGGTTGGGCGGGGGCTGAGACGCGCAGAGTTGGAATTTTAAGTACTCCCCGATGAATGCGAGCGCAACGACCTCATGTCGACTGACTGCCGGGAAGATAGGCCATAAGCAACAACAAACGCGCAAGTTAACAACCTTAAGGCCAACGAGCCACATTTGCGCTGAGGGGTAGCGCATCAAGTACTTAAAACCAACAAAGTCAAAATCGAACTAAGGGCAACGCACCTGTTGTCACACTTACAAAATGCCCTACAGACAGTTTGCAGTGTGCGGCAGGAGGGGAGGGGCTTTGAATGATATGTCAGTGGTTGTGCATAAATCTTCAAAATACGCGCAGCCGAACTCTGTTACTGTCAGCAAAAAAAATCCAATATATATGTATAAATCACAATCACTGCTAAATATTCAAAATCAACATTTAGGTTATTTAGCAGCTGCGCACTCTGACTGACATTCCACGCTTAACTCTGGGCTACTTTGCACCCCCTTTTTTCGGGCTGCTAATTTCACATGAACGCCGCAAATGAGCTGGTACACTTGTCATTTATAATCCTGCATGTCCTCAGGCATTAATGCATGTTTGCACTGTTTAACGCGTAAGAAAAAATCTTTAAAAAATTCCAAAAATTATATTAGTAACGGAAGTGTAACAAGTATTTGACTCAATTTGAGTGAACAGTTGAGTTAGTGTGAGTGAAAGCCGTTTGGGTGCAGCGTGTTGATGAGAAATTACTGGCGTTAATGAGATAAAATTTAATAAAGTTTAGTCAAGATGAAACCACACACATTATCGATATGTATTGAGTAAAAAAAAATTATTAAAAAAATCTAACACATTATCGATATGTATTGAGTAAAAAAAAATTATTAAAAAAATCTAAAAAAAAATCTCAAAACTTATCTCAAAAATTTGTTTTCTTGGCATTTATGAAGGTGATTATTATCCATTAGCTAAATTAGCTTAATATCAAATATACCTCTTTGATTTTTCCTTATAAAATTTGCTTCGCATTGACAATGGTTTCGACAAAATCTTGTTTTAGTTGGACCAAAAGTTTGTTCGAATTCGTAAACTGATGTAATTGTTAATCCTGTTAAAAATTGGCATAAGTAGGTTGATTAGTCTGTAACTTACTTTTTCCATCACTATGTACATACATTTTTTTAAACACAGCTGGGAAAACGTTCAATTTTAATGGTTGGCAGTAGTAATGAGATTTGTCTGAACTTTGCCAGCTTATTGCTCTGACGTGTCAGTTGGCAACGCTGTCACTCTTCAACAGTGGTGTTTTGATACCAGTCAATATTTTTTAATTCTTTAATATAATATAATTCTTTAATATATATTCTATATACGGCAGCCGCCGTGGCTCAGTTGGTTAGTGCGTTGGACCGCGAGTCGAAGGCAGCAAACCGCAGGTTCAAATACTGCCCGTAATAACACCTAAAAAAAATAACGGGAAAATTCGTTTTCTCTTTCGGTGGCTGTCCTCTCAGCTGGAAATGGCAAACCTCTGAGAGCAAAAATTGCCTATGATAAAGCTCCCAACCTGCCGTTCGGAACCGGCATAAAAACTGTAGGTCCCTTCTACCCGCGTACAAATTCACACGCACAACACGGGTGGTTGCGGGAAGCTAGGCCTTAGTCTCGCGTAAGCGGGCTGTCGTGCCAGTCAATTATTATTATTATTAATTATTATTATTATTATATTTATAATATATAATATATTATAAATATTCTCTAATTATATAAATGTATATGCCGTTTAATTTGTATGTAGTTTTAAAGTGGACCCTAATATTAATAATATATTGGCACTGACTCCTTCTCATTTTGTTCCGCCGTTGTATGGAGTCGAATCACTGTGCATTGGCAAGATCCAGCCTGACTTAGGCCACAGAGTCATACAAGCTCCACATCTTTGATGCAGGCCTACAAACGAAGCCTCGAAGGCCATTTAGGTTCATTGGTCATTTGAATGATATTATTTTCAAAAACAAAATGGTATTGAATGCACTCTAGTCTGCAATAAGTGTATTCCTCATATTTCACCCCTTCATTTATGTTGGTGAACAATATTCACTAAAATTTCGCAAAAATTTTCATAACAAATTTTTTTCGTTTTTATTTATTTTATTTAACACATCAAAAACATACATACATACTCGCACATAAATAGCCACACGCACACGAAATTATCATATTCTCACTACACTACACTACAGCAATAAAACTTGCAAAACTTAACACTAGACTTAACCAAATTGCGCTTTGCATCGCTTTGTGTTTCTTGAGCTGCAGCTATAAATGCTTTCAGTATTCCATCTCGACGCCACATTGCATTCAAAATACATTCACTTTAGAATTTCATAATTGTGTTCTTGATGATGTTGATGCATTCGCGCATTTGCTCCTCGTTGATAACCAGCGGGGGCGCAAAACGTATGATATCGCCATGGGTTGGCTTGCACAGCAGACCATTGTCGCGCATCTTCAGGCACACTTCCCAGGCGTCGTACTCTGCAAGTTTCACACAAATTTAGTTATACAAACATTTATGCAAAATTCCAGCTACTCGACACTCACTCTTATTGATGACAATGGCATTGAGCAGCCCCTTGCCGCGCACCACTGGCACCACATCCTTTGGCAGTGTGCTCAGTTCGGAGCGCAGCAGGTTGCCCATTTTGTTGGCATTCTCGGCCAGGCGTTCCTCCAGCAGCACCTCCAGCGCCGTTATGGCGATTTTGCAGCCCAGTGGATTGCCGCCATAGGTGGAGCCGTGACGGCCCGGCTGTATGCACTCCATGACAGCGTTGTCAGCGAGCACAGCCGACACGGGATACAGGCCACCCGACAGTGCTTTGCCTAGAATGAGCAGGTCGGGCTTGACATCCTCATAGTCGACTGCCAGCATGCGACCCGTGCGCGCTAGGCCCGTCTGCACCTCGTCGGCTATCATGAGAACGTTGTATTTGGTGCAGAGTTCGCGTACTTTCTTCAGATAACCAGCATCGGGCACAACGACGCCCGCTTCACCCTGTATGGGTTCGACCATAAAGGCGCAAACGTTGGGATCCTGCAGTGCTTGCTGCAAGTATATGAAATAATTATTGTCATAAAGTAATTTCGAGAGTAATTTTGAGAAGAGTTTTTAATATTTTGTTTTGATAAAAATAAAAATCTCACTACTGACTTACCTCCAGTGCTTCGGTATCATTGTATTTGATGGTTTCAAAACCGGGCATGAAGGGTCCGAAGTTTTCATAGCTCAGTGGATCGTTCGATGCGGAAACGGCAGCTAATGTACGGCCCCAGAAATTATTTTCGGCAAAAAGTATCTAACAAAAATGAAGAGAAATGTTACATAAGTAAAGTGAAATGGGTTTAAAATGTAGATAATTGGAATATTGAAATGTTGGACACATTTAAATTTTATTGATAGTCCATGGTGCTCGTAAGTATACAAAATTTCGTATTTATCAATCTTTTAACTGTTTTTTGTCATCTGGCTACATGCAACTTTGTGTACGTTTGAGCTTTTTATGGATTCGAGAATCATTTGTTTCTGATTTTGATTTTGATTTGTTCCTGAGCTTTTGTGTTAGTTTAAATTTTTCAGAGTTTTTACGAAACAAAAATTCAGAGTATTTAGAGTATTTTAAAATAAAAAATATTATTAAATAATTATTATTAATAATTATAAAACTTTAAAACAGAGTCAACGAACATGTATTTAACGTTATTTTACACATAGTAAAGAAGAAAGAAGAATAATGAACAGAAGTACATTTTTATTTTGGATTTTGCTTTTTAAAGAATTTTGTATAAAAAACATTCCCCAGTAAACAAATTTAGAGAAAAGAGTAACCTTCTGTTACACATACAATTTTATAAAACACAAACACAGAATTCGGTCTGTCAGACCGGGTTTAAAGACTGTCTTTTTGAGTTAGATTTTTTACGATATTTGAAAGACTTCAATTTATTTAGTTTAGTGGACTAAAATCAAGCAAATTAAGTAAAACAAAGAAAGCTTAGTATTTCTTTATATTTATACGAAAGTAATTTTTCAGTCCCTTATTTCTCTCTATCAAAATAAAGAAAGTTTCATCTGTCTCACCAGTAGGAGTGTAAAGAAAGGTTAAAAAATATGCAATTTCTTACCTTTGCCTGATTCTCGGGCACCTTCTTCTTCATGTAGCCCCAGGAGCGTGCAATTTTAATGGCTGTTTCACCGCCCTCAACGCCCGTATTCATGGGTAAAACTTTATCATAGTTGAAAAGTTTGGTTATGAATTCCTCATACTCGCCCAGCACATCCGAATAGAAGGCTCTGATAAATGGATAAATAATAAATAAATATAAAAATAAAAAAATTATAAAAAAAAACAAATTGCATAACATAATAATTATAATAAATATAAGTAGATAATGCAAATTTGAAATATTCAAAAACAGTTTGCATATTTTTTCAGATTTCTAAATCTAAACAACTCAAGTACTTCTTTCCTTAAGTATGCAATTTGTAGTTTATTGGAAAAAATAATCTGTAGCTAAGATAAGCTAAAATATTTGGTCAAATAACTTCATTATAAACATAAAACCCAATTAAGGAATCATAAACATTCCATACCCCAAAAAATCTGCGCAAAAAATTAATTAGTGTGTGTGCAATAGCGGCTCAAAGTTGAAACTTTTTCACAAACAAATGTAAACACATATTTTCGGTTTTTTAGTCTATTGAGTAAAAAAAATTGTAAAAATACATGGATACCAAGAAGTTACTAAAACTCAATAAAGATTAAGAAATGATTTGGCCATTTTCGCTTTTACATTTTTTGTCAAAATTTGCAAACCTAAGGCTTTGACATCACTTTTAATTCAAAATAATTTTTTAAATTAAAAATCTGAAAATTGGCAAAACTTAGAGGAAAATATCTAAAAAGTATGTCAAAGTATGTTCCTGGGTTTTTTTTTATTTTAAGAAGCATTATTTCTTTGTCGAATAATGTAAACACATCCTCCGATATCTTCCGATCTCAGAAAATAATTCTATTTTAAAAGTGGTCTAAACACCTATTTTTCGACAAAATTTATTTTTTTCATCCCTAAAAGTATGCAATCAACATGAAAAATTGAGAAAACTGCAAAAAAGCAAAACATACGTCTATTATTATCGTTTTTATTGCAAAACTAAAGGGTCCTGAGACAATTTCTGTTACTCTTTGCAATTATCAATGTTGACGTTACCGATTAAATGTAAAATCTGAAAAATCTAGCCAACACGTTGCTATAGCTCACCAAAAATGACGAAAATTGCAAATTTAAGTGTCAGACATTGCCAAACTACAAAAGTTTGAGAAAAACAAAATGAAGATTTCAATTCAGCAGACCATGATTAACTAGTATATCAAATTTTATGAAGAACGGACCACTCCTTCTAATTTTGTCCCGCGGTTGTATGGAGTCGAATCACTGTGCATTGGGATTAAAAGAACTATTCAAATTATTTTAAAATTAGTTCAGAAAATCCTCATTCACTTCTCAACCTTATGAACACTGTGTGCAATATGTTTATTCCTTTGAAAGTGACATCACTGGTAGCTAAAAAAGATAAATCTGAGAGCAATCACAACTTCTGATGAAATCTTTCAAATATATTTCAAAAACACAATCATTAGTAATGCTTATTTTACCAATAATAGCACAATTCTAGCTGAACAATTAAGTATTCAGTACTTTATCACTCAAGAAAACGAGTGTCGTATGTTGCTTTGAGTACAGTGACACATACGACTTTCCTTTTCTCAGGCCCCTACTTGCTGCCTTATCTTCTATTGAAATGTTGGTATGGATTCATCTTTCAAACACATTTAGTGCTATTCATAGTACTTGGCCTCTTTGCCCAACCGATAACCGCCACGAACGTCTAATCTCTCTTTCCTGCTTTGCAAATTCCGATACGTGTCTATTGGGTCCAGCAATGCGGTCAGTAACAAATTGCTAATAAATAAATGCCAATAAACACGCGACGAAAGCACAAAGTAGGTAAGGCGCGGCACAAGAAAAACACGATTTGCGGTTTACAATAAATGAAAGCAAACATATTTTATAATTTTTTTATGCAAACACTGATAACCTGTCGGTGAATATTTCCTTTGAGCGCCACTCTATCCGATAGGGATTTCTAGTGAATGTGACAGCAACTAACATAGAGTGTGAGCAACAGCAACAACAACTCGATTCAATTAAGTGCTGATTATTGTTGTTGTTTTTGTTTGTTCACGATGTCATGGAAAGTTTCTTGTGCAGATATGTTTGCATTCGAGTAGATTGCAGTCGCAACAGTCACTGCTGTAAGGGGGCTCGGCGATACGTTGCTGTTATCAATTGAAGTTGTCGAGTTTGGTTGAAGATTCCGATGAAAGATTGCCCATGGTTGAAGTGTTAGTCTAAGTGGTCAAGTTCCAAGTTCAGTTCCAGTCTCAAATTCCATTGTAATTACCAGAGAAATTAACTTCAAAAATAATTCATTTAAAGTGGTTTTAGAAGCAGAGATCTGTTGTCTATAACTGAGCTGTTGCTATGCGATGGACTAAAAATTTTATTGGACTTGGGATTATTTATAAATATTCTGTTGTAGTCAAGCACAACAATTTTTGTAGGAAAGATCACAGTTGCCTTTAGTTGGGTGACAACAAATGTGAAATGAAAGATTACTTGAATGCAAAGTTGTAGTGATGAGAGGGGTTGGGTCTCAGGATTCAATTGGCTATAATTGGCTTAAACTATGGACAAGACTTTCTAGACTTTAATAATAGTTAAAAAAAACACTTCAATGGAATTCGAAACGCTTTCAATTACAAGAAGTTTATTTTAAAATTCTGATTGATTCACAGATTTCACATTAAGAGCAGTTGTAATGATCCATAAAAGTGTTTAATTCCATTAATATAAAAATTTTAATATTTCTAAATACTGTTTTTGTTAATGTTGCAAGTCAAGTCCTTTTGTGTCCATTAGTTGGTGATTCAAAGTTCCAGTACAACCGTAAAAAAATTACTTTCGACGCATTTTACTTGTATGTTTGAATTATTTGAACCAAATTCAACAATGTTTGAAGACAAAATAAGAAATACTACTTAAACCCTTTTAACTACAATTTAAACCATTTGGTGCGAACTTGATATATTTTATTTAGAAATAGTTAAAAAACATTTCAATAGCATTCAAAATACTTTTACTTTTTAAGATAAGTAAATTTAGTTTTAAACTGTCAGTTCATTTTGATTCACAGAATTCACACTAACTAAGAGCAGAAGCAGACCAGAATTAACACTAACTAATGATCCGTAAAAGTGTTGTTTAATTCTATTAATAATTTTAAATTTTAATATATCTGAATACTGTTTTTATTAATCCTGCAAGTCACGTCCTTTTGCGCCAACTCGTTTTTGATTTAAAGCCCCACAACCGATATAAAATTACTTACTTTCGACTTATTAATTTCTACTTATTTTACTTGTATGTTTGAAATAATTATTTAAAAATATCAACAATATTTAAAGCCAAATTAAAAAATACAACTTAAACCCTTTCAACTACAATTTAAACCATTTGGTGCGAACTTGATGTATTTTATTTAGAAATAGTTAAAAAAAAATTTCAATGAAATTCGAAATACTTTTACTTTTTAAGATAAGTAAATTTAGTTTTAAAATTCTCAGTTAATTTTAATTCTTAGATTTCACACTAAGCACAGTTGTAATGAACCGTAAAAGTGTTGTTTAATTTCACTACGTAGGCTGCCTTTTATATTTTTTCAATAGGGATGGTCTAGCACGTTTTCGAACAATTTGAGATTGCCATTGAAATGTTTGTCATTTTTTACCATAAACGTGCTTAGAACATTTTGATGTTCAAGCGCTATTTGTGTTGTTAACACTGACCTGAAAAATTCATCTCGGTCAAAAAATGGATTTAAATCGTGAACATTTTCGAGCAAAAAAGCAATAAAACCATTTTTGATGATAACAAAATGCATTTTCATCCTTTTTGAAAAAATATAAAAGGCAACCCTCGTAATATATACATTTTTATTATTTCTGAATACTGTTTGTATTAGTCCTGCAAGTCAAGTAAGTAAGTCCTTTTGTGTCCATTAGTTTTTGATTCAAAGTCTCACTACAACCGATATAAAATTGCTTACTTTCGACTTATTATTATTATTATTGTTATTTTTTTTTCTACTCATTTTACTTGCATGTTTATAATATTTGAACAAAATTCAACAATATTTGAAGCCCAACTAATAAATACACCTTAAACCATTTCATCAAAACACAAATGTGCAAACACTCCAAAAACATTGACTCTCAAATTTTTGTAATAACTGTCACTGGACTCACCTGGATGTCAACGTCAGTCGTTGTGCCTGCTCAGTCATGGTGCTGACGATTTTCGGATGGCAATGTCCTTGATTGACAGCCGAGTAGGCGCTCAGAAAGTCAAAGTAACGTTTGCCCTCCACATCCCAGACGAAGACGCCCTCGCCGCGCGTAATGGCCACCGGTAGGGGATGGTAGTTGTGGGCGCCGTATTTGTTCTCGCGATCGAACACTTGCTGCGAGGTGACTTTTGGCGCGCCGCGAACAGCTTCCTTCAGCTGGCCGCTCATGCAGCGCACAGACAATTTGGCGCCTAATTTCGAAAACATGTTCACAGAGGTGCAGATGGGTGGTTGCTGCAAAAGGAATTTCAAATTATAAACAAAAGAATTTGTTGTTCTTTTTATTTTCAAAAAGCAAAAGTAAAAACCTTGTATGTCGCAAATAATTTCACTTTCTTAGTTACAAATTAAACAAATAATTACTAACTAAGCTCACCCAATATTTTGAAATCAAACAACAATTAGCGGCACAATAAAGTGTCGTCAATCCAACACTGAAATTTCAATCAATAAATGTGATTGTGAATAGCTTGCTTTATTTTTCAGAAATGCTTTTATTTAGTTTATTTGGCTTTCGGTGACGTTCCGCTGACACAACTTTGCGCTGGCGTTGCTTTCTCGCGACTAAAGTCAGCGCACTTCTAGCTGGATCGCACTGCCGCCGGTGCCGGTTCAGGGTCGTGTTAATTGTTGTTGTTGCTGCTGTTCGCTCTTTTCTATTTTCATTCATATAATATAAGTTCATATTTTTGTTTGGTGATTTCCAAAGTCATGTGTGTGCTTTTTTGTTGCTAGTAAAAAAAAAAAACATAACACTAAGATGATGAAAATCTATTTGACTTTTTTAATGTAATTCGGTTGCTATACGCCGGCCGGCCTCCGTTTCGGTACGCCCGCCAGCTAGCGACCCCATCTTCACCGTTGGCAAAGCTTCACGTGCTGGCCGTTTCTCTCAGTTGCTCAGGCAATGGGCAGCTAAATGAGGCGTGTCTCATCAACTTCCTCTCCGAAGCTTCACAGTGACGGCAACGTTAGTTGTTGCGCGATTGTTTTGTTCACACATTTCTGTTGTCATGTGTGGTGATAGTTGTTGTCTTTCGTTTTGAGCGCAACAGAGAACAGGAAAACGTGTGCGGACCTTAAAATTCGTATAGCGTGATCCAACTGATATGAGCCAAAAACTTTTCTTATGCCTTGGCAACTTTTCTAATAGTGATTCGATGATTCTCTACAACAATTTTCTTCGTTGTTTCATGGCTCATAATTTTAGGAGTAACAACTTAAAATTTTCCAAAATTAACTTTTCTCCATAAACCTTTTTACAGTACGCATTTCAAGCTAAGCTTACTCGAAACATTTTGGAAAAATATAGTTTTTATCTGTTTTTAAGTTGATTGCGTTGCCGCTCAAGCATCAACAGCTTTTTGCCTCTAATGAAAATTTAGGACAAGGACTGTACCGAAAAGAAACTGCACACTTTTGATTCAATATTTCTCTTAGTGTAGACGATTGATGGCAATGCAGAATGAAGATAATAAATTTGTAAAATAAATTTTAATAAAACACAAATAAAAGCACAATAGGCTTCAATACAAAAAAAATTTTAAACGAAAATAATTAAAAATCGTTATGTTGTGAGCAAAATAATGTGTGCAGTTTCTTTTCGGTACAGTCCTTATTTGAATCGAGATGAGACTTTTTGTGTTTAGTGTGTAAGTTGGGGACATGTATACCCAGTGGCGTACACAGGGGGGAGGCGGTGGTTAGGGGTTAAAACTCCCCCAAACACAAAAATTGCTGGTACAGAATATGGTTTCGTATGGTATTCGGTTCAAAAGTTGTACGCTAAACCCCACCCCCAAAATTAAATCCTGTGTGCGTCACTGTGTAGTTATAACAAAATTGAATATACATAGCCCACGAAATTTTAAAAGTTACCTTTTTTAACAGACCTCATAAGAGTTGCAGAAGCAAAGAGCGTAAAATTAGGTTAAATTTACTTTAAGTTGGATTTCAGTGAAATCGAATATATTTAACTCGATTTGGGCCGAGCGTGAGCCCCCAAAACATTCCACTGTGTGTCTCAAAAAAGTTTTTTCCAAAGATCTTACAATTCCATGTGCAGTTGAGCGTTTTCAATAACAAATAAATGCTTCCTATTTGTTAAAGTATTCATATTCCAGAATTTATGGCCCTCTGACGCCAAGAACATATTTTAATTAATTTACAAATGTTGTACAAAATCGTTATTGAAAGTAAGTAATGTTCTTAAAAAAAGCCTTTGTACTCGATTCTCAGTAGAAATGAAAATATTGTAATAAATTTACAAGTGTTGTGCAAAATAGGTACTGGAAGTCAGTAAGATTCTCAAAATTGATTCTCACGAGAAAATCTATACTTACTTACGTCAGGTCGTTAGACCTGTGTAGACTAAGAATCGAATCGAAAATTTTTAGGGGCCTGAGAATAAGTAAACTAAGATTCAGTGGGCATGGTTGTGGCCCAAAGGGAAGCTGTCATCTCATTGTAAAGAAGATGGAAGATGTGTAGAGTGGTCCGGAGGATGAAATAAGGAAACAAGCTTTCGAGAGAGTATAGAGGTGGCTTTTGGCTTTTGGTGAACGTTTTGCATTATAAAACTCTTCTATTAAATCTTTGAAGCAAATTTTCTCAAATTTGGGTATTTATAAATACTCGAAAATTGCTGTAGACATCTCCTTAAGCAACTTGAAACAACCTCAATTCATATCAATTTTTACTTAAAATGTGTGTTGTTGATATTTAATTGTCTTAGAAAGTGAATATGCCGCCGACATCAATGTAGGGTATGAAAAAGCCGCTGTGATTCGACCCAATTTCGTTTTCCATTTTCAGTTTTCCATTTTTCGATTATCAAAAATGACCTCAAATTTTCGAAGCGTAGCGTGCAAATATATATATCGACATATAGTATTGTTATCGTTGTTGTTTTGCGTGCACGTATCAATTTTGAAATATTTCCATTGACGCAACGCAATTGGTTGAGTGTTGTTTTTGTGTGATTTGCATGAAACAACTTTCGCTTTTTGTTCTATGATCGAAATTTAAAAAATTTATCATTAATCTAAGAAGTTTATAGTCACTGCAGCTGCCCATACAGTGGTGCACACAGGATTTGATTTGGGGGATGGGCGTTTCGTAGATACAACTTTTGAGTCCAATACTATTTGAAACCATATTTTTACTAGCATTTTTGTATTAGGGGGTTTGAACCCCTATCCCCTCCTCCCCTCCGCCCTTCCAGTGTGCTTCACTGCGCCAATAACACCGTGCGACAGTATTTTTCACACCAGGAAAGGTCCATATGTGCGTGAAACTAGAGATCAAATATAGTAATACTGCGTACTCAGTTTTTCATTTCTAGATCCTTTGTCCTTCTAAAAGGAATTAAAAATTTTGAAGGGGATAACAAATCTTCAAAAAATATATAAAATATTTGACCGTTAGAATATGGCAATATACTTATACATATATCAAATGAAAGAGGAAATGCTCAAGAATTTAAATAAAGTTGATTTTTTATCTATTTGTAAAAAAGGATCTGAAAAAGGTCCTTCGAAAATTGTATTCCTTGAAAATGTATATAGAATTTTCTTGGTTCGAAAGTTATTAAAAAAAAGACGGAAGCTGCAATTCTAATGAAGTACGCAAATTCTAATTTAATTGTCAGTATTTTAAATAATAAAAAGATACAAAATCAATGAAGCGAGAAAAATGAAATTTTGACACGTGATCAAGGAGATTTTGAGTTTTAACATACTTACTTTACTTAACATACTTTACTTTTACATACTTTCATACTTAAATTTTCAAAGGACCTTTCTAATATCCTTTTTTTACAAATAGATAAAAAATCAATTTTATTTCAATTCTTGAGCCTTTCCTCTTTCATTTGATATACATATCGCCATATTCTAACGAAGTTAAGTATTTTTTATATTTTTTTCATTGTTTATCCCTTTCAAAATTTTAAAATTTTAAAAGGACAAATTATGCAGAAATAAAAAACAGAGTACGCAGTTTTACTATATTTGGTCTCTAGTTTCACGCCCATATGGTTTTTTTCCGGTGCGAACAATTTTTTTATTTTTGTCCCACGGTGTAATCAATTTTGAAGAATTTATTTAAGACGAAATAGTTTTCATTTGACGTCAGTATTCACGCTTGAAAATGACGCGCCTGCCTCTTTACTGACCTACGTAGGTAAATAAATATATGTATGTACAGTGTACACATATATACATAAATACGTATTTACATTTCTTTCTTTCTATGTATAAAGTTGGTTTTGTACTTCCGATTGAACATGCAATAATTATGCGAATATGTAATGAGGCGTTCAATCTTGAAGTATTTTGACTGAACTAAAAATTTGGGATTTAAAAATGACAATCTCAGAACCTTGAGAACTTCATATTGGATATTTATATGTTTGTATTTAACCCTGGAATACTAAAGCGGATTCCAGACGATGCCATTTGTTGCAAAACTAGTTGAATATCAAAATATTTTGATTTTTTGTTCAACTTGTTACACAATCAGATTGCAATGCATTATAATGCTAATCGATTCCACTGACACTGCGAGCATACCTACAGTGATATAATAGAATAAATGAATTACTGGAAAATCTGGGTATATCGAAACTTCAGTCTATGACTTCGTGACTGTTAAAATCAGTCGCGATCTTTGGATTTCGTGATTCCAGAAGTGAAGAACTGCAAATATATAATTCTTGTTTAATATCTAATGAAAATCTATGGATCTTGTTGAAAACGAGTACAGGGTGTATTTGTTCATACAAAGCTGTTTCTTTGTTGTTCTTTTGACCAGAAAAAAGTTTTAATTTGAAACGAGCTTTTAAACAAATAAAAGAATCAATGAGTGGGAGAATAGAGACAGAGTAAATAAGAACCAACAACGAGTGAGAAATGATGAGTTTGGGTGCATGATATCGAGTGGTGACATGCTGCAAAGTGCAGCGAAAGTGAGAATCAAACAAGCGGTCAGAGATGACCAGAGAGTGTGGGAGAAAAAAAGTCATACAACAGTCATAGTGAAATATCAACCGCTCATTAATTTTTTAACTGCATTTATAGTATTGAAGTGTAAAATTTTGCGCTTTTTGCATATAAAAAACAAGGCCAGAGTTTGTACTCATTGGCGTTGTTGTTATTATCAGCGCAATTTAAAAATATTTGCGATCTGCTACGTAATTTGCTGCAGATAAGATGAAATTACGCAAATATAGTAAATAAAAACACAAACTGTTGAAGTAGCTAATTGCGTTTTGACTTGTATTAATTTAGGAATAGAATGGGCCACAATTGATGTGTCAAAAAGTAACAATGTTATGTTGCACTTTTTTAACACGGTTAGGCAATGAAGGAATATTAATCAGAACTGTCATTTTGGCTTAGGTCCTGCACTATGACAGCCAATCAATGATTGAGTTAGTGAAAGTTTAGGTGGCAATCAAAAGATCCAAATTGATTGATTCCAACTATGACTGGTCCTACTGCTAGTTAATTGGTTAAGATGCAAAAAATTAAGCTCCCTGTCTCTGTAATGTGTAGGGAGTTAACTGAGTGCTGACCCAATAGCCCAAGGACTATAATTGTTAGACCAAAATGTTCTCTTATAATGAGCCTCATTTCTGATATGAATAAGTAGAATTGCCGTATATTGGGATTTTATTTTGGGGGTGGAGGGTTTGTACGTAACTTATGAGCTCAATACCATTTAAAACCATATTTGTCACCCACAATTTTTGCAACAAACAGATATTTAATATTTGTATAATAACATCAGATATTTGGGGTTGAAGTCCACCGCACGAGATCAAAGAGATTTTGGGTTTTAACATACTTACTTTTCAAGAAAATTCAATATAAATTTTCAAGGATATAAAGGATTAAAATTTTCAAAGGACCTTTTTCATATCCTTTTTTTTTAAATAGATAAAAACTCAATTTTATTTAAATTCTTGAGCCTTTCTTCTTTCATTTGATATACATATCGCCATATTCTAACGAGGTTAAGTATTTTTTATATATTTTTTTATTTTTTATCCCTATCAAAATTTTGAAGTCCTTTTAAAAGGACAAAGGCTGAAATGAAAAACTGAGTACGCAGTATTACTATGTTTGGCCTCTAGTTTCATGCACATATGGATTTTTCCCAGTGTGAAAAATGCTGTCGCACGGTGTAATAAGTTTAATTTTGAACATTTAAAGAACAAGATTTGTGAAGTTGAGCTCGAAATGCCAGTCAATGTATGCCAAAAAGTCATTGAAAATTATCTAAGACGGGTTTAGCAACTTATTGGTAGTCAAGTTTGTTGAATATCTGAGCTGCAAGTTTGTTTTTTTTAATATTAATTTAAAGTACAATTTTGATAACCCCACATAACGTCAAACTCGCTTTGAACTCTCCTCTCACTCTCTCGGCATTGTTCTTACAAAAACCGGTCGCGCATTCACAAATCTATGACGCCAATTGACAAAACCAAGAAGTATAATCTGGTTCAAGCTGAAAAGACAAAAACAATTAACGGCTTTCTGAGTGATTAAAATGAAACGACGCTTCTACGTTTAACTTATTATGAACCATTTCCAGGAAACGCACCGTAAAAGTTGCTTGGGCTATTAAAAATGTTACCTCAAATCAACTGAAAGCATTCCTAGTGATATCTACAAGGTGCGTCCCAAAGTAAACAGGACTTTTGCAATAGGGACGTTTCTGGTGGCGCCATCTATGTGTGAGGACATGCGTTGGAAAGGTACATCTTTCATTCACATACTGTCTAAATTTCATGACATTTGGTCTAGTAGACGCCGAAATATCCCGCTCAATGTGACAGTATGTTTTTAACTTTGGTACGAGAATGTCGATCGAACAAAGAGCTAATATTAAGTTCTGTTTTAAACTTGGTAAAACTTTTACCGAAACGTTTAAATTGTTAAAGCAAGTTTATGGTGATGATTGTTTATCCCGTGGCCGTGTTAATGAGTGGTTGAATCGATTCAAGAATGGTCGTGAAGACTTGAATGACGACGAACACGTCGGCCAGTCGAAATTTGTGATTACTGACGATGCCATCAAAACTGTGCGTGATTTTATCAAAATGCAGCCAAAATCATCATTGGAATTGATGGAAATGGAATTGAACATCTCCAAAACATCAATTGATCGCATTTTAACCGAACATTTGGGTCTCCGTAAAGTGTGTTCTCGCTTCATTCCGCACACTTTAACCGACGACCAAAAAGCGCAGAGAATTGAGCACGCAAAAGACATCGTTCGGGAAGCCAGACGTGATCCAAATTTCTTGTTCAACATCGTAACCGGTGACGAAACGTGGTGCTTTCAATATGATCCCGAAACAAAGCGTCAAAGTGCCGAATGGAAGCACCCAGATGAGCCAAATTCGAAAAAAACCCGCCGTGAGAAGTCAAAAATCAAAACTCATCTCATTTGTTTCTACGATTCAAAGGGAATAATTCATCGAGAGTTTGTTCCACCGGGAAAAACAATTAACGCTTTGTTTTATGTTGAAGTTTTGAAGCGTTTGGTGCATCGCATTCGTCGTATTCGGCCAGAATATCGCGAGGAAGGAAGTTGGCGTTTATTGCATGATAATGCACCGGCTCACAGAGCCCTAGTTACGACCGATTATTTGACCAAAAATCGCATTTTTACCATCAATCATTCACCGTATTCGCCTGATATGGCTCCCTGTGACTTCTACTTATTCGGTCAGTTGCATTTGCCGATGAAAGGAAACCGTTATAAGGACGTTGAGGACATCCAAAAGGCTTGTACCAACATTCTGAAGGCGATGCCGGCCGATGACCTAAAACACTCATTCCAAATGCTTTTGGACCGTGCAAAACGTTGTATCGAAGCAGAAGGAGAGTATTTTGAATAAATAAAAAGAATTATACAAAAATAATCATCCGTTTTCTTTATTTTATAAAAGTCCTGTTTACTTTGGGTTGCACCTTGTATATTTCATATTCTATTCTATATTCCATTCTATATTCCATATTCCATATTTCTATATTTCTATATTCCAATGCTGATCAGTGCAGCCGCCGTGGCTCAGTTGGTTAGTGCGTTGGACCGCGAGTCGCAGGCAGCAACCTCAGGTTCAAATACTGCCTGTAATAACACCTAAAAAAAATAACGGGAAAACTCGTTTTCTCTTTCGGTGGCTGTCCTCTCAGCTGGAAATGGCAAACCTCTGAGAGTAAAAATTGCTTATGAAAAAGCTCCCAACCTGCCGTTCGGAACCGGCATAAAACTGTAGGTCCCTCCAACCCGTGTACAAATTCACACGCACAACACGGGTAGTTGCGGGAAGCTAGGCCTTAGTCTCGCGTAAGCGGGCTGTCGTGCCAGTCAATTATTAAAAATTATTATTAATGCTGATCAGTATCTACGAGTCTCAGTAATCAATGCTCATCCAACTCTAAAATCATTAGGCTTTGTCCAGTTTGTGCGCCCCTGGCAATTCGCGTGCTCCATTGTCGGGTGAATTAGATACGAGCACGTCCGTCAACTACGACTGTGTGCCCCCCGGAACGCAGCGATTATTATAGCATCTTTCATCATCTTATCAGTAGCGCTCTTCCCATATCGATCTCATTCATAAATAAAACGCGCAAGTCTTGCTTGCTGCTGGCTGACTTGCTAGATTCTTTAGTATTTGTGTTTTTGTTTTATTTTGAATTTAATTTATTTGTATTTTTATATATTATTTAATTTCATAATTACCTTCTTGTAATATATACTTTGCTTAACTGTAGTATTTCAATGTTTAATTTGTTTATTTATTTAACAATTATAGCACACAAGAATTTATTTTCAATTAAATTATTACAAAATTTTTAATAAAATTTACTAAACGAAATACATCAAAAAAGAAATGTTTAGATACAATTTTATTATAATAAAATTATTTTTGTAAGCATTACAATATTTCTAATAAAATTTACTAAACGAAACAAATAAGGAAAAAATACTTAAATTTTATTATACATAATAAAAGAAAATTGATATAAAAAAAATTTATATAAAAAATTAAAAAGTTTATATAAAAATATAAAAATAAATAAAATTATGTTACTAAAAATGTCGTGTTTTAATGTTCTGATTTTAATAAAATACATATTTAAAAAATACAAATACAATAAAAATAGGTTCAACCTAACCCATAAGAAAATAATATATTTCATGATTGATTTGTAAAATATTTTGTTTTAATAAGATATAAACAAAAAATATATTTTTATTTTACATGGCAAATACAACATTTTTTAAAAATCAAAAATTAATATTAAATATTAATACTAATATTAAATAAAAGAAAAATAAAAAATATTTGGTTTAACATTAAAATACTGAAAAAAAAATCTAGAAGAAATAAAGAAAAATTAAAAACAACATTTATAGAATATCCAAATCTAAGAAAAGGTTAGCTCCAAATTATACATACCTATTATTTTATTTTATTTTTTTAGTTGTAAATATTTATAACTTTAATTAATACAAATAAGAAATATTAAATTATTTAGTTGAAATATTTCATTTTACAACTTTTATATTAATATAATACTATAAAAACAGTTTTTAATAAAATTAGTAACTTTGTTTTTTTTAATTCATAACTTTTTTTTAAATTATTAAAAAATTAATTATTAAAACTTAAAATTTCGTTTATGAAATAAAATAAACAAAATATAAAAATCTTAATAATAATAATTATTGAAACAAACTTGTGAGAAAATTAAAAAGCATATTTTATAATCATAATTGTATATTTACAAAAATTTTTTATCAGGAAAAAATTATTTTTAACAATGAAATAATTTTATGTAAAACTTAAAATAATATACAGTGTAAAAATGCATAAAATACATATTTGTAAATAAAACTGAAATTCTTAATACACAAAATATTTTTTCAGGTTCAAAGTGTTTTTTGTATCAAAGAATATTTTCTAAATTTAAAACAAATAACATTTCTTTTTATTTCTTACATTTTTTAATTTATTAAATAAAATAAAAAAATATAGTAAAAATGTTAACATTTATTATACTAATAGTAAAAAATAAATATGAAACAAACTTGTTATGAAAAAATAAAAATAATATTTTTAATTAAAATTGTGTAAATATACAAAATTTTTTTTAGGTAAAAATTATTTTTAAAAATGAAATAATTTTATGTAGCACCAAAAACACCACACACTATAAAAAAAATACACAAAATACATATTTTAAATTAAAAACAGAGTTTTTAATGCACAAAATATTTTTTCAGATTCAACAAAATGTTTTTTTTAAATGCTAAATTTAAAACAAATAAGGTTTTTTTCAAAAAAATTAAATTGTGTGTTAAAATAATGAATTAATATTGTTTTGAATACACAAAATATTTTTCAAAATTAGCAACTGTTTTGTGCAACAACAAATATTTTTGAATTAAAAACCAATAAGTTGCAGTTAAAAAAAAGAAATGATATATTATTATACATTTTTAAGACACAAAATATTTTTTAAATTCATAGAAAAAGTTTTGTGTATTAAAATATTTTTTTCTCATCTAAAACAAATAAGTTCCAATGACAAAAATATTATTTATGCATTAAAATAATGTATTATTTAATATTTTTCATACAAAAATATTTTTTAAACATATGCAAAAAGTTGTTCGCGTTAAAAAATATTTTTCGTTTGAAAACAAATAAGTTCCAGTGAAAACAATCTCATTATGCATTTGAATAACGTATTATTTCATAGTTTTAATACACAAAATATTTTTTAAAAATTAGCAAAATGGTTTTTGTGCTAAAAAACATTTCTCATTTAAAAAGGAATAAGTTATAGTGAAAAAAATATAATTTTTGCATTAAAACTATTTTATATTTTTAATACACAAAATATATGTATATTCAATGCTTAGCAAACTGTTTTTTGTATAAAAAAAATATTTTTCAAATTAAAAACAAATCATTTTCAGTTAAAAAAATTAAATTGTGCATTAAAAATGTTTTTTTTTTAATATTTTATAAGTTTTTTTAGTCTTGTTTTTGAATTTTTTTGTGATCAACAAATAAGTAACATTTAAAGTATTAAAAAAATAAAAAACAAACACATAAACAATGAAATACACAATTTATAGCACAAAAAAAAGAATGACAACTTAAACTACAAAAATTTACTAACAGTTTTTTTTACATACAATACAAACATACAAACTTACTTAAAGTGTAATTAATTACAAAAAATTCAAAAAAAAACAAATATAAAACAATACAAGTTTTATATTTACGTACACTCACTCCATCTTTACACACACGTACTTAACTTTTGCGCTAAAATCTACTACAATTTTGTTTTTTTTAATGCCACTGGCTACTAAATCAAGTTGCGCACTCGAGGCTCCTTCACTTAGTGTTGTTGTTGCTAGCTTAAGTTAAATTTAATAAATTCTTAAAGTGGCGCCATATGCGGCGACGGTGATTTCTGCGCATCGTGTTGCTGCTGCTGTTGTTGTTGTTGCTGCTGCTGTTGCATTAGGCTTTGCTGCTGCTGCTGCAGGTCTTTGCTCAGGCGATAGCTGCTCATCACATTCGCACAACTCTGATGGAAGTACAGATTGCGTCCGCGGAAGAAGGACTCGGTGGCGAAGTCCTTTATACCTGTCTTGAAGAGAAAATTTACGAATTTACAGCTTTAGCAGTTGACAATTGCCAAACGATTGGGTGGAGCTTAAGAAAAACTGCACTATTACATAGGTATATGTCGATTTGGAAAAGTTAGGACAACAACGAAATGCTAGTGTCATGAAACTGAAGCGGAATGAACTCAAATTACTCGTACCTTACAAATGAAACATTTGTTTTCATCGTCCGGTTTATTATCCGAACTAATTCCCACCTTTGTGTCCAATTGCGTGAGTCCCGGCACGAGCAGCGCGGAGCCGCCGCCGCCGCCGCCACCCCCACTATGCCCGTTGTCCGCGTCGGTTGGCTGCTGTTTGATGCGCAGCTCCTCAAAAACGCTGTATTTGGTGGGGTTGTTGTTGTTGTTGTTGTTATTGTTGGTTAATTCCATGCCAGACTCGGTGCTGGTCACTTGCGGCTCGGAACGCGGCCGCTCGGGCTCCAGCGGCGAGTGAGTCTCGGATGTTCTGCCAAGCGAGAGGAAACCATTTTTCACTTTCGCCTCATGACTTTCCATATTTTTTCTAGAACTAGTTGTTTTTGTTGTGTTGAAATGCTTACCTGCTGCTCACCACTGTCTCGTCGTATTTTCGCTTTTTGCAAATATTTGTCATTTTCATGGAATCGTCATCGTCCACAATGACATCTTCGTCGCTGTCGTTGTTATTGTGGCATGTTTCCATCATTAAATCTTTGCCATTGCAATTGCTGCCCATTCCACCGCCACCGCCACCACTGCCAACATTATCGGCCCCGCCGCCGCACGAGTCGGCATTGTAGAAATGATGTGTTGTCGACGACAGCTCGCTGACGTTTTTCACTGCAATTGACGCAAGAAGTGGGCAATTAAAAAATGATCTCATTAAAATTTTCAGTTCAAACATTGAAGCACATTTGACAAATTCTGATATGCAACTATTTACTAAGAAAAAAATTGAAGCCCACTTTTAGGCCAACTCACCGCTGATATGTCCTTGCGTTGTCGTTGCACTGTGCGTATCCGCCCAGCCACCGCCGCCCGCGTTACCACTGTTGCCGCCACTCGTGCTCGTCGCATTCACATTCGTAGTTATGTCGTCCTCGCCGCTGCCCTCCTTGTTTATCACACACGCTGTCCTGTACAAAATGCCATCCAATTTGCCCGGCTGATTGTTGCTATTGTGCATATTGCTGCTAATGCTGCTGCCACCACCACCGCCACCGCCATGTCCATGACCCTGCCCGTGACTTTGTGCGTGGCCATGGCCCAGACCACTCCCGCTCACAGCGCCCATCTGCGCGTGCGACTGCAGTTCGGAGCCCGAGTCGGGCATATCGTCATTGCAGCTCTCTACATCGACCGTTTCGATTTCCTCCTGCATTTTCGAATCGTCCTGTGGAAGGTATAAACATGGATTTTTTAATGGGTCCAATAATGATGTAATGTAAGGAGTGACGAGTTGAATTCAGAGCGAAGTGCGAATACGTTTACTGATGGGTTCCTGTTTGAGAGCTGCCCACTTCTATCTATCTAACATATCTTTCTTTTATCTGCGGAACGAATAAATGTCTCATTTAGTTCAATCAGGAAGTTATCCCAATTACAGCTAATCGTATATGGAAATCCACAACATGCTATGAGAAATGTGAAATCTTTTGGCCATCATCTGGGAATAAAATTCGTATGTAGTTAGTAGAACCTCGACCTCGAACTTCCTTAAAACCGGTATGACTTAGTGCACAGCGAGAAGTGGTCATCAATATAGCTTCGTCTGTTCACAAAAGGAAGTATCTTGAACTCTACCGTCTAAGTCTAAGTCTACAAAGTGGTTCGACCAAAGATAATACACTTACATACTCAAAATCACATATTGTATTATCGTTGGTTCGACCAAAGACAATTAAACCATTTATTTGTCTATGTTATTTGTCTTTGGTTCGACCCTATCTGCTAAGCTAAGCAGTAGAAAGCTAAATACGTCAGTAAGAATTCTTAGCAAGTGCTTCTACTCCCATCTGTACAAGGCTCAGTAATGTAGCAAACGTTTTTTTGAACGATCTGAATGATCTCTCTTTTGTTGAATCTGCTGTTCCAGAATAAAATAATATAAAACTTATCAGTTTCAAAGGATTTCATTTTGGGGGATTCTGTATACAACTTTTGAACCCAACAACATTTGAAACCGTGTTTGCCGCCTGAAATGTTTGAAACAAAGAGCAATTTGGGCGGTCTGAGCCCCAAAACCCTCAATGCATGCATCACTGTAACATATTATCCATGAACAAATCACTTATGTAACTCAATCAATCAACTTAGATGACCTCAGATTAGCGAATATAAGAGAATTACTAAGATTTATTCACGAAGAATTTGCAATGCCTTGCAGTATGGATAAATCACTCTTCCATTTGTGTTATTGTAATGGATTCATTTGTGGCCAAGTGTGTCTTTCGAGAAGATCCCATATCCAGACAATCTTTGCAACCTAACCTTAACCATCTCAAGCAATAAAGCGCCAAGGCTTGGTAGGTAGGAGTGACTGACCAAAGGCGGAGCCCACTTAGGCCATGAAGGCTCACTGTGATACCACAAACAATCGAGCATGAGACTGCTCACTCATTGAACCTCTTTGAGCTTCTAACGAAACCCAGCTCTCTTACATTGTCGAAGAAGAAGTTGCCCAGGTAATTCACGCTTCGTTTGGATAAAGCAGGAAAGGTCTTAGAATGTGAAATGGAATTTCTTTCTCGTCCATACAACTACGAGAGAAGTCGTTTGAACAGAGTTCCAACCTTTTAACGTGGGAACTAATTAAACAGTAACCCAACCAATGGTTCTGATCAGGTCCCTATTTATTGAGAAAAGCTCTCTAAAACGCCGAAAGTTTGTCAAGACTAACCTTCCCAGAATTACAGGCTAACAATCAGTCTTTGAACTACTAATGAAAACAAAATCCAATCAGTCTGCTCACCTCCGGTGGTATTTTCCCTGTCTCGATGGCGTACTTTCGCTTGCAGATGGGACACGAATTACAGAACAGATTCTCCATGAAGTACAGTTCATTGCCGTATTTGCGCTTCCGCACTTTGATACGCAGCCGATTCTGACGATTGTTTCGTATTCGCTGAAAAGTCTACAAAGAAATCCAAATATTAAAATATATAAAATTTACAAACACTTGTTTTAAGTTTTAAGCAAAAAGAAAAGCAATAAAAAATCGGTTCGTTACCTCCCAGCGATTGTGGCTGGTGCGTATGGCGTTCTCCTGCGACGGACAGGGCGGCGCAAACATGTAGGTCGCCTGCAAATTGGTGCGTTCCATGCCCGAGCTCAGCTTGTAGAGGCGATCCAGTTCGGTGAGGAAGTGCGAATTCCACTCCTCGGCGGACAGCTTCAAGCCGCAGACGGGACAAATGTCGGGTACGTGCGCGGGCGGTCCGCTCAGGCCGCCACTGCTGCTGCCGCTACTGCTGCCGCCGCTGCCCACGCCGACGCTCACCCCACCGACATTGGTTGTGGTCAGGCCGCCAATGCTGCTCGTCATGCCGCGCATACTGGGACAGCTGACCGGCAGGCCGAGGCCACTCGCCATGCTTGCGGCCAGCAGGCTGCCGTTCGGATGGTGATGATGATGGTGGGCGTGGTGATGGTGATGGCTGAGGTGTGTCACTGTCGCCGGCGAACACGTTGTTGACGCGACCGATGCGGCCACGGCCGCGGCGGCAGCGGCCATCGATGTTGTTGTTGCGGCTGATGTTGACGCTTTGCTGCTGCTGCTGTTGCTGTTGTTGTGCACGTCTGTGGCGAGAGAAAAGTGAATGGCTGTTGAAAAGTGTTGGCCACATTTTTTGTATTGTTTTTGGTGTTTTTTGACTCAACGGAAATTGGGTTTTTATTTGTGCGCCGTTGTTGTGGTTGTGGCGGTGGTGTTGGTGTTGAAAGGGGAGTGCGAGCAATTGGCAAGTGGTGAGAAGTTGGAGGTGGAGTCGGTCAGTTGGTCGGTTGGTTGGTTGACGGGGTTTTGTGCAAAAAACATGTGTACGATGGCATTTAATTAAATTTGCGTTAAATTGAATTAATTGGCCATTCGGCATTGAGTGAGTGCAGTTAAGTGGAAATCAATTGAGGTGTGAAAATATTTATGGAAATCAAAGCCTGAAAATATGAATGATTGCTTTTTATTTTTTTTAAATAAACAGAAAGTGTATTTTGGCATTTTCGGTAATGTTACGACAGTTAAAAAAATTTAAATATTTGTTTGTAAATGCAGCAATTGAAATAAGTGAATTGTGACTTATTGTGAACAGCCTTGTTGAGGCTCTTTGACCTCACTCCTCAAAACTCCAATGATATTTTTATATTTTCTGAGGGAACAAATAAAGGAAATTTTTCTGAAAACCGAATAACATTTAAAAATCTGTAAATAAATAAATTTTTTTACCAAGGTCAGTGTTGACTTGATATAATCCAGATAATACTTAAACCATAATTTAAGGGGAACACCACTTCTATTTCATTATGAACCGAACTAAGTGATTCAATGTGCATCTTTGACAAACCAATAAGAATTAAAAAGACTAAGAACTCAGGAGCCTTCTATGAGATAAGAAAGTTAGTAACTTATAGGTCGACTTTACAACCTATTTAGGTGAACTTCCTTATTAACCAACTCACAACTTTAGTAGATGTCATTATTTTGAGACTGATTGTCAGAGTCACTTGGCGAAATCCATTAAGGGGGATACTGAAACTCTGAATGATTGAATGAAACCATTGAGGGGAGTGACTCGCGTCTCCGGCGTAAATGACAATTGGTCCTATTGCGGCTGAGCAATGATCAGGTCTCCCCCAGACATCCTGCGTATTCTTCTCCAAAAGAATTTTACCAGACAGGAGGATTTCAGACAGTTTGGTGTATTTTTTGGCAACTTTGTAAACTTCATGGTCACCATTGTTTCATCTATGAATGGAAACCCAGCAAAAGCTGGATTTTATATTAATTCGCTCTGACAGGTTATTTAAAGCGAAGTGACACTCAAGTATCAATTTCGAGTATTTTTGGACCCCGGCAAGTGACGATATTTCCACTAAATGGTCTTAAGGGACTTACTGTTCTAAAGTGACACTTAACAACTAACATCGAAAATTTGTCTTAACCCTTCGCTGCATGATTTAATTTCCGTGAAGAAAAACAATTTTTGTCATATAATTCTTGTTGGTTGTTAAGTTCTGAGGGTAAAAATGAAATTTTGTTGAATTCCTGTATCTAGGAAGGAAGTTTTACGGACATTTTCCGTATCCTGGTGAGAACGCTACGCTCGAAATGAAAGTCGGTTTTATCTATATTTTAGTGTCGGCTACTACGGGGAGTCAAACGGAAGTCAGTCGTCACTTTATACTCGTAATTCAACGCACTAAACAGCTGAGCGACGGTGACGGCCATGTCACCATTGGCATCAATAACCAACATTATTTCACAAAATCGAAACATTTTTTGTTTTTTCGATTCTTTTGCACACACTTTCAACGTTATTCGCAAAATTCCGTTTGTAATCAAATGTTTTAACATAAAAGACACAAATGAAGAATGAATAACTGTAAAACGGTGAATAGAATAGTTTCCAAATCTATGAAAAGTTAACATTGCATAGATGCAATGCCATGCAGCGAAGGATTAAAAGATTTACTGTCCTAAAGCGACACGCGACAAAGATTTTTAAGTGGTGGATCTGGCATTTGATTTGACTATCCTAAAGCAAGACTCAACAACCAATATCGACGATTTATGGATCCCAGCAAGTGATGATATTTCCGTTCATCTGTCATCATCTGTCAAAAAAGACTTAGTTTTCTAAAGCTTCACACATCAACTGTCTGGAAATTTCTATACCTCGTCAAGTGATGCTATCTTCGTTCAAAAGTCTTAAAGGAATTACTGATCTAAAGCGACATTCAACAACCAACATCTATGAGCTGAGCTGTACATTTGAAAAGTGTTTCAGCTGTCCGAAAGCGATTCTGAACAACTAAGTTCGACGATTTATAGACCTCGGCAAGTGGTGCTATTTTCCCCTCAAAGGTCTTAAAGGGCTGACTGACCTAACGACCAAACAAACCGACATTCAACAACCTCATTCTATGAATTCTACATTCGGGAAGTGATTCGGTTATTCTAAAGCGATTCTTAACAACTAATTTTTAGTATATGTAGACTCCGGCAAGTGATGCTATTTTCACTTAAAGGCCTTGAAAGACTGATTGACCTAACAACCAAACTAACCGACATTCAATAATCAAATTCTATGAGTTCTACATTTAGGAAGTGATTCGGCTGTCCTAAAGCGATATCTAACAACTAATTTCGACGATTTGTAGACTCCGGCAAGTAATGATACTTCAGCTCAACTGAGCTATAAGACTTAATGTTCCAAAGCATTACTCAACAACTATCTTCGACCATTTGCAGACACTGTTAATTGATTCTATGACGGTTTAGCTGTTCAACTACTAAACAAAACTTTGAAAATATATGCTAAATGGAATGAATACTCAACAACAAACTACCATGAGTTGTAAATCGGGCAAATGATTTAACTGTTGAATTTCTGACTTTGACGATTTGTAGACCCAACAAGTAATTTTAATGAGGTATAGGCCTCGACCTTAGACCCGAGATCCCATTTGGTCCATTGTGAATCCCACCATTCTGAAAAATACCGGTGTCCTTCCCTATCCGTTGGGATCCCTTAAGATCCAGACGGGATCTTTTGAGAAACCTTTGGTCTTGGTGAGAAAATTGTGTATATCGGTAATCCGTGCATCAGCTATTTCCGTAAGCCCATTGAAGAACCTGGTTCCAATGTCCGGAGCCAAGTAATTTCGACGAGGTATAAATCTTGGCTAGGGATATTACTAGCTTGACTGTGCTAATAAATAGACTGCTTGCTCTGAAATTCCACCTGGACGTTTATACATTGAATCTTGGCTCTTTGTAAGCCTAACTTATTGAAGAAAGGAGAACATTCATCGGAAAGGAAAACAATAGCGATTGTTTAATTCTAAACAGTCTTTAAAGATCTTTTTAGAATTAGAAACTGATTTTTGGACGCTTGATTAGTAATCTTAGCTTACGATCTCTAATGGGGACTTATGTTTAAAATATTGGAGACTTCATTAGGTTGCTGGAATGGTCAATAGAACATAAGTTGTCCTTGATGATAAAGTTATCCTCAATGATTTATAGGATGTGAGATACAAAAGAAAATATCGGTCTGAGGAGCATTTAGAGTTGCCTGACTCTACTGGGAGATTATTTGTAGAATGCTCTCAAATGTCTCATTCACAATGCGCTTTTTTCTCTCAATCTTCAAAAGCTTTGTAAAGAATGTATATAGTGAGATTTTGTATATCTAGAATAAGTCTTAAAGGCTTTGCACTAAAGGCTTTTAAACTAAAACCTTTGCTAAATTAAATTAATCCACTGAATGTTATTTACGTAGCAGAACTTCAGGTGTAGGTTTTCAACTGTTATTCAATCAACCCACATTAAATATGCCCTTCCCGCGTCACTATTACTCCACACCTTTCCCCCAGGCTCGCAATGCAATCAGGCTTTGTAGTGCAATCATGCATAAGAAATAGAAATAAATACGAATTCTATAAAATATTCATAAATACTATTTGAACATTTACGGTTTCATGTTTTTGTTTGTTGGTTAACCAACCATATTATGAGCAACAAAATGTTGCAGGCTGCATAGACAACAGCGACATAATACATAATGCAAACAAAACTACCAACTGGCACCAACCAACTACTTTAGGCGATTTTTACTCTGCGTATTGTTTGTATGTAAATACTGGCCGCATGGTTGCATTTGGCTGTTGACAATATTGCTATTTGTTGTTGTTTTTGTTGTGGGCAGGTCGACAATTCCATTATTACAATATTCTATTCAAATTTGTTTTTTTTTGGTTTGTGTGTTTTGGTCACGTCTAGTCGAGTGTTGGAAACAGTTAAAAATTTTGCGGTTTCGTTGGTCAACAACAAACCAAAAGTGTGTTTTTTCTACGCTTATTTGCGTTTGACAGTTGACATTTGTGTGTTTATGTTTTTTTGCAGTGAATGAGGCAATTTGAAATGGTAACATGGGAGGTTTGTCGTTGTGTGTTGAATTTAATATTGTTTTTATAGAATTCATTCAAAAAATATATAGAAGTGCCATTAGGTGTAAAAGTGAGTTGTTTATTGAGGTACACCACTTTATTTCTATTTTTAACCCTTTGATCCACTATGCAACTCTTACGCGGAGTTTAAAGTGAGTTTATCATTCGATCTAAGAATTTTTTGATCCCATTAGAAACAAATAATTCGAATGGTTTTTTTCTTGAGTTAACAAAAATACTGTGTAATGTCTTACTGTGTATATTCAGTTCTGTTGTCTATGGAAGTTAAATTTATTTGCTCGAATTTGAATTTGAAAATAAAGTTATTCTGAACGCACGCATATTCTTCCACTGTACAATTAAGTCACTTTTCAATATATTTTTAAAACATTTTTATTCCGATGCGTCTTTAGATTTATATTAATTATGTTTTTATTATTTTTTTTTGTATTATTTTATTTTATTTTATTTTCATTTATTTAATTTATTTTATTTGATTTTTTTTATTTTATTTTACTCTATTTTATTTTATTTTATTTTATTTTTTTTATGTTATTTTAGGTTTTTTTATTTTATTTTATTTTATGTTATTTTATGTTTTTTTATTTTATTTTATTTTCTTTTATTTTATTTTATTTTTTTTTATTTTATTTTATTTTATTTTATTTTATTTTATTTTGTTTAATTTAATTTTGTTTTATTTTGTTTCATTTTATTTTATTTTATTTCATTTAATTTAATTTAATTTAATTTAATTTAATTTAATTTTATTTTATTTAATTACATTTTATTTTATTTTATTTTGTTTTATTTTATTTTATTTTATTTTATTTTATTTTATTTTATTTTATTTTATTTTATTTTGTTTAATTTAATTTTGTTTTATTTTGTTTCATTTTATTTTATTTCATTTAATTTAATTTTATTTAATTTTATTTTATTTTATTTTATTTTATTTTATTTTATTTTATTTTATTTTATTTTATTTTATTTTATTTTATTTTATTTTATTTTATTTTATTTTATTTTATTTTATTTTATTTAATTACATTTTATTTTATTTTATTTTGTTTTATTTTATTTTATTTTATTTTATTTTATTTTATTTTATTTTATTTTATTTTATTTTATTTTATTTTATTTTATTTTATTTTATTTTATTTTATTTTATTTTATTTTATTTTATTTTATTTTATTTTATTTTGTTTTATTTTAATTTATTTTATTTTATTTTATTTTACTGTAATTTATTGTAATTTATTTTATTTTATTTTGTTTAATTTTATTTTGTTTTATTTTGTTTCATTTTATTTTATTTAATTTTATTTTATTTTATTTGATTTGATTTGATTTTATTTTATTTGGTTTCATTTTATTTTATTTTTTTATTTTGTTTCATTTTATTTTGTTTTATTTTATTTTATTTTATTTTATTTTATTTTATTTTATTTTATTTTATTTTAATTTTTTTTATTTTATTTTATTTTATTTTATTTTATTTTATTTTATTTTACTGTAATTTATTATAATTTATTTTATTTTATTTTATAATATATTTTATTATAATTATATTATATTTTATTATAATTTTCACTAAAGTCCTGCAAATTCCAGCCACACGCATTATCGACTTGAACGCTTCAGTTTCACGCAAGTCGTAAGCATAAGTTGAATTTTTACATTTGGCTAACTTAACACTTGAGAATTCCTCTTCTTTTCTTTCACATTTCTCGTTTCTTGCTTTTGGGCCGCTAATATAAAACCTATAAAAATTTTCAATATAAAAACTCATCAATCACACCCACTCCCACTCACACACACACATATACACACTTAACAACGCCAACAGTGGAAATGTTAAATGTGCCCAGGCAGAGGGCAGAAAATTGCCCCCACAAACCCCTGTCTATGCATTCGTACGGCTCTCGCCTCCCCACATACAGAAAGCAATAAAAATTAATCGGCTGCTCATTGACGAGGCAAATATGCGGCCAATTTCGGGTTACAAATTATAACCGGCGCATACGTTCGGCGCAACAAAAGTGTGCCGTTGGTATTTCGAAAATGTTTTCATTGCATTTTTCGAAAACCTATAAAACTTGCTGGTGCTTGCTCCCAACTTCTGAAAACACCAAAATTCCACCACTAAAATTGGTGAATCTTTTTCGAGTATGAGACTTGCTGCCGCTCCCCTGCCCCGCCTGGCCGAGCGCTAAACTCTGGTTGGATATTTTTAAATACCGAAATGCATCGCAATGAATTGTCGGCACCATAAATCTTTGCATTGAACATTTGATTCTCATTCAATGAGTGTTTGAGATTTGTTGTTGTTGCTGTGCTGCTCGACGGTGTGATTTGTGGGCTCGCTCTAATTGCCGATTGTAGACATTTTTAACACGTATTTAGCGCGTTGGCGTTGCTGTAATTAATGGCATTTATCTCGCTTGCGCGCACATCGTGTGTCGTCCTGCGCGCAGGATAATGATTTGTGATTGTAGTGGCGTTTAGCAGCCGATTAGGATTTCAACGTTGGGGATTTGAATTGTTTGCGATACGCGTGTA
The DNA here is from genome assembly GCA_963668005.1 of Melieria crassipennis. Classification (NCBI taxonomy): domain Eukaryota; kingdom Metazoa; phylum Arthropoda; class Insecta; order Diptera; family Ulidiidae; genus Melieria; species Melieria crassipennis. Next base: position 77,502,805 of record OY764962.1, on the reverse strand, counting down.
AAACTGAGCGACTGTAATTCATGGGATCACATTGAAGCCGAAATTTCTTCGGAGGACAGACAAGGGGTTTTAAGGGGTTTCGAGAAGGTTGTACAAATCTTTTTATAAAATTGGAAATAAGCAAAGTCTCATTGTTTTTATGAAGATTATAAGAAGCACTAAATTTGCTTATAAAATAGACTCAGACATTTTTCTCAATACTTAATAATATTAAAAAAAAAGTGTTGCTACACATTTTAAAAACGTTTGGAATACTTTGGAGTGTGTCTCTTACAAAGGCAGTCACCATAACCTAACCTAATCTAACCTAATAATATTGATAAAATTAAACAGGGTGCTCACAAGTTCCAATTCCAATCAATTTCTGCACAGATCATTTATGTCAGCTATAGAAATTTATTACATATTGAATTCTTCAAACTTTTTTGTATGAGGTATAAGATACAGAAAAAGAAATCCTTTATTTTTTTTTAATATATGGCTTTAGTAATCAGTGTTGCCAGATACCTGAAATGACTTTCACCTAAATCTTAATAAAAGCCCGACATTTTCTTCTAAAAATTTAAAATATCTCCAAACAATTTTTAAAATAATGTTTGTCTTTATAAACTAAGGATGTAAACTTGTAATACAAAATATATATATTTACAAACAAAACATATACAAATTTAGATCGGTATGAAATTCGCTTTTGCAAACTTTCTTCATTCATTGCATAAATTATACACTTTGAAGCAAACAATTTAATTAAATTCAATTAGACAATTTAGCTTTCAATATTCAACACTTCAGTGCCACTAATGATGTCAAATATATCACAATGCAAATCTCCTAAACTTTCTCCTAAATAATTCGTCTTCCTAAAAATTCTCTAAAAAGGCTAAGAATCCCTAAGAAATCTCTAAGAAATCTAGGATGAAGTCTCCTGATCTGGCAACATTGTTAGAAATCTGTATCTCGCGTTGTATAAGTGTAGAAACATAAGATTTCGTATTTAAAAAAAACTTTTCAGAAAGTTTTATGCTTGCTTAACTCAGTTTGGTTTGAGTGCAGATCAAAAATGGCGACCAGCAAAGTGAAAATATGCTATATTTTACAGATTTTCTTCAATTAAGGCAAAAACAACAACCCAAGTGGCCAGGCGCGGATTCAGAAAAATATTTCGGGGGGGTTTTAAAAAGTAATTCTTTAATATTTATAAAATGCCATTTAATTTGTATGTAGTTTTATAGCCGATCCAAATATTTCGGGGGGGCCGGGTTCAACCCCCAAACCCCCCCTCTGGATCCGCCACTGCAAGTGACCGAAAATAGGAATAAAGTTAATGGTACCAATTCTCTAACAGCAAATAATGAATTCTCGATTGCGTTTCGGTAATTTTTAAATCAAAGATGAACCACGATCCAGAAAGTCAATTGTCAGAAATTTTATAGAAATCGTCGAGTCCGACGTGTCGTTTATTCACTGTGTCAATTATCCAGGAATTAAACATTGCACAAGAAACTGTTTGGAACCATTTGAATAAATCTGAATAAAAGAAGAAGCTCGATGTATGGATGCCACATGACTAAATGCAAAAATCTCATTGACCGCAAATACATTTCCGACTCGCTTAAACCGACCCATTTTTGAAGTGGTTGGTATTGACGGCGAAACGGTCGTGTTCGAATCGCCAAGCCAGGATTGACGGGCAACAAGGTTTTTTGATGGGTTTGGCAGGAAATCATCTACTCTGAGTTGCTCCCCTACATCCAAACTCTTTATTCGGATCTGTATTGTCAACAATTGCACCCATAGGGCCAGAGTTTCTATGGGAAGTTATGGAACAGACCGATGCATATTTGACCGGAATCGGATCATTCTATGTTAAATAAATCTTGTTTACTGAAAGTGTGACCAATGATTAAGGAATTAGAAAGATTTTAAAAAATTAATCAATACTTGAAAAGAAAAAGTAAAATTTTTTTAGTTTAAAATTTTTAAATACAATTTTTAAATAATAAAATACAACCAAAGTTCAGTGGCATTAGTTGTGGTAGAAGACCGGCACGCGTTCAATGTTAACTTTTTGTAAAACACTTTGTCTGAAAAATCCAATTAATATGAGAATTCCTGTTGCTCAACACTCGCAAACATACATACACACAAACATATGAGTAGACACATTCATACATCATGCAATTCGTGTAGTAAAAAGAGTGTAGGGTGCAAGTGTTGTCTTCCTGTAGCACGTTCTGCTAACATTCTCCCACTGTCTCTTCTCACAGCAATTGAAATGGAAATTATTAAATTTATGAAATTTCTTGCTATTGCTACATCCAGGGGATTGTTTGCCTTGTGAAAAACAATTAACTGTTGCATAGTCAGTGCAGTGCAACAAATAAGGGTTGAGAATTTGGTGATTTCAAAGGATTTTGAAAAGATTTTGTGTTATGAAATTGTTTGTGTTATAAGTATTCCTATATGTATGTATAAATGTATTTTTATTTCACATTTCTGTTGAATAAAAATTTGTTTACACTTTCCACGTTTTTACAATTCAAACTTGAAATGTTTCTTCGAAAAGGAATATTCATCATAAATACTTGCAACACATTTATTACATTAAAATATTAGCATCACTTCTTGTTTACAACGACCACAAACACTTTTCACACATTCTGGCCACAGCAGCCGCCAACTGAAAAGCCAACAATAATCAGCAGAATCGTGCAGATTTATTACGAAAATTCCCCCTGCGGCAAAAGCAGAAAAAACTATAACACTTGCAAGGCCGAGTAGCAGCAACGCATTAAAAATCAATTTACGCAAATAAACAAGAAGCAGGCAAGAAATTTGACAGCAAGCTGCAGCCATATGGCAACACTGTAAACAATGCGACGACCACAAAGATGCAATCGAGCAGCCGAGCAACGCAAGCAGCGAGCAAGCAAATAAATTAAAGAAAATTAACGCCAGCAAAAGAAAAAAAGAGTTGGGGAAAGCGTGTGTGGCGGCGGGGCGGAGCAAAGGTTGCAATAAACAATAACAAATTATGATTGTGGCCAAAGTGTAGCCAAGTGGCTGTGTACACAAAGGCGTCAAAAGTCGAAAAGCCATTCATGAAAGAAGGAGGAGGAGGGGAAGGAAATGTTTGTGTAACCCTTTCATGGCGTGCGGCGCAAAAGACAGCATAAATATTATTTAGACTCGTATTTTTGTTAAGTGGTACAAAGCGATTTCTCATTAGCCATGAATGTGACGTATGCGATGCGCTTTTAATAAACTTTTTTAAAAAATAAAATTTTTTTTTAATTCACAGTAAGAAAAGTGTGTCCGTATAACATCAAAAAGCCCAACTTAAACCAGCTACACGTGCGAATTTAACCATAAATTGCCAACTGCTGCCGAGTGACGCGCGCGCTTTTGACATATTTTTGGCCTGTCACAAATGACAGCACTTGTGGCCACTTGAAAGTTGTTTCATATTTGCAGAATTTCAAGAAAACATAAGCACAACCGGCTCGCTGATTCAACGACAACCCTTTTGCGTGCATCGGTCCGCGGCCACAAAATTAGCCCTTTTCAACGCGTGCGCCCACTGGAGCACCGGCACAAGTGGCGCGGCCGCTGTGCGCTGTGTCTCACACGCACAGTTGGGTGTCTAACAGGTTGAAGCGCCGTTTTTTGCGCCACTCAAGTCGTTGCTTTGATAACCGAAGCGCACTAAAGTGTGACTCTTAAGTTTTGTGTGCACTCCAAATGTCGCAGAATGGCATGCAAAATGTTCAAAATTTGATATGATAACAAATTTTATGAAGATGTAACTGTCAAATGTTAACTGTAACTGACAATGTTGCAATGGTTTTATAACAAAAAACTTATTTATTTGTATTTTGTAGCAATTAGTTGAATTTGTGCACCAACTACGTGACTGTTTTGCCTAAATTGCAACAGACATTTCAATGCACGTTTAGAACATTTCAAACCTTTATAAAATATTACACAAACTCGTATTTATGTAAATATGCACACTGTGTTGTAATTTTATTTCGACAGCAATTTGTGACAACTGTTGCCAGTTGAAAAAATTATTGAACGCGCCCCCAAAAAAGCTGCACTTGCTGCCAAACCTAATTAAAAGCGCATTATTTATTTTAAATAAATAGATGCGTGTTTGTTTGTTGTTGTTGCACTGTTCCGTACTTAAGCCAAAAGTTAAACTCTCGTAAACTGGTTGGCGGCGTGCGGCACCCACTACTGGCTTACAACTTACATGTGTATGTATGTACTGACAACAGGCAAACAAACCTGGCGGCAGTTTGTTGTTTGACATTTGGACTGCCGTCGGCTGCGCGCCCTAATGCGATTTAATGTAATGCGACAGTTGCACAGGTGTTGGCAATGCGGAAGTTGTGCCGCAATTGGCTGGAATCGGGTAATTAGTGCGGTTTAATTGGCAGTGGGAATGCTATATATATATATGTCATATATATAGTTATAGAGTGTTGTTTTCAATTAGTTAGAGTTGTTGTATTGTAATTTGCATATTTGAGCATTTTTGAACATAGACGACACTCGTATTACCGGGAATCTTTTTTCCAAAAGGTGAAAATTTTCATAGATACCAATGAGCCTCGTGTCCATTGGCATCTCAGATTCCAATCGACTAAATCTATTTCCTTATATGCCTTCGCGCGATTGACCAAAGCAGACAAGCTAACGGGTCATCCTGTGGTTCCGCCAATTGCTTAGCCAATCTAATTTGCCTTACATTTTTTTATTTATCTTATTTTTTATATATGAAATCATGTTTGTTCCCCGCTAAGATTTGTTCTGCACATCTAACTTTCGTATTTATTTATTTAAATATTCTTAATAAACTTCTTTTTTTTTTAATATGAAATAATGTTTGCTCAAGTCATCAAATTTTTTTAAACAATCTTTAAAATTTCTACATTTTCTTTAGCTTAAAAACATTTTTTATAATATATGTGAAATCATGTTTTTTCCCCGCTAAAAATTGCTCAGCCAATCTTACTTTCCTATTTATCTATTTATTTAAATTTCCTTATTCATCTAATTTTTTTTTAATATGAAATAATATTTGCTCAAGTCATCAAATTTTTGTAAACAATAAGTATTTGAAATTTCTACATTTTCTTTAGCTTAAAAACATTTAAAAAAAGCGCAATGCAAAAAAATAATAAAAAACTTCAACGAATAATAAAAGACATTTTGACTGCCTTGGGCATTCTAGTGTTAATTATCTTAGTATCCACCAATTCTTTAGACATTGTGCTTCACCTGGTTCCATTTGTCGTTCTGGGAAGGCAATTGGTTTCAATGGAAAGCCGGACAACAATTTTCAACTTAATAACATGAGACCCAAGCTCTCCTTTGATTATCATATTTTTCATGAGAGAAAGAGTTTTCGAAATAGAGCCGAATGGGATTTGGGTTCTCTCCCTTCAGCTGGTGATGCCCATCTATATATGGACGGATACAAGTTGCTTGGCAAGGTGGGTTGTGGTATCTATTCAAAGAAATTAATCTAAATAAGAAGCTCCAACTGCTATATAACTGTGGCGTCTTTCAGGCTCAGGTCCAGCAATCTATGCAAATTTTAATTGGCTTCGGCTAAGCGGAATATCTGCTCGATACTGTAGCTATCGGACAGTCAATCTGCTCTTAGGGCTATGGATACAGCTGTAATAACCTTAAACACTGTTCTGAGCTGCAGAAGATCTCTTATCGAGACTTTCCGGCAGCTTCTTATTTACCTATGCTGGGTTTTGGAGCATTCCAGGGAGCAGACGAACTCGCTCGTTAGGGTAAGACTGAGAACTTAAGTCAAGACATGGCAACGCTTGGCATCAGTTCTTCAACTTCACACTCAACAAACTCAACAAACTCCATACAAGAAACCAGTGGCTTACGGATGGGTTTTGAGGCTTCAAACCATCCAAACCATCTGTATCTTGCAAAGATTTGAATTTGTGTACATATTCAATACCATTTCCATGTATAGCAAATGAGCATGACTCATTTTCCATGAATTCACGCACTTTTTCGATGCTACTTTGAGTAACGACGGTATTGGAAGGATTGGATGTTCGTCGTCCTTTATGTCTTCAGGACCGTTCGGGAACCGCTTAAGCCACTCATGCATTCTGGCACGAAATAAACAATCATCACTATATACTTGTTTCATCAAATTGAATGTTTCGCTAAAAGTTTTACGAAGTTCAAAACAAAACTTAGTACGGGCTCTTTGTTCGAAGCTCATTTTCCGATCGATGCTCTAAAAAATTACTGCCACCTTTGGTCTGCAAACTTGGCTTGTACTGAACCAAATGTCATGCAATTTTGACATCATGTCAGTGAAGGATAGGCCTTTCAAAAGTATGTACCCAGCAACAGATTGCACCAGCAGAATACTTTTGACAGTCTTTTGTCGCTCTTTCTGTGGGACAGACCTTGTTTAGGGCATACAAGTTTTGTACGAATTTTCCCTTCAAAATGAAATCTTCTAACCAAAGATAGATTGAAGACAACATAGGATTTTCGGAGTGGCAGTATTAAATTTGGGTCGTTCCATAACACTTTTTACGAGGAGAATACCCTCTACTTAAGTATAATCGAAAGAAATACCTGAGGGAAAACAGGTGCAGTTTATTTTTCCAGAGGTTTAGCAAATATATTAAAATTCCTCTCGGATGCTGAATTCACTGACGTCCATGAAGTCCGGGTCCTTTTTATGGCCACTTCTGTCTTCTTTTAACTTCTATCTACCTATGTATGTCCATTCTCAAAGATCTTTACTACATTTTCACTCAATTTCTGACATCTATCCTGTAAAGGTGATAGTATTAACCCACTCGAGACCGATTGCACACCGTGTGTGCAATAACAGTAATGTGCAATTATCAGTTATTCTGAGTAAACTAGTCGTCGAAATAAGATTTTTCTGGAACTAATGAAATCTGTAAAGTACAGGAAAACAAAATTTGGCATTGGTTCCACTAGTTTAATTAGTGTACAAAAAAATCTAAAAATTATCTGAAATTAATGAAAATGAACAATTAAAAGAAAAAATTTCGCTCCTGGGGACCGTGTTCGAAAAAAATCGTCGTCTCGAATGGGTTAAAATATTTGTCAACGTTTATAGCAGCCCATGTTTGCCAATTAAGTTGTTTCTATCTCTTTTTTTGCAACAAAACACCTTTGCAAATAAATTCAATAAATCTTAGTGAAAATTAGTGTAAGCGTCTGTATTTACATATCACCGTTTTTTCACTGCAGTTTTTATTCGAAGAAATTTAAATTGAAATGTGCCAGTAAACAGATAAACTGTAAAAAAAATTAATAAAAAAGAAATTTTGCACTACACACACTTCCGTGTTTAACTGAGCAAAAACTAAAAAAAAAAATTGCAAAAAAGTATCATTGGGCACACTTTGACAGACCTTCATGACAGTGCCGCATATCATGACATGACGAGCGTCAGTCAGCGCGTTCGTTCAAGTGTTAAAATTGCCAAAGCGTTCCAGCGCAGCCAAAAATGAAGCAAAAGCAATGCGCGTTTTAAATGAAAAAAAACAAATCAAAGTCGGTTGCAACAAATAACGAAGAGAAGTTGATTTTTATCGCTTCTTGTGAGTTCTTTTTTTCCATTTTACAAGCAACTTATCTCTGCCATTTTTTTGCAGCATGCAAATTTAAATTTTTCTGCAACCAGTCAACCGTCCAACAACAACAACACAAGAAAAAACAACAACAATGAAATGTTGGAATGGGCATGTGCCGAAAAGTAATACAAACTTACGCCTCAAATCCCTCGGATCGGAATTGTTGCTGCGCGGACTTTCACCCTTTTCACCGTCGTAATCGTTTGATCCTTCCATCGATTCGTGTGAGGTGCATGTGGGACTGGCCGAGTCTGTGCGAAACGATTCGTTGCCGTTGAAGAGATTCTGCGCGTTGAGAAATGAAGAAAATGCATAAAATGATAACAAAAATAAGTAAAATATTGCATGACAGAAAAAAGTTGTTGAGAGGAAAAAAGTTGCTAAAATATTTCAAGCATTTAAATGGGAAGGCTGATATTTTGGTGACGACAGCTGCAGCGCAAAAAACAGACATAAGGGGTGGCAAGTGGGAAATGTGGTGGAAGAAATGACAGCGTGCTGAAGTACGGTATTTGTTGTTTTTGTTTGCTTTTAATTGGATTTTGGAAATCTCTAAGTAGCGTCAATTTTGGTTCGTAAGAAATTCAGCATCTACTCAGATTTGTTTGCAGATCGGATAGATTCGAGGATGTTGTCCTTGGAATAGGAACAGAAATAAAGTTAATATGCTTTGGCAGGATACCTGTAAGAGAGCATGAGCTGTTGGAACTGGAGTTGCCGAATATTCTTTACTTAAAGAGATCCAGAGTCTGTGGGAAGTTTGATGTCAATAGATGCCTATTGAAGACCGCAGAATCACCCAACGATGAGGCTGGCCAGATCTCGTCCAAGTAGCTGCCAGCCCGGGCATTGGCTAGTCGAGGGGGGGGGGGGGGGTGTCAACAGGTAAAACGGATACCAATGACTACGTGCCTGTGTCCACGGATACGCTGAACAATAATAACACCGTGGCTTCCATGTATTTTTTTTCCGAAGGTTTCTTTAAGTGCTTCAAAAATATTGAAGGATACATATTTGAAAGGACCGTAATGACATATTTTGGTTCTGAAAGTTCAAAACAAATAATTTAGTCAGATGGCCACGATTTTCTTCTTTCATTTCATAACCATATCTTCATCATTGTGTAACTGTAAATATTTGAATAAAATCGTTGAAAAAGGTATGTATGACCTTATTAATTTAAAGTCTTTTTAAAAGGACATAGAATCATTTAAATAAAAAACTGAGTATGCTATATTACTATGAATAACCTCTAGTTTCACGCCTATATAATCTTTGGGTCTCGAAAAAAGTGTTTTTTTGGTTATGTTGGTTTCCACAAAAGAAAAGCTACGGGTAACTGTTGCCAATTTATTTAATCTCTCACTTTCCTCCGACTACTTACTACACAGATATCTCAACGTTTCCTATATGATAAAGCCAAAGATATATTTTCGAATTTTGTCTCATAAGATTTAACTAGAATTGCATTTCTTCAAGTAATTCGAATTAGCTTCTTTCCAGCTATTTACATATCTAACTTCGAATTGTTTTTGCTCACCTGATCCAATGATATGCCAATGTATTTGGGCGGTGAGAATGCGGATGGCAGCTGAAAATTCGATAGCACCGACGGTTTGCCCAGATTGCGTTCGCTGGCAAAGTAATTGGCCGGGCCGCCATTGGCCGCCAGCATGCCGTGATTGAGTGTTTGCAGCAGATGCGGATGGAAGCTGTGCAGCAGGTGGGTGCCATAGCTGCCGACTAGTGACATGTTGTGTAGATCTTTGGCGTCTGGTAACTGCAATCAAATTAAAGGCACAAAAGCAAAAAAATTAGTGCTTAAAGAAGAACAGATACAAAGAGGAAAACATTGGATTGTGGCCAACATGCAAAAAGGATAAATATTTCCTATACTTATGAGTGGTTATGAATGAAGATGGATCAAGATTATCGATTTACATCTGCCTGTATTTTTTTTATTTTGTAGTCATTCAACGTAATGCAGTTTGTTTTGGTTTTGTTGTTTTGCAAATATATTTTTTCTGTACGAAAAATATGAAAATATTGTGGCAACAAAACTCTCATCAATTGTAGTTTTTATTGGCATTTTTTGTTGCTGTTTTTTTTTCAAGTCTTTTCTAGTTTATTTGACACGGCAAAGACAGGTTAATCCAGGGTCGTATTTCGTATTTGCTTGCTTCAATAATAATATTCACCCTTTGGCCGTGTGCACAGTGCAGAGTGGGTCAGTGCTGTGGTCAAGAATTGTACAAGAAGCTTGAAGTGTGAGGAAGTTTTTATGTTTGTATTCAAATTGTGCAAAAAGCTGTCAATATTTTTGAGCTAAGGCAAAGATTCTTGGGTTTGTTTTTGTAATGCATATGTTTTTTATAATAAGAAAGCAGGGTGTTTGTAAAGAATTTTGCATGTCATATAATAAAAAGCGGATAAAAGCGGAAAACCCAGGAAATGAAAAAAATATTCTTAAATAACACTGATCAACAGCAAAATGGCTTTTCTGGGTTTGACATCAGTTCTAGGGTAATTAGGGAGCGCTGATTTCGAATCCGCAAACCGTTTTTAAAACTTAGTTTCCGTTTTCGCAAAAAATGGGCGTGTCACTTTTTCGGATTTTCCCTGACTTTTTTCACGTTTTCAATTGTAATTTCTATTCCAATAGACCGGTTGATATGATTTTCACTTTGTGTCATTTACAACACCTCACGGCTTCTTTTCCAATGTAATTTATTTGTATAAGTTTTAAAAATCCGCGGCAATTGGACCTCAAAGTCGGAAAATATGGAATTTCATGGCGTTTTATTTAATGTTGAAAATCATGCACATTTTTCGTAAATCAATTAACGAGTTAGGTGTTGAATAAAAGCGGAAACATCAAATAATACAACACAGCCAAATTATTTGGTGTGGTTTCCATTCTCATCGAAATAATAGCAAAAATGTACCTTAGTCATTTTAATGTTTTTTCATACTTATTCCTTAAAAAAATAAGAGCCTCAAAATATGCAAAGTTTTTAATTTTTTTTTGTTTCGAGCAATTCAAAATATTTTTGTTTTTTGCTTGTATTTCAGACTATAAATGGAACATACAAAAGAGCATATTTTGAGGCCCCTAATTTTTTAAGGAATAAGTATCAAAAAAGATGAAAATGACTATGGTACATTTTTGCTATTATTTCGATGCGAATGTGTATTCCGCCAAATAATTTGGCTGTGTTGTGTTGCTTGATGTGTCGGCTTTCATTATGCACCTAACTCGTTAATTGATTTACAAAAAATGTGTATGTTTTTGACCACCTAAGAAAACGCCATGAAATTCCATATTTTCCGACTTTGAGGTCCAATTGCCGCGGATTTTTAAAACTTATACAAATAAATTACATTGGAAAAGAACCCGTGAGGTGTTGTAAATGACACAAAGTGAAAATCATATCAACCGGTCTATTGGATTAGAAATTACAGTTGAAAACGTGAAAAAAGTCAGGGAAAATCCGAAAAAGTGACACGCCCATTTTTTGCGAAAACGGAAACTAAGTTTTAAAAACGGTTTGCGGATTCGAAATCAGCGCTCCCTAATTACCCTAGAACTGATGTCAAACCCAGAAAAGCCGACCAAAAGTCGAAATTTGTTGCCCTGTGTAATTTATAGAAAGTTATTTATCAAAACAAGATTTTATCAAAGCATTTAGAAACGAAATCAATAGAAAATTTATTATGTATTTATTTATATTTTTATATCTATCTATAGCGATGGTTCAAAGATGAAAAGTGAAACTTTCGTGCTTTTCAAGTGAAAACTTTTGCTATTAAAAAAGCAATTTAACTTTTTCAAGACAGTTTGGTTAAATTGCCAAATATCACTTCTCATCTGCAGAATAGGTAGTCATACCTTCTGTCAGATACTTTCTGTGCCTTCTAATTGGATATCTTTTCCATTGAGAAAAATATTGAGGCATCTAAAAGAAAGTTTAGTTCAAACAACAAATATCACTTCATATCTTCTGAGTGCATGGCCTGGAGAGGAGAATCTGCTGGTTAGACAGTCATACCTTCTCTCAGATACTTTCTGTGTCTTCTAATTGAAGATCTTTTCTATAGAAAAAGTATTTAGGCTTTTACTTTCAGAAAGAAATTTAACTTTTTCAAGACAGTTTGGTTAAATTGCCAAATATCACTTCTCATCTGCAGAATAGGTAGTCATACCTTCTGTCGGATACATTCTGTGTCTTCTAATTGGAGATATTTTCCATACAAAAAGTATTTAGGCTTCTACAAGAAGTTTTGGTTCAACCACCAAATATCACTTCACATTTTCGGATTGTATGGACTGGAGAGGGGAATCTGCAAGATAGGCAGTCGTACCTTTTGTCAGATACTTTCTGTGTCTTCTAATTGAAGATCTTTTCCATTAAGAAAAATATTAAGGCGACTAAAAGAAAGTTTAGTTCAAACACCAAATATCACTTCACATTTTCTGATTGCATGGTCTGGAGAGGGGAATCTGCTGGTCAAACAGTCATACCTTCTGTCAGATTTTTTCTGTCAGATACTTTCTGTTTCTTCTAATGGGAGATCTTTTCCATTGAAAAAATATTTGGTTCAAACACCAAATATGACTTCACATCTTCTGATTGCATGAACTTGAAAAGTATCCAGTGAAAAGCAAAGCAAGCTTCACTTCACTTTGACATATCGTCTGCAATTCGGTGATCTCTTCAGAGATTTACAAAAACTTCAATAAAACACTCGAAAAACACTTTCGAGGCAACAGAAGTGTTACGTAGGCTGCCTTTTATATTTTTTCAATAGGGATGGTCTAGTAAGTTTTCGAAAAATCTGAGATTGCCATTGAAAAGCTTGTCATTTTTTACCATAGAAGTGCTTAGAACATGTTGATGTTCAAGCGCTTTTTGGGTTGTTTACACTGACTTGAAAAATTAATCTCGGTCAAAAAATGGATTTAACTCGTGAACATTTTCGAGCAACAATTTTTTACGATTTCCGAAGTGAATTATCTCAACGACAGTGCTTCGATCGCCTTCATTCGGCATTTGATGATGAAGCACCAACCCTCCAAACAATTTATAACTGGTTTAACGAATTCAAGCGTGGTCGCCATTCGCTCCAAGACGAATTTCGTGAAGGTCGTCAAAAATCGGTCTTTTTACCAGAAACCATCGATGCTGTGTGTGAACTGATAATGAAAGATCGACATGTGACATACCGTGAGATAGAGGTATCCTTGGGCACTAATTCCACTGCCGTGCATTCGATATTGCATGAACATTTAGCTGTCAGAAAGATTTGTTCTCATTGGATCCCGCATAATTTGACAATCGCTCAAAAAAAGGCTCGTGTCGATTGGTGCAAAGAAATTATGGAAAAATTCGATCGCGGTGCTTCGAAAGACGTTTATAAGATCGTGACAGGTGACAAATCATGGATATATGCGTATGAGCCCGAAACAAAACAGCAATCGACCGTGTGGGTCTTCCAAGATGCGCCAAATCCAACAAAAGTTATTCGGGCACGCAGCACATCGAAGAAAATTTTCGCCTGTTTCTTGGGCAAAACTGGTCATGTGGCTACTGTGCCGTTAGAGCAACGTAGAACGCTCAATTCTGAGTGGAACACAACAATTTGTTTGACAGAAGTGTTCAATGAAATACGGAAAAAACAACCGCCGACGCCGAATCATTCTTCACCAGAACAATGCGCGCTCTCACACATCGGCTCAAAGAATCGCCTATTTGATCGACCAAAGCATCGATTTAATGGGTCATCCGCCATACAGCTTTGCCCTAGTACCCAATGACTTCTTTTTATTCCCGAACATAAACAAAAAATTGCGATTTTCATTCCTAGAAGATGCTGCTGAAGCATTCAAAAACCATGTTTTGGAGGTATCTCAATCGGAGTGGAAAAAGTGCTTCGATAATTGGTTTGAGCGCACGCAAAAGTGTATAAATCTTCAAGGAGAATACTTTGAAAAGCAATAAAACCATTTTTGATGATAACAAAAAGCATTTTCATCTGGCTTTTCATTGCCGATGTTCTTTTGCTTTTCACTTGAGATCTTTTTAATGCATAGAATGTGAATTAACAACGAAAGGGTCATATCACTAACTTTGTTGGCAGTCTGGCAGGCTTTCATAGGCGAAATTCTTGGCTGACTTCACTTCTAAAGATATATGCAGAAGTCATCACTAAGCACTACACCCAAAGCTACAATGATGATGTCTTTCTACTTACTGGTATTTCTGCAAAAACTGTGAAGATGGCAAAGAATTCAATTTTACTTCAACATTACTTTTTACGTCCATGTCCAGAACGAAAGTTGAAGCGACTCAAATATTTGTAGTCACGCTTTCTCAAAGCCTTAAAAAAGTTAATTGAAGGAAAATTGTTCAAAGAGGCCCATTCGTGTATTAGAGACATTCCGTTAATATTTTTCCATAAAGAAAACAAAACATTTGAATTTCTAAAACTGGCTTCAATTTTTAAACCTTAAAGCTGCTTACTTAAAATTTATTCATTGAAATTTCCACCAAATTCGACAAGCAAAACTTTTTGAAAAACTACATAAAACTGAAAATCAAACAGAAAATTCTGTAAACTTTTTTTTTTAAATTTCTATGCAAAAATGGCAACAAAGTGTTTTACAACTTTCTAAACTCAATTGTCACATCAGCCACACCCACTCACACGTCGTGCCAACGCTCAACGACAGCTTCACCCCAGCCCGTTGACTATCGATGTGTGCAGACGTTATGCCGCTGTGGCACTTCGATTTAGCATAAATAAATGTCGTTATCCTTATTTCATCATCAGCCAAATGTGCACAAATTCGCACACACACCCATACACACATGCACTGCAAGGCATGAGTGCGCATGGCTGTGTGTGTGTGTGTGTTGTGCCACATATCATTTACACAAATGAAGCGTGTAATAATTTGCCTACACGCGGACTGATCCCTAAAAAAATAAAAAAAATTAAAAAGAAAAAACAGCAAAACGCAGACAAAAAACGTTACACGAGTAAGAAAAAAAAGCGCAATAAGTATTATAAAAAATTTAAATAAAGCGCACGTTGCTTTAAATGCCTCGTAAATACGCCGTAAATTATGCTTAGATTTTGTTCTTTTACTATTGTGCGGTAAATTTTTATAGGAAAATTGTCTGCGCTTAATTGGAAAATTGTGCGTCACTTTGAAGCTTTTAAGTATTGGCAAGTGTGAATTGTTGTTGTTGTGAGCAGGAAATAAGAAAATCGGGCAACTTTGCTCAGCGCTGTGCGTGGTTTTTTGTGGTATTTTGTGGTACTCCAAATTTTTTGGATTATACTATTATAATTTTTTTTAAATTCAGCATTGTAGAGATGTGATATAAATGGATCAAGAGTCCATTCCACATTCCTGTCACTGAACAATGACACATCAACATTTTAAGCTGTGTTCTGGACAATCCTTGGGACAGTTCAAATCTTTGCTAAAAGTCGCCCAAAAAAAAATATTTAATATTTATTCAGGTTTTTATTAATTTTATTAATTATAACACTCAGTTACCCTAACTTAATAATTTTCAGTGAAACTTGTACAAAATAACTTGAATTCAGTCTCACACAAATCTGCTTTAGCCTCATAATGAAACTCAAGCTTCATTAAACTGTATAAGGCTTGAAGATAAAAAAGCTCTATTGATTTTAACTTCATTAACTTCTTAATGAAAAATACAACCTTTTTCATGAGCAAAAAACAACAAAGATATCATATTTAAGCCTTTTTAAGTATTCAGCAAGTCGTACTAAGCAAACACACCTTCTTTCTATTGTACACTTTCCTTGAAGTCAAATATTTTCTTTCAAACTCACTCGAGCACACAAAAACATGTCCTTCTTGGTATAAGAATTCGCATTGTGAACCAGTGCAACCTCCTTCCAAATGCATCTAACTCCGCAATACTTTTAGTAGATCATAAATTATCACTCATACCGGCGCTCACTGCTCGTATTTGAGCTTAATTGATGGCATATGGGCCTTTGGTGCTTAACACTTGAGCGTCGTTCCTGCCAACTGTAGCGGTCTGAGGTGTTAATAAGGACATGTAAGTCGGGCATGCCATGGCAAAGACAACAATATGGTGTGTTGTTAATGTGGTGGTGTAGGGATTAATTGGTTGATTTATTGGCGCATGATTGCATACGAGTGGAACAAGACTCAAGACGCGTTAAATCATGTGAGTGAAAATAGTGGAAAATAAAGATTCCATGCATGAAGTTACTTTGAAGTTTATAGTGTAGACATTTTTCATATTTTAAATATTTGTATGTATTATGTAAAACACAATTAACTACGATTGTTTTTTTTATAATTTTTTTATATTAAAAAATGTGATTTTGTATTAATTATGTTATTTAGTAGAAAATAAAGATTCCATGCATTAAGTTACTTTGATGTTTAAAGTGTTGAAATTTTTCATAATTTAAATTTTTTAAATATTTGTAATATATTATGTAAAACGAAATTAAACTGCGGCTGTTTTTTTTATAATTTTTTTATATTAAAAAATATGATTTTGTATTATTTATGTTATTTAGTAGAAAATAAAGATTCCATGCATTAAGTTACTTTGATGTTTAAAGTCTTACAATTTTTCATAATTTAAATTTTTAAAATATTTTTAATATATTATGTAAAACGCAATTAAACTACGACTGTTTTTTTATAATTTTTTTATATTAAAACATTTGATTTTGTATTATTTATGTTCGGTTTTGATGAAAAGCCCGACTTGAAGTAGTATTTTTATTGTTAAAAGCTATTAAGCACCGCGTCCAGTAGTGATTTTTTGTATAAGCTTTGATTTAAACTTCCAGATTTGTTTCTGGTTCTTGCAGAAATGCAAGGAAATAATTCTAATTTTTGTTCAGATAATAGCCGAGTGAACAGAGTCCAGTCAGGCATTCAACGAGGATGGAAAGATCCTTCCTCTTCAGCGTGAGGAGTTTTTTGTACACTTTTCTGTCGAGTGTTAAAAACTGTTTTGCTTGTCGTGGTCCCGTACGAATCATTCCAGTTCCATTCTGTTTATTCTTACATGTGTCTTCTGGGCCATCTTCAGAATAGTTCGGAGCCTACTATTGCATCTCTTTTGGCAACGCAGTCGGTTGTCTTCAGGACTCTCGTGTTCTGGGATCCAATGAAATTCTATAGAGTTTTGGTCTCCCAGTACAACATGGAGATTATGGCAATCCATGATAATTTTTAAGGAAGCCACATAGGCTTGTAGGGCCTTTAGGGCCGTTGGACAGTCTGAGTGTACCAGAAGATTTCCTGCGTAAACATTATCTGGCGCATGACTGAATGGAATGTTTTTCGGTCTGGAAGATGGTTGTTCAAAAAAACTACAGCTTACTTCTAGCCGACAGTTCATCTCCGAATTTGTTTTTTTCACATAAAAAAAATGTGATTTTGTGTTATTTATTCTATGAGGTTTTGTAAATTTTAAAGCTCTTTTAAAGTCATATTTTGGTGAAATATTCTATGGCATTTTTACTTTGACCAATACGTGGATGATTAAATATCTGTGGCTTATAAAGAGTTAAAATATAAAACTGATCCCAGTAACTTGTTGGGATATCTTCTCTTCTTGTTCACATTTCTTCATACAAACTGAGCAATTTATTGAAATGCACTCCGCTATTTTCAGGTTGCTTCCAGAATTGTTTAATCTAATAACAAACATCATGGATTTTCTCACTGAGATTTCTGGTGGTCATGCATATATCAAGAAATTTGGAATCAGAAACTGACTAAATAATAAATAATATAAAGTAAACTGACCACAAATAACACTACTCGACAAAAAATGGGTTCATCGCGTGCTCTTAAAAACAAAAGAATTTTTTAGACTAATCTTCGGCTGCTGAACACGAAACTGAAAATCAACAAATTTGCTTAAGAAGCGTTTTCGAAAAATAATTGAAAAACACTTTTTCCCCTCTTATTTCAGTTATGAGCACATATCTCGTAAACCAACCATCCGACTAACACAAGTGCCTATCATTCAGAAGGTAATCAAACTAACCTTTCCAACAATATATAGATTGTCGACATCATAACTGAAATAAGAGGGGAAAAAGTGTTTTTCGAAGATTTTTCGAAAACGCTTCTTAAAAAATTTTTTTATTTTCAGTTTCGTGTTCAGCAGACGAAGATTAGTCTAAAAAATACTTTTATTTTTAGGAGCATTTTTCGTGTCGAGTAGTGTAACATAAAAACACAATTCTAAGAATAGTGTTTTTATGTTACGAGTATTTTCATAAAAGCAACGACTAGTCCTAAAAATAATGTCAAATAGTCCTTGAAACTGCAGCCAGAAGGTGGTTCAGTAAATCTAGTTAAAGAATTTGAACAAAAGTTAAGTACTTTTGTCTAATAGATTATGGATCGAGAATACTTTCTAAACATTTATAAATGTTATGCCAAATATAATCATAACTTGACACTGCTCCATTGGTCAACACGCCAAAAGACTGGCTCTGCTGTATAATGACCACCTCCTCTGCAATTGCCCAATATTTGCAAGAACGCGCCTTCGTTTCTTGGACAGCACTTCTTTAGCTGTCTAGCAGACCTTGAGAAGAAGCCTCCAAGCCGTATCGATAAATTTACCAGAGATACCAAGTGGCTCTCATCTTCGGGAAGTATATTGATGGGGCTACCCGCAAGTGGTAACACAATGGGTCACATGGCGTACGTGATGCCCTAAAGGTGGTCAATTAACCCATTTACCTGTCTATATCAAACACCATTAATTAAAAAATGATCATCAGTGATCTACGAGGAGAAAGAGGCAGGTTATGGGTGACTGCTTTTGGATTCCAGCAGGTAAACTGGACCTTCAACGATCTGAAAGATCTTCTAGTGGTCTTTACTTGGTTTTCTTAAGATTTATTTTATCGATTATGTCGAAAAAGAGAATTTCCCATCAAACTTTCACTAATTGAAAAATTTGATCAAAACTATGTTCACTATGTCTTATAAATTAAAGGGTAGAGTGAAAAAGTTGTGATGCATGAAGACCAAAAACAGTTACAGAACACATTTTAAACTCTTCTCAATTTATTTTCACACTAAGCGGAAGTTAAATCACAGCCAATAAATTCGCGTTTATCAAATGTGTGACATCTGAATCACTCACACACGCACATTTGTACAACTTTACAACGTCACACTGTGACAAGCAAATTGTGGAGGGAAAATAAGTAGCGACCAGGAATGGGATGCGACACATGTCAACAGCAATCGGCAGCAGAATGAATGGATATATCACACGTCGCTAATGAGCGGGTAAAGTTTAAAATGTAGGCTGATAGCATGCGGTGTGATAGCGTTGTGTGAATGCAAGGCGGGCGAATGAAGGGCAATGGGAATGAGAAGAAGAAGAATGGCGCTGGCTGCTGTCAGTTTGTGGGTTGTGTGTGTTTGTGTGGCCTAATGCTGGTGATATGAGCAGCAAAGTGTTTGTATTTGCTATGGTTTGATGCTGCGCTACGATAAAAGCGTCAACAAATGCACAACTCAGCAATGGTTAATCTTTGGCCCAACAACAACAATAACAACAGCGTCAGTTGGGCCACACTTGACTAAAATAAATTGTCAGAGCTTAACATGTGTGGGGGGGCGTGAAGTGTGCAAAGCCGAGCAGGCAGTAGGGGGAGTGCGTTTAATTGTGTGAAGCCTTGCACAGTCAGCGAGAGAGATGGAAGTGGCCAATTTTGCAAAACGTTTGGCAACACTGTGGCCAACACACTAAATGCGGGTGATTAGCAAATTGCAATACCGTTGTAATGGACGAGGGGGAAAGGAACTAGAAGTGACAGCAGTTGCGGCCACATGTGGTGACCGGTCAGTTGCTGCTTTTTAGGTGCACAGCAATTGAGTGAAAGGACGAAATGACGGCAAAGTGTGGTGTTGCATAACTTTCAAATCGGTTCTTAGTGGCACAAAAACACCTAAAGCTGAGCAGAAGTGCGTAAAATAATGCAAGTTGCAAGTTGCATTAATTATGAAATTGTGGCATGTGGCAACATTTTGTGGCACTTGTCAAATCGTTGCGCCGTCTCACACCACTTGAACAGAACTTCTAGCTGTTGTTGTTGTTTGATTATTATTGCACTACAATTTCTCTTCCCTCTTCTTACTATCACTGATTAATTGTTAATTTTGCACCAAAATCACAAATTAATTAGTTGCCACTTGGTTGACTTCACGTCCAACAATTTCTATCTAATTTCAAGCTAATTTAACACTTCACTGACAAAATCACTTGCAAATTTATCACACTCATAATTCAACGCTGTAAAGAGATAAACCAATAAAAATCTCTAACAAAAAAATAATAATACAAAAAAACAACAACAACAAATAAGTAACATTGACAACGCAGGTGTTTGCTCATTTCAATTTTTGTCTATGTCTTTTATTTGTGTCTCATTACGACGCGTATAAATTATATTTAACAACACTGGCCGCACTGAGCGTCGCATTTTGCACCCGTTTTCATTGTCATCGTTTTATTTGTTTTTCTATTAAAGCATTAAAGCGATTTGTTTGCTTGATTTGTAATAAAAATCCTCCCCTGCAGGCTGCAAATGTCCTGTCGCCGCTGCAGTCTTTACAGTATTGCGTTCACTCAGGGGAGTCAGTGCTGTCATTCTGGTTGTATGCGATTTGCATAACGCAGTTGCGTGCTTAACACTCGAATTGTCAATTTATCATATTCGCATAAGATTTTATTTAAATATGTAAAAATTCCACTATTGACATAGCATTAAAGGGATTTTGTATCAGATTTGGCGTGTAAAGTGAATAGAAAAAATGTGAATTAAAAAAAGGTCCGGGCTATTTTTGGATTATAATAGAAAAGAAAAACATTCAACAATAAGCAAGTTGTTTAAATTAGCAAAAAATATCAGTTTAAAGCGGCCAACTTTACTCGAACTCTTCTTCGACTGCATTTCGTTTAATGTTTATTGTTTCTTTTTCTAAAAGTAAAGAAGTTAAGTAAGGAATACTTCATTTCAAAATTCCTGTTTTGGCACTTTTTACAAGCGTTTATTCTTTTTATAAAAATTCTCATAGTTTTTTCACAAAGTACGATTGAGCAATTAGGTGCATCAAAAAATAGCAACACTCGGTGTCTTTGAACCTGCAAGCTTCGAACTCATACAAGCTCCATAGAAGGAACTAACCTAAGATGGACTGAAGGCAACACAAGTTTTTCTGTGCGTCAAATTTGGCCAACCTTTAACCTCCGTGGTTCTAAAGATCTCAATATCTCAATAAACTGGACCAGACTAGAACCATGATTGCTATTCTTTTCACTGTTTAATTGGCACCCACACAAAATGTTAGGATTGTTTTCAAACGACTCCTGTTGAAGCTGAATGAACGATGAAGATTTCTGTGTATTTGTTATGCATTATTTTGAAGAAGGAAGGCTGACCTGGACAACTTCTCCTTCGACAATCTAAGGAATCTAGCCAATAGAACTGTCCACAGTCTACTAAGACTTGAGATCTCCTGAGAATCAATTAAGAATCCAGCAAATTCGTGCAGAAAGACTTGTAGTGCCCATCCCTTGCCTACTACTTTCTTTCTTTCTCTCTAACTATAATCCCACCTCACTCTACTCAATCATCCTTTCTCTCAAGAGTCTTCAGCACAATGGGCTATCTAGCCTGAGTGGTTGAGAAATTGGATGCTCTAAGGTTCACTTTTTCGGCTCCCCTCATTCATTCATTCCATTCCATTCCATCCAAGACTTGGACTATCCTCTACCACATCACTTGTCAGTGGCTGTGTTTTGCCGATGATAGATTTAAAATCGGCTTTCAGTATTTGAATTATTGGTTTAGATCTTTAACATATCCATCAAGGAAATATGGTCTTCAATCGATCAATGTCGAAGTAATTATGTACATGTCTCGAAAATTTTCAGCTCTATTGAGCGATAATTTCAATTCTGTTGAAAATAAATGTTCTCATTCAAGAGATCAATTTTAGGTTAAAACAAAGTCAGCCAAATAGTTAGTCAACATTGTACGGTAATGCAATCCATTCACTGTAATCATTGAACTAGCAGCATTTTTATAATGAACTACGGCCCCCTTACCCTGCCAGCCCAAACACAACACCAAACTGTCACTCGTTGTCTTTGGTAAAACTATTCCACTAGGTGCTGGGTTTTTAGAAAACCAGGTACCACAGTTATGTTTTCTATGCTCCCAGACAGATGAAATATGAGGAGCTTTGGCGCACAAAGGGCTGTATTTTGGGAAAGGGTTTGGGAGGGTTCAAAAGAATTTGAGGCCAAAAGTTGTATGCAAAAACGATTCCCCCTCTCTACCAAATAAAATCCTGTGTGCGGCACTGCAGACTACTCATTTGGCAGTAATATTCACTTTCTCATTACCCTTTGAGCCTTTGCGTTCGAGTACCCAGTACATAAATTTATAGACGGCAATTTAGGAAAAATGTTTCAAGTATAATATTTCCTGGCAATGCTGGTAGTTTTTGGCTGATCGATTACGGGAATTTTTTGCTTTGATTGCACCCTGACTGTTGACTGATATTAGTGTCCGACCGAATATTCGGTTTCGGTTTCGGCCCAAATGAGTGGTTTCAGTTTCGGTTTCAGTTTCGGCCAAAAAATGGCCGAATAGCCGAAACCGAAACTTTCTAGAATATTTTTTACATTTTATTGTGTAGCAGATATATAGTAAAAGGAGGAGTAATTTAGATGCCAGCAATGTAAATAAACTTCTTTTTTAGCATATAATATTAAATTTTGAATATTAGCGAGTAAGGTACGAAAGGGTGATTTCCTCTTGTTTACGTTTTTAAAAAATGAATAAATTGGTTTTATTAATAAGTATTTATTTATTTATGCTATGCTTGCTTGTTTGTTCTTTATTTACTTAATTTAAAATTCGTTTGTTGAAAAAAGTGCTTGATATGGTGATTTTTATTTCAACTAGAAAGTTTCGGTTTCGGTTTCGGCCGAATATTAAAAAAAAACCGAATATTCGGTTTCGGTTTCGGTTTCGGCCCAAAAAAGTGGTTTCGGTCGGACACTAACTGATATTAATACTGAAATGTCTGGCCAATTCAACATTGCTTGAAAACCCATAGAAAATTCCTTACAAACCCATAAAAAATAAAGGGTTAAATTTTTGTACAATGCTTTTCATATTTTTTTATAAGAAAATAAGGGGTTACATTTTTTACAATATTTTAAATTTTTTATTTAATTTGGCGTAACAAATAATCACCGTGCGACAAAAATTAACTAAAAATTGCACACCGGAAAAAATCCATATGGGCGTGAAACCAGAGACCAAACATAGTAATACTCAGTTGTTCATTTCTACATCCTTTGTCCTTTTAAATGGACAAAATTTTGAAGGGGATGAAAAATAAAAAAAAATATAAAAAATACGTAACCTTGTTAGAATATGGCGACTTTTATATCAAATGAAACAGAAAAGGTTCAAGAAATTAAATAAAATTGATTTTTGTATCTATTTGTAAGAAAAATATATGAAAAAAGTCCTTTGAAAATTTTAATCTTTTATATACTTGAAAATTTATATAGAATTTTCTTGAAAAGTAAGTATGTTAAAACCCAAAATCTCCTAGATCACGTGTCAAAATTTCATTATTCTCGCTTCATTGATTTTGTATCTTTATATTATTTAAAATACTTAAGTATACTCAAATAAATTAGAATTTTCGTACTTCATTAGAATTGCAGCTTCCGCCTTTTTTTTCATAACTTCCGAACCAATAAAGTTAGAGTAATGAAATTTTGACACGTGATCAAGGAGATTTTCGGTTTTAACATAGTTACTTTTCAAGAAAATTCTATATAAATTTTCAAGGATATAAAGGATTAAAATTTTCAAAGAACCTTTTTCATATCCTTTTTACAAATAGATAAAAAATCAATTTTATTTAAATTCTTGAGCCTTTCCTCTTTCATTTGATATACGTATTGCCATATTCTAACGAGTATTTTTAATATTTTTTTTTAATTTTTTATCCCCTTCAAAATTTTGAATTCCTTTTAAAAGGACAAAGGATGTAGAAATGAAAAACTGAGTACGCAGTATTACTATATTTAATAATAATAATTTATTCGATGTTGTTGTTTGCTGAGACGATCATAACGGGTACATTTTTGTTTAATTGATAAAATATTTAAAAAATCATTACTCTTTCAATTCCTCCAAAATTTATTTTGACAGTTGCTTGGACACAACAACAAAATCAAATATTCAAATGAAATGTCTCAACTGGTCAGTGGCAACTGGCAATTTAACGCCATCATAAACAACAACAACAAAACAATAACACTTAACACACTAAGAGCAAAAGAAACATTGACAACAACAACAACAACACTGCCGGTAGTAGTGGATGAAGCCGCACGGCACTTGTATCGTAAATACCGAAGCGGAGTCACAGCGCCGCCAACTAACCGACCCGCTCGCCAGCCACTCGCTCGGCCATGCAGCCAGCAGCCAGCCAGCCAGCACAGTTAAGTTATTACCATGAATTATTGCATTAATTTCACGAGCCATAGCGAAACGGTAGTCGACCGCATTTCGGCGACGACGACTAACCGGCAGCCATTTACATGCGTTGTTGTTGGCAAAGTGAATTGTTGCTAGTAGTAGTAGTAGTAAAAGTTGTTGCTGTTTTTTGTTGTTGTTGTTGTGTTATTAAATTAAAATATAAGCGTGCACATTCATTTAGCGCGATGGGTGCTGCCGTCGACAAAAATTGTTATAATTTTCGCAAAAACCCCACTGTGCGAGCAACAGAAAAATGAAAAAGCCAAATATTGCACTGTTGTTGTTTTTGTTGTTGTTGCTGCTACTGTAGGTAGCGCATATTTACGACTACTACTATTTAGTATTTAGTAATGGGGGCGGCCACAAAAAGGGATGAAAACTGCAGCCGCATAGTTGTTACTGTTGTGCTGGGTTATGAATGTTTTCGTTGTTGTTGTTGCCAGCCAGGAACATATGAGAATTGATGATGGCGTTGTGCTCGCGTCACCATTAAGTCATTTGACATTTTTAATATGTGCAACGCTGCCGTCGCACTGCGGTCCATGCTGCGTCAGTTGCGGTCACAGCACGACAAGATTTTCACCTTTTTTAACAGTAAACACACACACACACAGGTTCGGCATTGAATTTATGTACGCGTACGTGTGTGTGTGTTTGTATTTCTGTTGGCAATAATGCATGTGTGGTCGAGTTTGGGCGGTGGGTGGAGTACATTTGCTACGCTTGGAGAATTATTAATTTTTATTATGCGCCCTCAAACAAAAATAAATCAATTTGAATATGTGGCGAAATGATGGTTGCAATTGTTGCATGTTTTTGTTGTTGTTGTATGAATATTTTGTAAAATGAAAGAAAGAAATGAAAGCGAAAGGAGAAAGAAAAAAATCTGCGTAGAAACAAATTCTGGCAAGATGACAACCTTATGAAGAAAAGATAGAAGAAGGGATTCAAGAAAATATAGAAGTATAGAAGGATTCAAGAAAATATAGAAGAAAACATGAAACAAAGGATTCACGTTAGAAAATATAGAAGAGGAAAAGATCAAAGAAAGGATTCAAGTTAAAAAATATAGAAAGTTGAGACTCTGCATTGGAACGAAAGAAAAATTAAAAGTGCTTCAGTCGTCTTCGATCAAATTGTTGACATTCTGCTCCCACAACAATCAACTCTCACCAACAAATTTTACTCCTATTTTGTAACTCAATTCCACATGGTCGTTTAAATAAGATTGGATTGACAGGGCATTCTAGTGTTAATATAAAAATTTTACAAATAATTAAATCACTTTTATATGGAATTCACTTTTCACTTCACTTTTATATGGAAAATATAGAAGTATAGAAGGAATCAAGAAAATATTGAAGAAGAAAAGATAAGAGAAAGGATTCACGTTAGAAAATATAGAAGAAGAAAAGATAAAAGAAAGGATTCTAGTTACAAAATATAGAAAGTTGAGTCTCTGCATTGGAACGAAAGAAAAATTAAAAATCCTTCAGTCGCCTTCGATCAAATTGTTGACATTCTGCTCCCAGAACAACCAACTCTCACCAACAAATTTTACGCCTATTTTGTAACACAATTCCACATGGTCGTTTAAATAAGATTGGATTGGCAGGGCATTCTAGTGTTAATATAAAAATTTTACAAATAATTAAATCACTTTTATATTGAATTAACTTTTCAAATCACTTTTATATGGAAAATATAGAAGTATAGAAGGAATCAAGAATATATAGAAGAAGAAAAGATGAAACAATGAATTCAAGTTGGAAAATATAGAAAGTTGAGTCTCTGCAATGGCACGGAAGAAAAATTAAAACTGCTTCAGTCTTTTTCGATCAACTTTTTCATATTCAAAATTGTACGCCTATTTTGTAACACAATTCCACATGGTCATTTAAATAAGATTGGATTGGCAGGGCATTCTAGTGTTAATATAAAAATTTTACAAATAATTAAATCACTCTTATATATGAATCGCCGATGGGTTCGACTTCTACCTTCCAATATTTCCTTCTTTCTAATTGTTTCCCATATCTTCCAAATTTCGCAGTCAATTCATTTTTCTTTGAACCAGCTCCTATCCTTCCCAACTCAATTAGTTGTGATGAGTAGCTCATCAGGTCGCTGTGGGTATCAGTTCTAAGTTAGAACATCGAAAATAACTGCAACAAATTTCATCCCGATATTTTTAGTCTTTCAAGAACTTACAAGAAAATCAGTCAGCTGACAGATTTACAGAGGTCGAAAAATACTTACTCAATCAAATCTCATGAAGATATGTATAGATAAATATAGATCATATTGGTCATTCATACTGAAAAAGAGACCCACAAAAATCAAATCAATCAAAGGATCTCTTAATAGATTCCCGGACAACATTCCATAGACTGATGAGAGATCGCCTATACGACGATTGTCCAAAGCACGAAGTGTTGGGTTTGGAGTTCTCAGCTTCAGATATCTGTTTGTTACAAAAATTGTGGGTGAAAAATATGGTTCAAATGGTATTGGGCTCATAAGTTAGGTATAGAACCTTTCCCCAATGAAGTTCACTACCGCGAAGGTTGTAACACCTGCAGCTTTCTTCAGTTTAAAAATGACCTCTACTGCCCTTTTGTTATCGTTAGTGGCTTAAGATTAATCGATGCTTTATTGTGCAACCTTTATCATGGCGAGTGAACTCCATAGGGCAGCTGATTAGTGGAGACTTTTGGAGAGAAGCTTTGGGATCGTTTTATGTCCATTCAGAACAATTGTTGTACTCTGTGAGTTGTCTATATTAGAAGAACCTCTGAATACTGATGAAATTCTTTGGAACTATTTAATAACCTTCGTGACTTCTCTCTGGCTCTGTGTCTATCTGTCTGTCGTCTGCCTTCAAACCTTTTACATTCTTCCAGAATCAAGGCTTTGCCTTGCATAATAAGTTGGTCTGTCAGAGCTTTCAATACTGTACAAATTTTCCAGCACCTTTAAACTGTGTGGATTTAATTCAAATCTATTAATGGGGTTAATCACTCATTAATAATCAATAATTGAAAATTAATCATTACAAATATATCAATACTAAAGCATTCTAGCAACATCTTAGAAATTCATAACCCTAAAAAGGTCTTTCTGTTTGTTAGTCTGTTTGAAAATCAGCTAATACCGATCATCTATTTTGCACTGGATTGGCCTCATAATTTCTATTGACAATAAAATTTCACAGACAACTTATCGTTCCCACTTCCGCGGATATTCTCGCCTAGGACCAATAACCATTATTAGTTGTTACAAATATATAAACTAAATTCCTATAAGCAACTTGATTCCAAATATTTCATTATTGTTTTCACTTCCACTTGATTTGATGGCACTTTGAGTTCGAACTGCCTGAAATCGGGTTTCGAAAGATATCAAATCATATTTTGAAATGTATTGAGTCACTTGGTTTTTGTTGTTGTTATTGTCGCTGCGACCAATTCAGTCGAAAAGCTCATAAACTGGTTGGGTTGCGCAGTTTAGGATCTTCGACTTGGCCGCACGGTAGTTTATTTGCCTGCAATAAATCTGCACACCCATTGACTGGTTGACGTTGCCTCGCTTCAACTGAAACAATGCGCAAAATTTTTTTGACAAAAAATAAAAATCAAAAAAATTTAACAAAAATTCAAAAAACAAAGACTTGTAAAAGAGTGAAAAAATGCGACTAAACGATGGCAACAAATCGCCGCTGCGGACCACTTGAATCGGACCCAGTAGCCGCTCGAGTGGCAGCGGCGGCTGATGTTTGGCCGCGGCTGCTCCACATTCCGCATGCAACGTGGCCTATTGTGTGCAGATTTGCTGCGGCGATTTATGATTGCGGCGCGCTGCCGGCTACGCGGAACTGCGCGATCGTTCACTCGATCGCGACGATCGACCGATCGGTTGGTGTGTCATTGCGCCGTGTGCCGTGACGGTTCAGCGGTTTAAGCTTTACTATCTGCCCACTGTCCGTCCGTTCGACTGCCGACACTCTTTGTCTGTCTGTTTGTCTGTCCGTTGGTCTGTCATCGTAAACATGAGCAATGATCTTGACGCTGATGCTACAAATGATGAAAAATCTGCGCTTTGATCATCTTTGCGGGGCGCTGTGGCGGCCCGAAGTGATAGTCGCGCAGTTGAGCCTCTGGTATGCCGCGACAAAAGCGTCAAGTTATGTTAAACATGTTGACAATACTTATGTCCGTAATGTAGATTTTTGCTCGGATAAATATGTGGTTAGACGGCAGTTATTATGAACAGCGCTGCCGATCGTTGTTGAGGTTATGTTCAAAGTGCAGGCGCGCGACGTTCAGTAGACTCAGGTTTCTTTCCGCACACCCCCTGGCCTCGACATCGTGTTTCTTTAATCGTCCCATATAAATTGTACATAATTACTAATTAACTGTAATTTATCACTTATTGACAAGCACCAATGTAATTGTTGTTGTTGTTGTTGTTGTTGTTGTTTTAGTCAACTATTGTACAACAATTGTCACTTGGTTAGCGCCATATTTGGCATTTTCTTTTAATTTCCACTCGCAGTGCAAATGTCGACGCTTCGCACTCGAACGATCGATCAATTTGAAAAAAATGGCAGCTGCATGTTGCACGATCGACGAATGGCGCACTATAACTTTTCGCTCAATTCCACGGATATACCCATCACTGTAAGTGCAAATGGTTCATTTATTCAATTTACAGTTGTTAGCTCTCCATTGAGCTGTCAACTGTCATTACGAAGCGGGCTTCGATTGCCGGCTACGGCATTGTTCGGACATGTTTTGCAATTTTCTATGATTTCTCATTATAACTTTTGCATTTTTAAACGGTTTTCGAGTTGAAACGAGCTGTTGTGTTTGGAATTTATTTGCCATCAATATGAAAATCTTAATGGTGTGTATAAATATCACAGATATATTGCGGTTATAGCAGAGTAAGGTGTAAAGGTAATCAAGATTTGATGATTTGTTGCCCAGTTGTTAAGTTAGGTGTGTTTGAGAAACTTCTGTATTGCATTAAAAGAACGCAGATCAGTGGCGGATTCAGGGGGGTTGGGGGTTTAAACCCCCTCAAAATATTAGGGCCGACTTTAAAACTACATATGTACATAGCGGCCCTTGGAGTGTTCGAGAGGAAGGTACTTCGCAAAATCTTCGGCCCTGTACGTGTTGGTGACGACTATCGTATACGAACCAATAACGAGCTGTATGAGCTGTATAAGGACATGGACGTAGCGCAGCGAATTAACATCCAGCGGCTACGCTGGCTCGGTCATGTCTGCCGTATGGACGACGAAGCTCCGGCGAAAAAGGTGTTCGATGCGATGGTTGGAGGTCGACGGCGAAGAGGGAGGCCGTGTCTCCGGTGGAAGGACCAAGTTGAAGAGGCCCAACTGGAGAAGGCGCGCGCAAAGCAGAGGCGTCTGGAGAGAAGTTTTGCGGCAGGCCGTAACCCGATAGCGGGTTGTTATGGCCAGTTAAGTAAGTAAGTTGAAAACTACATACAAATTAAGAGGCATGTTTTGGCATTTTATAAATATTAAAAAATTACTTCTTAAACCCCTCAACAAATTTTTTTGAATCCGCCCCTGACGCAGATCAACTTTCTTGGAGATACAATATTTACTCGAGATGTAGCATTCTTTTATTAATATTCACTTATTCATTCATTCAATTAGTTTGTGACAACTTATTTTGCTTTAAAAAGGTGTTAGGGTCGAACTAATGAAACTAATATTACAAAGGCTGTTTTTTCGAGTAAAATAACTTTCAATAAATTGAAACTGTCAAAAGCAGCTTTTAGTAGACAGAGTTGGGTGGTGATTTTATTTATAAAAAACTCGCGCCTCCACAAATACATCGAAAACACACAAGAAGATTCTCGTTACACTCGACTTGGATCTGTAAATTGGCCTCCACAGAACAAAATTCTCATTTAACTTGAACACTGAACAAAATTCTCGTTTTACTTGAATTGGACTTGTAAATTGGCCTCCAAGATTTTAAATTAACACTGCATAGAACCAAAGAATATGAAGTAACCATGTTCGATGATAGAACAAAATTCTCAATATCCGCGACTTGAGACTGTTAATTGACTTCCCAGATTGTAGTTCAACGCTGATCGATTATTTCCTGAGAAACTACTACAAGGTGCGTCCCAAAGTAAACAGGACTTTTGCAATAGGGACGTTTCTGGTGGCGCCATCTATGTGTGAGGGCATGCGTTGGAAAGGTACATCTTTCATTCACATACTGTCTAAATTTCATGACATTTGGTCTAGTAGACGCCGAAATATCCCGCTCAATGTGACAGTATGTTTTTAACTTTGGTACGAGAATGTCGATCGAACAAAGAGCTAATATTAAGTTCTGTTTTAAACTTGGTAAAACTTTTACCGAAACGTTTAAATTGTTAAAGCAAGTTTATGGTGATGATTGTTTATCCCGTGGCCGTGTTAATGAGTGGTTGAATCGATTCAAGAATGGTCGTGAAGACTTGAATGACGACGAACACGTCGGCCAGTCGAAATTTGTGATTACTGACG
Organism: Melieria crassipennis; assembly: GCA_963668005.1. Classification (NCBI taxonomy): domain Eukaryota; kingdom Metazoa; phylum Arthropoda; class Insecta; order Diptera; family Ulidiidae; genus Melieria; species Melieria crassipennis. The sequence continues at coordinate 77,471,932 of OY764962.1, read as the reverse complement.
ATGCCATCAAAACTGTGCGTGATTTTATCAAAATGCAGCCAAAATCATCATTGGAATTGATGGAAATGGAATTGAACATCTCCAAAACATCAATTGATCGCATTTTAACCGAACATTTGGGTCTCCGTAAAGTGTGTTCTCGCTTCATTCCGCACACTTTAACCGACGACCAAAAAGCGCAGAGAATTGAGCACGCAAAAGACATCGTTCGGGAAGCCAGACGTGATCCAAATTTCTTGTTCAACATCGTAACCGGTGACGAAACGTGGTGCTTTCAATATGATCCCGAAACAAAGCGTCAAAGTGCCGAGTGGAAGCACCCAGATGAGCCAAATCCGAAAAAAACCCGCCGTGAGAAGTAAAAAATCAAAACTCATCTCATTTGTTTCTACGATTCAAAGGGAATAATTCATCGAGAGTTTGTTCCACCGGGAAAAACAATTAACGCTTTGTTTTATGTTGAAGTTTTGAAGCGTTTGGTGCATCGCATTCGTCGTATTCGGCCAGAATATCGCGAGGAAGGAAGTTGGCGTTTATTGCATGATAATGCACCGGCTCACAGAGCCCTAGTTACGACCGATTATTTGACCAAAAATCGCATTTTTACCATCAATCATTCACCGTATTCGCCTGATATGGCTCCCTGTGACTTCTACTTATTCGGTCAGTTGCATTTGCCGATGAAAGGAAACCGTTATAAGGACGTTGAGGACATCCAAAAGGCTTGTACCAACATTCTGAAGGCGATGCCGGCCGATGACCTAAAACACTCATTCCAAATGCTTTTGGACCGTGCAAAACGTTGTATCGAAGCAGAAGGAGAGTATTTTGAATAAATAAAAAGAATTATACAAAAATAATCATCCGTTTTCTTTATTTTATAAAAGTCCTGTTTACTTTGGGTTGCACCTTGTATGTACGATTTATTTATTCAATAAAATGTAAAATATTAGAGAATTATTTCCAAAGGACTCTGGACTCTGCCAATTGTGGTGTCGGTGTGTTTTGTGCGCACAATTCTTTTAGAACTTGAATGGCACATTGGATCTTCCTGTTAATCACAGAAGCCTCTGTCCGCATCCATACCCTTGAAATTTGACAAAAGAAGTGTATCATGTCTCAGAGACAATAAACATTTCATACAGTTAGACTTTTGCTGTGGAGATATGTTAAAAATAATGTCCTGAACACATTGAAGACGATGGCGCGACGACCATACATATCTGTCAAAATATAGAATCAGAACATTCTTATGGAGATGATTATTTGGACGACCGCGCGGCTACACAACCATCGAACAGAGATGTCGCTATTGCCAAACTTTGAACTATTTCTATTTTTGCTTAAAAGCAAATGCTTTTTTTTTAAATAATTTGTATTGTAATCAAGTATCTGATTGTAGTCGTGTGGCCTTGTCGCTGCTATCTTCAATGTATTCGGGCCATAAGATCTACGCCAATTGTGTGTAAATTGCGCATTTACAGGGTCAGGCCCTGAGTGTTGGTTTTAATAAAGAAATTTAAACAATGCCACGCCTGTAGATGGCATTGGATCCGCGGTAGAGCCCCAATTAGGTATGTGAAAGAATTATTGAAAATTGAAAAAATAAAAGAATGAGGATTTGCAACAAGTGCTAAGACGTTCATTTGAAAGATAATTTCTTCCATAAAAAATCGTCTTTACAAAGCCATAAAAGTTTCAGAGATCATAATCATCTTTTGGCGCTCTTTGTGAGCTTTGGCCTGCTGCACGTAGGACCTCCAAACAACTCGATCTTTTGAAACTTTTCTCCAATTCCGTATCCCTAGTTTTTTTATGTCTTCTTCTAGCTCGTCGGCCCATCTCTTTCAGAGATACATATCTCAATAACTGTTGATTTTGTTATTGATTTGTTATGACAAAATTTTATCGAAAGTTTGCTCAAAGTTGTGAAGGAGAAGTTCGGCGACTGGGTCATCTCAGGGCGAGCATTCATCAATTGGCCATCGGGATCATGCGGCACCCATCGACTATTTTCTCTGGGGCTACCTCAAGTCCATAGTCTTTGCTACCAAGCCAACCACTTTGAACGTGTTCGAGGCCAACATTCGAGACACCATTGCAGGAATAATGCCGCAATTATTGGACCGAGTCATCAAAAATTGGTCCGACCGTTTGAAGCACTGCCAGCAAAGCCGAGGCTGATATTTGAATGATGTGTTCTTTCATACTTAATGGCATGAATTATGCTTCATAAATAAAGCCTGAATCAATTGCATGTGAATAAACATGTTTTCGAACTGGGTTTGTTCATTTAACTTGTTTAAACACATTCAACACGTTTAAGTCGTCAGTTTGAACGTCATATTACATTGCTGTCGTTTTAGAAACATAGAAATGGAACGCTTAGAAACGGGAAAATATTGGCGCGTCTATAATTATGCTTTCCAAAGTAAATAGTAGTGATGCTATAACATTTCAATAGATCGCAATTACTGAATCTATTGCGACCAAAACTCGCTTTAAAGTCACTTATATTTAGACAGGATTTCACAATTTTCAGCCAAGTACTCTTAGCTTTCATTTGAATTGATCTTTTGTAAAAAAAGTTGATTGAAAATACTTTTTCTTACAAAATTTTACAGTTCTCAGCCAAAAAGTCTAAGATTCCATTTTAATTGATCGTTCATGGAAAAACTTGACTGAATTTCACTTCTTTGACAATTCAATTTCTTTGACAGAATTTCACAATTCTCATTTAGTCTCAGCTTTCATTTAAACTGATCCTTCGTGAAAAAAACGTGATTAATATTTTAGACATGACCTTTTTTAGATATGATTTTGGAGTTTTTAGCCAAATAGTCTTAGTTTTCATTTTAATTGATCTTTCATGGAAAAACTTGACTTGAATTTAATTTCTTTTCTGAAAGAATTTCCCAATTCTTAGTCAAATAGTCTTAGCTTTCATTTGAATTGATCTTTGGTGAAAATCCTTGAATTAAATAACTAATTATTCAATTAAAACTTGCCTAAAAATCACCTTTTCTCTGGCATCATATCAAAATACTTAGCCAAATATTCTTAGCTTTCATTTGAATTGATCTTTTGTGACAAAAACTTTGATTTCAAACACTTTTCCTTAGACAAAATTTTACAGTTCTCAGCGAAATACTTTCAGCATTCATTTGAATTGATCTTTTGTGAAGAAAACACTTAATTCAAATCAGTTTTTCTTAGATAAGATTTTAAAGTTCTCGGGCAAATAGTCTTAGTCTTCATTTGAATTGATCTTTCATGGAAACACTTTACCGAATTTCACTTCTTCTTTGACAGAATTTCACAATTCTCAGCCAAATAGTCTTAGATTTAATTTGAATTGATCTTTTGTAAAACAAAAAATTATTGAAGGCTATTTTTCTTAGACAAAATTTTACAATTCTCAACCAAATATTTTTAGCTTTTATTTGAATTGATCTTTTGTGACAAAAACTTTGAATTCAGACACTTTTCCTTAGACAAAAATGTACAGTTCTCAGCAAAATGCTTTCATTCATTTCATTTCATTCATACTTTCATTGATACTTTCAATTGATCTTTTGTGAAGAAAACACTTAATTCAAATCAGTTTTTCTTAGATAAGATTTTAGAGTTCTCGGGCAAATAGTCTTAATGTTCATTTGAACTGATCTTTCATGGAAACACTTTACCGAATTTCACTTCTTCTTTGACAGAATTTCACAATTCTCAGCCAAATAGTCTTAGATTTAATTTGAATTGATCTTTTGTAAAACAAAAAATTATTGAAGGCTATTTTTCTTAGACAAAATTTTACAATTCTCAACCAAATATTTTTAGCTTTCATTTGAATTAATCTTTTGTAAAACAAAAAATTATTAAAGGATATTTTTCTTAGACAAAATTTTACAATTCTCAACCAAATATTTTAAGCTTTTATTTGAATTGGTCTTTTGTGAAATTGGTCTGTTGTGATTGAAATTATTTTTTCTTAAACAAAATTTTACAGTTTTCAGTCAAACAGTCTTAGATTTAATTTGAATTGATCTTTTGTAAAAAAAACTGACGATAATTTTTTTGTGACACTTGTTGTACTCTTAGCTCTCATTTGAATTGATTTTTGTTGAACTCACTCTTGGTGGAAATGGACGTTGTCCTCTCAAAGCCTCATGCAGACCGGAAGCAGCCTCCGATAGAACGACCAGTGCTTGCGATGGCAAATGGCTGCTACCGAATGCGTTACTTTCCATACTACGGCCACGAGCGTCTCTGTTCCGCAACGACACGGAACAAAATGTCACAAATTAACCAAACACAAAAATCAATCAAAAACTTTCCAAAAAAAAGATCTCTTTAACGAACCGGGAACACTAAAATATAATTCAATCGAATGGCAAAATATTTGATGGCCAGACAAGATGCTTGAAAACTTATATTGCACACGCGGCCACACGACGGAACAGCGACAGCAGTAGACACGAGCGCATTGTGGGCGCTGGAAATGCAAACATGTTTGTAATTGCCGACGTTTGACGTTTGTTTTTGTTTGACTGACCACACAATTGCCGAGTGATTAATTATGCTGGCATTGATTTGAATTGCAAAGCGATTTATTACACGTTGCCGGCTCGAATGCCAATTAAACGATGCACTATTCAGCGATTTAATACTCGCATTTGTTTTATTTATAATTTTTTAATTTTTTTATTTATTTATTTTTTCTATTCTTCTTCAGAATGCTCACAGCGGTTCGTTGAGTCGAGCTAGTTGACAGTTGCGCGCCTTTACATGGTCGTCGCTTTGATGAACTGCCGCTGGTCCGAGTTGCTGTTGCGTTGTCGCTGTTGTTGTTGATTGTTGCATTTAATTAGTGCGGCGCTGTCACACGGACGCACGTTGAGTTAATTAAATGTTTCGCTACTTATTTATGATTTCTTTTACTATTTATGGCACTGACTGCTTTCCGGCCCCCGCATTCCCTGCTGCGATATGGCAACGCTGGACGTCGACGCTCGTCGTGCACGGAAAATGCGGAATTTCGAGGCGCACAGTGTTCACGTGTACACACCCGCACGTACGCGATTTCTACGGTCAACTGAAGTGGCCGCAGCAAAAACCTGTTCCTTGTGCTCCTGGCTGGCTGGCAGGCGGCTGTTCCATACTTGCGCACGCGAACCAGTCAGTCAGCTGCACGCTGCGGGCGCGACGGGGTGGCGCTGCGGCACACTGTCAGCGCTCGGGCAACGCCTCTCGCTCGACATGGGGAAGTGTGCGCGCTGATTGGCTGCGGCGCAATGTGGTTCGTGTGCCGGCTGCCAGCGTCAGCAGCTACGCAAGTCGCACACCGGCTGCGCTGCACTCACTCCCGCACATGAGCGCTCGCTAAGGCGCTCTCACTTGCGCTCACACTGCGCGCTCGGACGGCAGTCGTTTGGGTCCCATATGTTTCGCTTCATTTACTTTTCCTGATTTTGTGTTTGTTTGTTTTTATTTTGTGCACTCGCATTCGCTGTTGTTATTGTTGATGTTGTTGTAGTTGGTAGCTGGTGCCTTGGCCATCCCATTCCAAATGCGTGAAGCGCGCTCCTTCATCTACATTGTGTAATTTACATTTAATGTTTACTCGGCCTGTCAGTTGTGCGGGCTTTTGGCTGCTCGCTGGTGTTTGGCAGTTGGCCTTTTCCAAAATGGTCGACTGTCCGTCCGTCTGTGCGTTTGCACGCGCATCCGTGCCCGATGCCTCCGTGGCTGCTGAGTCGGTTTTGTACAACTGTCGACCTGCCAGTTTGTCTCCTCGTCTGTCTGTTTGACTCTTTGTCCAGTTGTCTCATTTATTTGGCTGTCTATCTGTGCGCAACCATTGTACGTCTGTTTGTCTGCCGCTGCTGCCACCTGCGTTCCATTGCAACGCATTGACATTCTAGATAAATACACCACCGCAACAGCAACAACAATTACTACAACAACAACAACAATAACGTTGTAAAAATGTTGCCAATACAAGTGTACAATACAATGCGGCGATATATCACACATCCATATATGTACGTACGTACGTATAGTATACAAACATACAAAGTTCGTACAAACGTACATAGATAGCAGCTTTCTTTCGCAGAATTGCACTACACTTAATATTCCACTGTGGCACAGTGGGCATACAAACTCAATTTATTTTGATACTTTGAACAAACAATTTTAAGGTAAGAGGCTCGATTTAACCCTTTCGACCCCAAAGTTGCCTGAGAGCAACTTCACTTATTTGTCATCTTATAGCAAAAGTTACGATTGATTTATGGGTTTAATTTAATTAGGCAACAACAAATTAATATTTTAAGAAGATAATTCAAAGCAAATTACAAACATTTTACTGTTATCTCCAAAATAATTTCCAATAATTTGGAGCGATATCAGGGAAAGTCTACGAATTGTGCGCGTTTGATCAAAACCCTTTTTCTTTAATAATGGTTAAATAAAATCAAAAAGTGATAATTTTGTATTTTTCCATAAATATTAAATAATTTTTCTGTAATTAAAAAATATAATGATACAAAATTTATTAAACCTGTTTTAAGCTAAAATTGTTCTAAACTAAACAAGCTCTAGAACTCTAACAAAGAGGCGTGGCGACTTGAAACTTCTTAGGCAAGTGTTTCCTGATTTAAATACCAAAAAGTAATATCGAGACACGGCGTAAAATTCGGGGTCGAAAGGGTTAAGATCGATTTTGAGAATTTCTGCAGTGAAAAACTTCAGAATGACATTTGTCTTACACAAATGTAAGACAAATGTCATTCTGAAGTTTTTAACCACACTAAAGAACAATGAAAACGCATTTAAATTTTATATTTGAAATAAAAAAATTTTGAATACAGCCCTACAACACAAATCCTAACTAGGTAAGGTTAGGTTAGGTTATGGTTATTGCCTCTGTAAGAGACACACTCAGAGGCCTTCAGAATAGGCCCATACCCTATATTTCACAATTTTTGAAATGTTTATGCGACACTGTTTTTTCTAACAGGGGGTTTGGGGGTCCAAACCCCTCCCAAACATAAAAATTTATAGTACAAAACATGGTTTCGAATGGTATTCGGCTCAAAATTTGCACGCAAAAGCTCCCAAAAAAAAATCCTGTGGGTGCTACTGATTAGAACACTAACTAAGAATGATAACATTTTCTATAAACCTTGTTCAGGGCAACACACAGGGGGCTTTCGTACATAACTTTGAACTATCATTTGAAACCATATTTTTCACCCAAAATGCTTGTAAAAAAATAGATATTTGGGGGGTTGAATACCAAAAACACCATGTGTGAATCGGTGACTTTCTTCCTAACATTTTTGTGGGAACGATGCAAAATGAGCTAGCAGACACTCTCATTAAAAATGAATCAGAATAACACTTTTGTGTCCCCGAGCCAAGAATTGTATTAAGCAATTCAAGGGTTGAGGGCATGAGCGAACGAATTTAGGGGAATAACCAGTGGCGCACACAGGATTTCATTTTGGGGAGGTTACAAATTTTGAGACCAATTCCATTCGAAACCATATTTTGCACAAATATTTTTGTATTTGGGGGTTTGAATCCCCAAAACCCTACTTGTGTGCATCACTGAGGACAACATATAATTTCATTTAAAAAATCATTACATAGAATTCGAATAAAATAGAATATAGAATTCTGTATCTCTACAAATTACATAATTTCTATTTTAAAGGGGGAAATGCCCTCTCCTGCCCTTACCTCGGAACGCTCATGGTTGAGGGTCTGATAAACAGTTCTGTAACCTTAATGTACTGTGATAAGAGAGACGGGATGAGCAACTTTAGATAATCTAGAGAAGCTTTGGATATGCCATTGAGTAGCAAAGCCGAAAGACATCTTAGCTATGCTTGGAGAACTCTTTGAAGGCTAACTCTATTTATAATAGAAACTCTGTTTTTAAAGGAATTAGGAAACACCTGGCACAGCTAAGCTTTGTTGAAGTAGTGTTTTTAACGCAGTAGGTAGAAGATCTTCTTCCAAACTGGTAGATCCGTATCTAACGGATGTTCTTCTGTCGGATTCTTATCGACCAAAAACCATCCCTTGCTCGGGGATTTGCCGAAGCGATCCATATAGTGGATCTCTTTTCTTTCCCGTGAAATTCAAGTCAAGTCATTCGGAGGTCTCTCATATTTGACACCTTTAGGGGCTAACCTGGGAACATTTTCAAGTTTAATTCATAGTAATTTTTAATTCTGCATAAGTGAACCTATCCTTAACTAATGATTTTGGGGTTAGCAATGTTTCTCAACAAGTTTTTTCAACACAAACCGAACACAAATCGTGATGGCGGCTTCAATCTGGGACCAGCGGATGCCCATTTCATAAAAACGTTCACTTGATGGTTGGTTGGTTGTGGGGAAACGAGTTGGTAGGTGAAATTGTTGGCAGTCGATCATGCATTTGATATATCTAGGATCACCTTCACAGTACCTGCGAAATCATTGATTTTCCTTGCCTTTTATGGGCTTTAAACTCGATGAGAAGCTACTTACCCTCAGTTCAGTTAAAATGGTTTTTAAGTCATGCATAGTCTTGTTCAATTTTTCCTATTGAATGTGATTCTGGTATATCGAAATCGAAAAATCTATCTAATATATAACTTAATACCAGAATGCCCAAGAGAGTCAAATGACTCCATGCAGGTTTTTTATTATTTTAAGACAATTTTTTATTATTTTTTTTTTCAAGGCAATCTTCAAAGACTACATTATTTAAGGGGGTCAATACGTGTAAATTTACATAATTTTCAAAAATTTTTTTTTGTGAAATAGACTCCAGGGGGTCTTAGGAATATCCCTCTCAAGTGGTTTTTAATTCTGGTTACCCGTTCGTCTGCAGCAGCGCTTTATTGATGGTCAATTCGTTCCGCATGATATCGGTAACGCAAAGTTTAAACCGAATTATTTCGAAACACTGGTTTTTGATTATGGAAATAGAATATCTCGGCAAGTTTTAGTCCCACTGATCTAAAATTTGGGCAGCAACTTTTTAAAACATAGAACTTCTAAACTAACTAAAAATTTCATTGTTTTTGGCGAAATCCGTGGCGCCATTTTCGGGAAATTAAGAAAAAAAAAGTAATTTTTTTTCGGTTCGAGCGTATTTTTGTATTTTCGAAAAAATATTTTTTTTTTGTTAGTTCGTTTTGAATGTACATAGGTATATATTCACATAATAACTAATAGCAATATTTTTTCAGATGATTTTTGAGGCGCCGGCACAACTTCTACTAGAATTTGGGCCCAACGTTGGACCCTTTCGGCCAGTGGCGGATCCAGGGGGGGGGGGGTTTGGGGGTTGGAACCCCCCCCGAAATATGTGGATCGACTATAAAACTACATACAAATTAAAATACATTTTATAAATATTAAAGAATTACATTTTAAAACCCCCCCCGAAATATTTTTCTGGATCCGCGCCTGCTTTCGGCTATTCTATGCCATATGGCATAGTCTCTTTTCAGTGCCTGTTTTAGGTCAAAAAACTTGTGGATACTATATTTTTTTTGTTCCTTAGAATAGTTTGAAGTTTTTTTTTGAATAATTAAGTTGAGAGAAGAGAAGTATACACGATGTTTTAATGGTATATCTTGAAATAGTAAAGGAAGAAGAAGCAGAAAAAATTAGATAACTTTTTTTTAATTTGACGTTTTCTTTCAATTTAGGTACTTTTTTAAAAAAAATTTGGCTGAAGTAAATTAAGAAATATTCAAATTTTCGTTATGCATAAAAAATTTTATGTTTAAGTAATTATTACAGCCACAACGATGTGGTTTCTCTCATAGAAAAACACTCTAAAATACAGGGTCCGAGTATAAAAATTTAAATTTCTTATGGAATGTTGCTAATATAACCACATAGAAGCCTAAAACGTAAAATTTAAAATTTTAACTTTCCCCAATAAAAAGCTGTACCGAAAGGGTTAATAAAAGAATGAAAAAAAAATTTTACATTTCATTAATTTTTTCCGGCGTATGCGCGATTCCAAAAATATACCGTTTACACGTATTGACCCCCTTAAATCAAACTCTCTATAAAAACACTAAAAATATTCTTAAGCAAAATTTTAGTCCTACTTTGTAACATGAATTGGTCTTTCTTGTGTTAAGTGTCATTTGTGTGAATGCCGCTATGAGCGTATTCAAAAATATTTATCATATGGTCTTATTGTTATACAATTTAAGTCAGATATTTCAAGTACTCAGCGGTAAGTTGGACCCACTGTGCATAGGCTCCATAGTTGCCACATCGAATGATAATAAAACTGCACAATAATAATAAAAACGAAGAGGAAAATGTGGCGGTGCGTTGCAAACACGTTCAAAAACACAATATTGGCAACAACAACAACAACGCATGGCGGCAACAACGACAATGGCGATGACGCTGACGCGGACGCTATGGCGACAACAATAACAATGGCAGACACAAAAGAGTGATTTTTAGTAGCTGTTTAAGTGTGTTAACATGAAGATAACTAAATAAAGTATGCGGCAATTTACCAACTGCTGATTGTGTGCCGCTGTAGGCGTATTGCGTTGGCCGCATGGCCAAAAAAGGCAAGGACCACAAGCGACACAAGCAGAGTGGCCAGGAAAAAAAAGGAGAAGAAAAACATTGAAACAAAATGCTGCAGCGAAAGAAAAGTGTGAGAATTCTGGCAAGCTGGCAGTGGAAGAAGAGAAAAATAAACGCAAAAAAGTTGAAAAAATAGAAGAAAATTACAAAAGACTGAGAAACGTGTTGCAACGTGGGAGCAGCTGCAACGAGCGTAAAGGAGCAAATCTTGAGTTGGTTAAAAAGAAGAAAACCAACAAGTAACATAATAACAAATAGAAAAAGACTGCAAGAGAAGAAAATTCTGTAGGAGCAAAAGGCAACATGGCGTTGTGGGCCATTTTGAAAGTGTGCATTGTTGCCATTTGTGGCCAGTGGGGAGGTTTTTGGGCTCAAACTCGAATATTTGAGGCTGTTTTGCAGTGAATTGTTACCTGCTTTAATTTTTGGGTTTTCTTGTTGTTAGTGTTTTTTGTCTTTTTTAATGTCTTTTGCTGCTCATTAAAACGCATTTTTGTTTCTCTCTTCTAGAGATTTTTTGTGGCATTTTGACACCGCCGTAGACTTTATAAATGTTTCTTGTTTTTTTTAGCGCAATTTCATACAGATTCTTGTTGCTGTCTCACTCTTTTTCGAAGTGCCACTTGCACGCCAAAAACTCCTAAACGCTGTCAACCAAGTAACGTTTTCCTACGCCTCCCAGTGCACTGCTACAAAGTTCTTTGCAGCACTGCGCATGCTCCCTACCGCCCAAGTAGCCTACATTATGTGCCTATGCTGCTATGTACTGCTGTACACCCCACACCCTCACACACACAAATAGACGCCTCGAATTGCACGTACAAACATTCAATGTACGAGCATATAGCGACGAAAGTTACTTAGGCGCGGCCGCAGTCATTTACTCGCCGCGCACATTGTCACTGCGTGTACATAGTAAATTTGTGCGACTTGCGCCAGTGGACAACTGCAGGCTACAACTACAACGCAGGACACCACTGGCACCTGGCCGCTGCCCACTGCACTACACTGTACTACACACTACCTACTTGCGAGCATGTACGAGTGCATTTCGTAGTAGATTTTTCATTTTATTTATGTTGTTGCTGTTGTGCGCGCAGCAAATCCCTCCAACGTGGCCATTTCTTGGGCACTTTTGCAAGTATGTGTGCGTGCTTGTGTGCGAGTGTGTGTGTGGTGGGTGTTGATGTGTTGCTGTCTAATGTTTTATTTTTTTCTTGTCTCTGCTTATTTTTTGTTCAACTCATCTGTTTTGCCGTTGTTTTTGTACTCAGTCTCGAGCGTTTTTCTTCTTTCTTCCCAATGTGTCTTAGTCGATTTTGTTGCCTCTTCTTCGCGACCCGTCAACTGTCAGTGTGTGTCGGTCGCAGCAAAGTCCCACAGCTGTCTGTGTGCGAGTGCTTGCGTGTGTTTATAAGACTGGCAGCTAATTTATGGAGTGACCACCCGCATCAGCTGCAGCCCGGCCAGCAGTCAGCTTTTTGCACTTCTTTTGATATATTTTTTTTATTTAAATTTTTGCTTGTAAATTAAATGTAAAGAATATTTTTGCTCCAGTGTTGAGTTGAGTGTGTTTTATGCATTTGTGTGTGTGTGTGTGCGTTGTAGGTGTGTATAATTGTTGCACAGCAAGTGTGGGCGTATTTTATGGGCTGCCTACTGATAACTTAAAGCTGTTGATTTACTTACCAAATGCTTTGGGGAAATTTTTCATTTGTTTGTGCTCAATTCTTGAACAAGTTTTTAAATGCATTTTTTCAAGTTTTTTGCAGTTAAGGTCTGATGAAGATGTATGAAAATTATATCTAATTTTTTAATATTTTAATACTATTACTTATTCAGGCGTTCGAAAATTATGCTCTTTGCGTATTTATAAAAAAAATTTTAATAATTAAGAAAAGAATAGATCAATTTATTTTTCGAAAGTTATAGAAACAAATTAGTGTCCGACTGAATATTCGGTTTCGGCCCAAATAAGTGGTTTCGGTTTCAGTTTCGGCCAAAAAATGCCCGAACGACTCTCTAGAATATTTTTTACATTTTATTGTGTAGCAGATATATAGTGAAGGGAGGAGTAATTTAGATGCCACCAATGTAAATAAACTTCTTTTTTTAGCATATACAGGTCTCCTTCGTATAGCGCGGTACTTCCATAACGAGTTTTCGATATAACGCGATTTAAAAAAAACAGTTTTTTCATTGTTTCTTAATTTTTTAAATAAAGTATGAATTTTGATTTTGAGTTGGAATGTACATACATCTTTAATTTAGTAGCTATTTTACTTTGGAAAAAGCTTATTGGAACATAACCCTAAAATTTATATGAAAGTTAAGTCTTCTATAACGCGAATCACATAACGCGGAATTTTCCTGGAACGTAACCACCGCGTTATACGAGGGAGACCTGTACATAATATTAACCCATTCGCTGCCAAGGACGTGTATGCTCGTCCTTTAAATATTAAACAATAACACTCAAAATATAAATGGCAATGGGAATGACTTAATATAATTTAGGCTTGGCAGCGAATGGGTTAAATTATTTAATTTTGAATATAACCGAGTAAGGTACGAAAGGGTGATTTGTTCATGTTTATGTTTTTAAAAAATGAATAAATTGTTTTTATTAATAAGTATTTATTTATTTATGTTATGTTTGTTTGTTTGTTTGTTTGTTCGTTATTTACGTAATGTAAAATTCGTTTGTTGAAAAAAATGCTTGATATGGTGATTTTTATTTCAACTAGATAGTTTCGGTTTCGGCCCAAAAAAGATGTTTCGGTCGGACACTAAAACAAATCATAATATTGTGATTTCCATTCATAACTGAACCTTAGGTCTGAAAAGGTTAAGAATATGCAGTACATAAAAAATTCCAAGTTGCCTTATGCGAAGGTGGTCTGAAAAGTTTTTTTTTTTTAAATTTGTTTCTTTATTTTTTTTACATAGTCTTCTTGTAAGTTTATATACCTCAGCCAGTGATGATAATGTAATATTAAGCCGTTCTAATAGAGCTTTGGAAATATTTATCCAAACATATTTTTAGGCTAACGAAATGCGCGTAAAGTTTTTTCATACGAGGGCAGTTTGATAAGTCAGCGAATTTTTTAATAAAAAAAATGTTTTCGTCAAAAAAGTTTTATTTCTCAACATCTCCTCCTCTCTCCTTTTAGTTCGATACATTTAGTCCATTCTTTTTCGAATTTTTTGATCCCTTCCAAATAATAGGTTTTCTCAAGGTCCTCAGCCACCTTACGCATTTTCATTCTCCGTTCGTCCAATATCATTACATGAACTTTATCAACCATTTCTGCCGTGACAACCTCTTTTGGGCGACCTGATCGTTCGAAATTCGGTAAACCAATTCTTAACCATTGAAATTGATGGTACAGAGTACCTATAGTATTTATCAAGCCTTTCCTTGGTTTCGGTGGTGGTTTCTTAACGCAAAAAATAATGTTTTATCAGCACGCGAAATTCACTTTTTTCATTTTTGTCGAAATTCACACAGTTGTCTGCTTTCAAGACTGTCAAACACAAAGTAATTGACGCATCATACTTAAAATTTGAATGTCGCCTACTAATAGATGGTAGAGAGCAATTAACAGTTGCTACGAGGGAAATTAAAAAGTCACTGACTTCTCAAACTGCCCTCGTACCTAAAAAGTGATTACACACACTCCTAGCCTCTGCTATATGTCTTACATTAATTCGACGGTTGTAAAAACCATTTGGAGAACTGGAGCCATGTTCTTGTCAGTTGCTGCAGATTTTAAACATCCCAAACCTTCATCGTCTTCCAAGATGGCATGGCCTCGTATAAATACGCCGCATTGCCTTTCGAAAATAAATCTTTAATGACTGATTTACATTCATTGTTTTCTACTGTCACAAAAAAGAAACACTCACATTGATTCACTTAAACCATTTTCAAATAACAACTTTGCTTCCAAAATTAATGGAATTTTGTTGAGTAGCTTCGAAACGAAGCGCAAACAGATTCTCTACCTTTTGCTGATGAAAATTGTTTGAAGTTTTTATTACACGACTTGTCGTTCACCAACTTTCTTATATCTGTCTGATAAATAAACCATGTACTTCAATTTGTATAGTATGGCAGAAATGTAATAAATCGTATTATTTGAATTTTTATCAGTTTTATCATCAGAACTGTAGTCTTATCTAACCTGCGCTTCACCTTCAGCGTTTGTCCCGCAGTAACTTTTGTATATGTTAACTGTTCGTGGATGAAGAATTAATTTTTGTTGCCAATATTGCCTGAACAGTCTCGGATAAAGGACAAAAGCTGAACTGAAGAGGAGCTCAAAATGTGAAGGTTGTTGGGAAGTCATATTGTTGTTGTTGCATTGTTGTATTCTTGATAACCACGCTTGGCAGAATTTAATGGAGCTGAAGAAGAAAAAGAAACAAATCCCCATACTCTATATATATTATTATTATTATTGTTTAAGGCTATTAACACTAGAAAAACCATTGCGGTCATTTTGAGGGTTTTCAATTTTTTAATATTCTGCAGTTAGGGTTCTACAATAACAATTAGCCAAATTCGATGTGTACTCGTACTTTTCGAGATATCAGCGGATATAATATGTAGTCTTTGTAGGTATGGAGAACTTGCGGCCTTTCTAGTGTTAAGCACCGCGACTAGTGATAATTTTTTGAGTCCTATTTTAATTCTCTAGGTTGAGGTTTTTATTCGTGGTGAGAGAGTGGTTAATCTCTGGGGTTCAAGCTTCTAGATCTTTTCTGGAGTTAAAATTGCAGCCCCTAACTTGAGAAAATCTTTTTCTGCTGAGTGCAGTACTGAGTCACAGAGAACATGCAAGAAAGTTGCTGGTTATTGATTGCATTTCCTGCAGACATCCGAAGAGGAAATTCCCATTGTTTTCAGATGATGTTCTTTTGAACAGTGACCAGTTATGTAATCAATAAGGATGCAGAAATCTTACTTATTTTGCATGAGGAGATGTCTGAATACTCCTCTGTCTATATCTGATCTATGCATATAACAGTTGGGCTGAAAAGTTCGCCAGTCAATTGAGCCGCTCAGTGCACAAATCGATTAACTCCATAAAACAAAAAGTTGAGAAATGCGATGAAATAAATTTGTTTTTTTTTAAATTCCCTTTATAATTTAAATTCAAATATATATATTTTGTCGTTTAATGGTGTTAATCTTTACTATTCAGGAAAGTTTAAATAAATATAAAAAGTTATGACTATACCAAGTGCTTTGACACTTAAATTTAAGATTTTTCAAAAAGTGGAGTTAATCACTCTGTGCACTGAACGGCTCAATTAATGAAAAGTTCGTATCGTTTTATAGAAAAACACATTTTTTTGGAAAAATTCGATTTAATTATTCAACATAGTTGCCATCGAGGGCGATACACCGATTATAGCGATCTTCCAACTTTTCAATACCATTTTTGTAGTACGATTTGTGTATAGCCGCAAAAAAAGGCCTCTGTTTCGGCGATTACTTCCTCATCGGCTTTAAATTTCTCTCCAGCGAGCATTCTTTTGAGATCTGAGAACAGGAAATAGTCGCTGGGGGCCAAATCTGGAGAATACGGTGGATGCGGAAGCAATTCGAAACCCAATTCATGCAATTTTACCATCGTTTTCCCCGATTTGTGACACGGCGCATTGTCTTGATGAAACAACACATTCTTCTTCTTCAAATGGGGCCGTTTTTCGCGATTTCGTCCTTCAAACGCTCCAATAACGCTATATAATAGTCGCTGTTGATGGTTTTCCCTTTCCAAGATAGTCGATGAAAATTATTCCATGTGCATCCCAAAATACGGACGCTATAACCTTACCGGTCGACTGTTGAGTTTTTCCACGCTTTGGATTCGGTTCATCGCGTGCAGACCACTCAGATGACTGTCGACTGGACTCCGGAGTGTGGTGGTGGATCCATGTTTCATTGATTGTCACATATCGACGCAAAAATTCACTTCTATTGCGGTTGAACAGCTCCAAACATTGCTCTGAAGCATCGACACGTTCTTGTTTTTGGTCGATTGTGAGATCGCGCGGCACCCACTTTGCACATAGCTTTCGCATACCCAAATATTCATGAACGATATGTCCAACACGTTCCTTTGATATCTTTAGAGTGTCAGCTATACAAATCAACCTCAATTTACGATCTTCCAAAATCATTTTGTGGATATTTTTGATGATTTCGTCCGTAACAGCCTCTTTTGGACGTCCACTGCGTTCATCGTCTTCGGTGCTCAAATGGCCTGTACGGAATTTAGCAAACCACTTACGAATGGTTGCTTCGCCCGGCGCAGAGTCCGGATAACACTCATCAAACCACTTTTTGGTATCAGTAGCACTTTTTTTCATCAAAAAATAGTGTTTCATTAAAACACGAAATTCCTTTTTATCCAATTTTTCAAAATAACAAAAGTTGCTTCACTCAAAATGCTGTATCTGACAAACTAATAATCAGACAGCTGTCAAATTTAACTATACACGTTTCTTTTGAAGGTTGGTACTACGTAAAAACGATACGGATTTTATTCCAGTGGTGCCATCTCATAGAAACGATACGAACTTTTCAGCCAAACTGTTACTCTGAACTCTACAGAAAACGAAAGAAGCTGACACTGACACACAATCCAGCGAGTCTATAGCGCAGATTACAAGTTATCTGCAAAAATATCCAACCTTGAGTTTGAGAACCGGCATAAGTTTCCGCACTGACCGTTCATTTCATAAAATCCTTCGGCATAAACAAGTGACAATAAATTACATTGTGCATTTTTTCATCATTCCATCCACTTAACAAGCTTTTTCAAACTCTGGTAGAACGTTAAAAAAAATTCAAAAATGTTTAGAAAATAAAAATTGCCACCGGAAAGGACATGCCGCTTTGCTGCGGTTCGATGTTCGTTGGTGGTTGTAAATAGTGGCATTTTTCCCCGTGATGCGCATTGATATATTTTTATTTTTCGGTTTTAGAACCTTTGCAGGATTTGTTGCTATTTTTTTTTTGTTCCTTGGTTTTGACTATGCGTCGCACAAATGTCAAAAACGCTTGATGACATTTTCGAAATGCAATTTGAACAGGATTTGCGGGTCACATACTGCAGCAAAGACAAAAACCGAACAAAAAATATTGCAAACAGCAATGACACCAAAAATCCATAGTCCAACATGCTGAACGGTGGGCTTTAATGGCTTAACTTGTCAGCCATGTCAACATTGATTTTTTTTGTTTGGCGCTGTTCCGCTCGCACTCTGCTTTATTACGATGTGGCAACTTGGTCTGTCTAGCGACTGTGCGGGCTGGCTGGTGACTTGGTGGGAATGTGGCGAGACTTGTGTATGTGTGTGTGTGTGTGTGTGTGTGGGTGGCGGAAAAAGTGCGCACAAAGTGGAAACAGGCAGTTGGAGTTGGGCGTGTGAGGTAGCAAATGTGAGGTTAAGTTAAAAGGTTTGACCAAAAGTGGCATTAACACGCTTGAACGCCGGCAACGATGCCTTTCTGGCCAATTTTACACTTGACTTTCGACTTGTTTTTGAACCGAGTTGTTGTAATTGTTGTTGTTGTTTTTGTTGTTATTGTGATGTTGGTCAGCCTGTGTTGTCGATTTGTAATGCAAAGTTGTTTTTGTTTCGTGTGTACAAGTGAGGGTAAAAGTAATTTGAAACAATCTGCAGCCGCTGCGCATAAATTCCGAGCGCAAATTCTACTATGATACCTATACAAAAACAACAACAACAACAAAACATAAACAAACAACAACACTATGAAGCCGGTGCCGGCATAAAAAAGCAACGATTTATGACAACCAATGTGGCGCGCTGCTCTCAGAGTGGCTGTCAATGGAATTAGTGTTGTTGTTGTTGTTGTTGTTGTTGTGTAGCAAGTGTAAATGGTCGTTGGTGTTAACCCATTTTTTACCGCCGTGTCTTTAAAGACACGGCAACTTTGAAAAATCCTGAAAATTACAGTTTCTAACGCATATTAAATATTTTTACATTATCGGAAGCCCACATTCGTTGGCTTTCAAACTGCGAACAACTATTTCCGAATTTTAGGGTTTCACTTAGTGTAAAACTGGTATAAACAGGACCACCTTTTTTAATGGTTTTAAAAAATTTTTTTTTTAAATACAAAATGAATTTTTTTTTTAAATAAAACACTTAATACTGCTTACCAAAAGAACAAAGTTGACATACAAATTATAAAACTTTTAGTTTTCTAAAGTTTTAAGCGTGTTCTAACTTGAAATATTTTGGTGTGTCTTTAAAGACACGCTGGCAAAATACGTAAGCCAAATTCGGTAAAATTCCACATTTTCCAAGTTTAAATTACTGTAACTTTTTAAATACGCATCGGAAGTAGTTGCAACCCAGGAAGAAGTTGAAGATAATGCGATTCTCTGTACATATAGATAAAAACATACTATATTTATTTTATCGGTAGATCGAAATCAGCATTATAGTGGGCCTACCTACCTGCACGGGTATATAACTATATGAAAATAAGACTTGTACTGCATATATTATAATTTGACAAAATACGTAACCAGTGCCCTTTTTGACAAGAAACACAGTTTTTAAGTTAACAGACTTTTATTTTGATTGAAATATATATGGATATACTTGTATATTTGCGATGTATGTACATATACTTACATTTTCGTGCATATGGTTTTATAATGTACATATGTTTGTGTATGTACCTAAGCGGACTGTAAAAGTAATGTAATGTAATGTAATCTAGTTTATAACTGTTGTTTACTCTGATTTGTAATCATCATTACTTATATATGTATATATATATATATACATATTTACGAGTACTCTATATGCATTTACTTATTATTATGATACATTTCAATGCAGCTCTTAGGATGTAAAGTTACATTAGATTTCGTGCATTGAAATCGGGTGCTCATATGGGATTGCTTGCATCTCAATCTTTAATTCAGTGAAGGTATTTGAACAACGTAATTTAATTGATTTATACGTGGCAAGGTTGGTGGTTCCTCATTTTCAAACATACATATATATCATCATTTTGTTCTAACCCGGTGTAAAGTAGTAACTCCTTTACTACAGAGGACAAGAATGATAATTGAGACATAGGTTGTTCGTTATTAACTTTAGCACAAAGTACGCGCAGTTTCCAAGCATTAACAACTGTGATATTAAGAGAATTTATCCACAATGGCCACCACCATTTCTTGCCACGTATGCAGATTCTATAATAAGCGACTGCGTTGTCGTGTAAATCCACACCGCCCATAAAGTTATTGTAATTGCGTATCGCATTTGGCTGCTGCACATAGATAGTTTTCCTTTCTATCGAACCGTTTTGCATCATAAGTTGGTGAAATTGAATCAAACTTACACTAACTTTGGAGTTATCCTGCCAACGTACAATTAACATGTCATTGGTTTTGTCAAACACATAATCATATTCGCCTTTTTTTAATTTTTGCCTGTTTTAAGGGCAGCACCACCCATTCTGTTATGTTTTATGGTTCCAGTAGCAAAAAAATGTCGTTCATTCAAAAGACACATCAAATAGTAAGACGTAAAAAAATTATCGAAGTATACATGATGGCATCGTGGGTTTTCAAAACTGACAAAAGTCTGAGAACTGTTTGAGCGCCAAGGCTTATTTGACGATTATGAATGGCACTTGCGCCCGTGTACGGTATTACTTTGAATAAGGAGCCCTCTGTGGAACACAAACACCAATTTTTTAACCCAAAGCGCACAGGTTTGTTTTTCATGAACATCTTTGCCGAATGTCGGCCAAAGTAAGGTACCTCATGTTCATCTATTGACAAATTTTGAGCAAATACGCCAAATTGCAAATATCTGGTCTAATTCTTATCAGCTGGGTACTAGAAAATCAGGGATGCGTCATTTTGGGTATGTTCAGTATTGTTGACTTGCGCTTATATACGCATATAGCAATGTATGATGTTCTAAATATAAATCGGCCTCAAATTTTTTGGATAATTCTTATGTATAGCATCAATTCTTTTTAATATTTTCTACGTACATACATATAATACCTGCGAACAAATTTATATTTATCTGTATTACATATATGAATATATGTATACTACATTTACATTATATATATTTACATATATGTCATTCCAAATAAAAGTCTGTTCACTTAACAACTGTTTCCTTACGTATTTTGTTAAATTATTTGCAACACAAGTCTTATTCTCTTTATCAATGTTGCATATATTTATATGCCCGTGCAGGTAGGTAGGCCCACTATAATGCTGATTTCGATCTACCGATAAATTAAATATGGTATGTTTTTATCTATATGTACAGAGAATCGCATTATCTTCAACTTCTTCCTGGGTTGCAACTACTTCCGATGCGTATTTAAAAAGTTACAGTAACTTAAACTTGGAAAATGTGGAATTTTGCCGATTTTGGCTTACGTATTTTGCCAGCGTGTCTTTAAAGACACACCTGCTCCAGCCCACAAAAAAAATTTGAAAAATTTTTTTAAAGCAGAAATGGCATACGGAGGCTCTAAATAGGCTGTGTTATGAAAATTTTCAAAATCGGTCCACGGGATCTAGGGGCGGTAAAAGATGGGTTAATCCGTCAATGATAAGGTCAATTTGTTGTTAGTGTTGTTGTGGTTAGTCATCAATTTGTTGGTCAGCACAGTGCATATGGGTTGATGTGTTTGTATGTGTGTGTGAGTGTGTCAGTGTCTGTGTCAAGCCCTCTGCCAGTTAGCACTTTGTGCACTGTGTCGCATATTTAGCTATTAAAGTTGTATTATAATGTCATAAACGTCAAACTTTCTGGCCACAGCGGCTCAAACGAGGGGAACACAAATGGCTGCAACCGAAAAAAAAGGACAATAGAAAGGAGCAACAGCGAGTCAATGACGTTGCTTGGCACTCTAATCTTTTCTTTTCTCTTAGAGCTTTTATAGTAGTTGTTGTGTTTGTATTGTTGTTGGCATGTTCACAAATTCATCACACATGTGCGCGTTAATATGCGCCAATGTTGCATTGTGGAGTAATTTAAAGTTTGGCGTCGTTCGTCATAATCAGCCAAAATGACGCTCGCATTCGCCTCACACCGAACCACAACTTTGCGTCTGCAACGTGACGCGTTCGCACGCATTTTGCGTTCGACTTTATTATAAAAGTTGGTGACATATTTAGTTTAGTCGGCGATTTTTGCGTGTTTTCGTTGATACAATGCATGCCGTGTTTATTAAACAGTTGTGCTGTCTATGCGCCCAGTCGTCGCGTCATTGTCGCCACGTGTCCTTGATGACTTGGCCAGACTTTCTTAAGTAAAATTACTGAACTTGCAGACAAGTTGTTGGCATTACTTTTGCTGTTGGCGAATCGTTATCAATGTGGTTTGATGTTGAATGGTTTTGTGTACAAATTTGTGATGGACAGCTTTAAGATTTGGTTATGCGACTATAAGTTGAAATTCTGTCAAGAAGAAGTGTAATTTTAAATTATAATAATAATGCTATAAGTAACTGCATGGGAATTCATGATTTTTATATTTGGTGCCCAAGCACAAACTTTGAAGTAAGTAATGGAAAACGAAATCCGCCAAATGCCCGTCTTGGCTGTTCTTATAAACAGTCATTCTTTTGATTTAATTATTCATATAGTTTTCATATCAGTACTGCGCCAACAACAGTTCTAATATTAGGAAGGGAGACACGGAGACGCAGCTCCCAAAGAACAAAATCTAATAATGTTGAATCGTAGAACTCGGCGGATAAAGTCCATTTTGTGAAATCATATATCGAATGCCTCGACAAATACCTGAAGCATTGTTTCACGAGTTGTGTGACAGAACTTTCTGAAAACGTTATCAGCATCCATAAAAAATTTTGTATCCAAAAGAGTCAATAAACATTAGTCACTTTAAACTTTAAACTGGCTAAGGAGTTAATGAAGCAATGGAACCAGTAGCGCACGCAGAATTTTGTTTCGGGGGGGTGTTTTGTGTAACTTTTTTGAGAACTTTGAAATGGAATAAAATTTAGATGTATGAATCTACAGACTGAGATCCAAAACATGTATGTTTTTCATACCTAAAATATTTTGGTCCTGAACGTTCAAATTAGAAAATTTAGTTAAAATCAGACAATTTTTCTCTTTCATTTGATACCCATATCTTCATCATTGCATAACCGCAAATATTTAAAAAATATTTGAAATGTGTAGGTATGTCCTTAAAATTTGTTTGGCCAATGTGAAGTTGGTGTTTTCACTCAGTGCATCATAACTTTTTCATTTTTATTTGGATTCTATTGATATTAGGCTTAATATTTGCACAAATAATATATCTTTCATCTTAAATTTTAAAACCAAAGTAGAAAATTTATTTTATCTATACAAAAAACATTCGAAAATTTATGATTTTTGAAAATGGCCGAAAAATTCAATTTTTTACAACTTTCACCGCCAGTAATTTCTCCAAATCTGATTTGGACAATCTGTATGGAAAGGCTAAGGTATTATCTTCTGACCGACGGACAGCTAGTGTTAGTCGGATGATTCGTTTACGAGATATGTGCTCATAACTGAGGTGCATTTAGATGCATTTTTTTTGTCGAGTAGTGTTATGAATGATTGAATATAACATACAATATATGCGACGGTTATAAATTAAATTTCTGTACTTAAAGATATTTCGGGGGGTTTAAAATCCCCTAACATAAAATGTAAATCCTCTAAACTTTCTCCTAAACAATTCTTGCTCCTGAAAGGCCAAGAGTATCCTAAATCTAGGAGGAAAAAAAGTCATCAATAAAAATCAGTCAGTGATTTTTTTTATAAAAGTCATCAATAAAAAGAATTAAATTCCTTTTATTTCCTTTTATTTTTCATCAATAAAATTCATTCAGTGACTTTTATTTATAAAAGTAATCAATAAAAATCATTCAAAGACTTTTATTTTTTAAGTTGCAATATATATAAAAGTAATTTTCATTTACATGTTATGATTCTTCCAGAAAACAGAATTGCCTAGTCAGGTCTTGTTGAGTCGATCCAGAATATATATACATTTCGATATTTAATGAATCCAGTACTGATTAATGAAAATTAGATACTTTTATATTGCAACTGAAAAAATAAAAGTCACTGAATGATTTTTATTGATGACTTAAAAAATAAAAGTCGCTGACTGATTTTTATTAATGACCTAAAAAATAAAAGTCATTAAATGATTTTTATTGATGACTTAAAAAATAAAAGTCATTAAATGATTTTTATTGATGACTTAAAAAATTAAAGCCATTAAATGATTTTTATTGAAGAATTTTATAAATAAAAGTCACTGAATGATTTTTATTGATGATTTAAAAAATAAAAGTCGTCACTGACTAATTTTTATTGATGACTTTTAAAAAAAATCACCAATAATTGTTTTCATAGTACAACTGAAATAAAAATCGAAAAAACTGTTATTTGTGGACTAATAAGAAAAAAAATAAAAATAATTGTTATTATAGGATTTTTAAAATATAAATAAAAATAACTGTTATTTGTTGAGTCATTAAATAAAAGTAAAAAATAACTCTTAAACATTGATTTTTATAATAAAACTTATAACTGTTACGGTCCTTGCCTAAAACTAATAGCGACCACCGCTGACTTTGGATGAAATATCAACCGAATAATGTTATTATTATTAGCATTGTTGGGTTACTATATTCTAAAAAGAAGTGAACAAATAAGAGAACAATTTGCGATTCGAACCTATGACGTATCAGCATCAATATTTCTCACATATTAAATACTTTTGTTGGGTACGCTGGTTTGGACAACGTAGCTCCGGTAAATTGTTTAATTTAGTAGTTGGAGGTGAAAGAAAAGAGGTCGAAGTGAAGACGGAGGTCGTATCTCCGTTCCAAGGATCAAGTTGGGTAAGTCTTATTGTGTCTTGGTGGAACCAACGCGCAAAGAACAAGGACAAGAATCTGGAGAAAACTTTGCGTTGAGCTGTTACCCAGTTAACCCGGGTTTTTGTGGCCATTTAATTACAGTAAAAACTTTATTAAACTTCGCTTTATTAAAATCGCCACATTATTTCCATTTCAACTCGAAAAACATGCACACGTTACACACGCAAAGCGATTCTGTTTTGTTTGACTGTTTCTGTTTTGTTGCTGTCTAAACTCTTCAAGCTGATACTGAAAAAGAATTATGATGGACTGTAGTGTCCCCAAATTGCTAAATTAAAATAATTACAATGTCGAAACTTCATAATCTGTTGCTCCAGAAAAGTAAACAACTCTTGCAGTTTCCAGTCATAAACTACTACAAACATTTCATACTCATCAGCTTGCACTGAGTTCATACAAGTGCCGAAATATTTTTCTTAATTTCATTTCATTTCATCTCCTTACAGATCTTCGCATATTTGCGCTCGTTCAGAATTTATATGGCAAACAACGACATCAACACTCGAGACGATGAATAACTTCCAAAAATTGCCCACTAATTGACACTCTAATTGACATCGGACGCAAAATAAACCCCGGTGCTTGCTTAGCTTTAACAGTCAACTGTGTAGTTATAAATGTGTGTTAGTGCATATACATGTATGTGTGTGTGTGTTTATGTGCAAAATACCACTTAAATGCCCTTAATCATGCAACAACAAAAGTGTCAACGCTGTCATCAGCCTCGAAAGCTGGCCAAATTATCTTTTTCGGGGAGGTAATTTATAATCATTTGCGGCCGAAAGTGCAAGTTATCGAAAGTCATTGTCGTTGGCTCAATAGACATGCTCAAATAACAACAACAACAACAACAGGAACAAACTACCCACTGTTGCCACAAAGTCAAACCAATAGTTTGGCGCAACAACGACGACCACTTAGCCACGAAGAAGTAAAACAAAAGCCGACCAGCACATGGACCACTGCAGCAAGGAGGGTGGGGGCAACAAAAAATCAACGGATTTACTCAATGTGGGTAGAACAACACACAGTGTGGGCCCATGCGACTTCTTAAACTTTTCACCCATGTACACAGGACTTAAAATGTCAACGAGCGTTTAGTTGAAGGCGGCACCAGGAAATGGTTGTCTGGCATTGTAGTTGGAGTAAACTATGCCAAATATTTGTTGATAGTGGACCGTAAATTTATGCAAATTATGAACATTAGTTATTTGAAAATTTATGCTCAATTATTTAAAGCTGCTTACCAAATGCAATTTGAAGAAAAATTATTGTTTAAAGTGAAAGATTAGGTTCGAACGACGTCTATTGGAAAGACTGTACTTCTACTCGACGGCTTTTAGAATTTAAAAGATTCTTTTTAATAGGAGAACAGCTTTCAGCAAAATACTAACAACTCGCTAGTTATGTCAGATTAGTGCCAGCTAAAACCATCCGCCGACTGGGAATTCCTCCTCCTCCATCTATTCATCATCCCTCCTAATTATTTATCGTGAACTTGTAGGTTTACATATCAACTCATTCAATACCAAATGAAGAAAACGTTTCAAATTACGTCTGGAAAGTAACATTGTCTTAATGAATCAAACACCATATCACTTGAACGATTGCCATGTCAAAACCTTTGAAAAGTCTCAAAGATTCCTTGTCTTTATATATGGAACATCATATCATTTGATCATCATCTTCCATCAAGTCCAAATAAAAATATCCTTTTTTATGAATTGTACAACAGTCCCCAATCGATCAATAAATTTGGCAAGTCCCACAATCTCCTCCCTATACTATTTTTGAGAGAGTTGACAAATACACAGTTTAAGTGATTTTGAAATCATCTTCGCGAATTTAATCAGTGGATATCCACATTCGTTTCTAGGCTCGTTAAGCTTTTAGCTCTCTAATCCTGATTCCTAGATGGCCTTGAGCTTCGTTCTAGAGGTATTTGAAGAAAAGAACTTGTCATGTCTTATGTAGAAAAAAACTTTGCTCTTTCTAGTACATCGAGAACGTCTTCTAGTTGTATAATCTAAGATGAAAGTGATCGAAAGTTTCGCTATTTCAACTACAGATCAGACAGTAAATGGTTTATTCTGTGATTCTAAATCGTCTGTGCGACAAAATTTCTATGTCAAAGTCTTTTAAACATGTTCGTCTTACAACTTTGGAATAACATTTATCAGATATGGTAATAACTTTTCTAGCAAACCTTTTTCTTGCAATGCAAAGGCACTTTTTGTTTAAGTAGTTGGCACATTAGTTTGCTTTGGGAGCGCAGTAAATTTAGCATGAAATCCTCTCAACAAAAACTTCTCACACAACAAAATTACTCATACACAAAAAAAAACATATTTATGTATGCTATGAAGACCCGGAATTCTACGCTGACCCGCAAATCAAATCAACCCCAAATGGAAAGTGTGAAGTCCCTTTTGGCATTTCGTTCAATGTTAGAAAAAACAAGATGAATGTAATTCCATGTAAATCCTACGAAAAATGGAATAAAATACGTGGGGTTACTTGCAATTTTTTTCTTGCTACTAAAATGTTTGGTTTGGTTTGGTTTATGGAAAAGTTGTGTTGGTGAATGGTTTGGACACAGTTGGCGTATGGCTTGGAAATGATATACAATGCGAGTAATTTAAGC